>VZRZ01005967.1:84934-140120 GCA_013398175.1 Climacteris rufus | reverse complement strand
GCTCGCGTGTGGGGGCCGTGGCCGTGGCCGGTGCGGCGGCGCCCCCTGCGGGCGGCGCGCGGTGCTGCGGCTGTGGCGAGGGAGAGGCGAAGGCGCCGCTCTCCCCAGGGCAGCCCCGGGCCCTGCCCAAGGCCGCCCGGAGCCGCTGCGGTGCTGAGGCGCTGCGGGGAAGGCCGGAAGGCTGCAGGTGCTGTCTGCCCGGCCGCAGAGGGGAAATCCGGCAGCGGGCGGCTGCAGGAGCCGGCCCAACCTCTGTGCGCTGCGCCTCCAGTCCCGGCAGAGGAACCAGAACGCAGCTGAGAACGCAGGGCTGCACACATGTGGTTAACCCATCTGTCAGGGACTTGGTGCAAGAGTGGAGTTGTTGTGTACATATATATTAAAAATAGCGTCCGTGACGAAGCTGGAATCGCAGCATAACTGATGGAGGGCATCTGGAGGCAACAACAGGTCAGGGGTGAGAGAAGCAACACAGGATATTGCAGACGAACAGGATGAGAGAGATTAAATGCACACTTAGAAGCATAGAAACATTAAGACTGGAAAAGACCTCCACGATCATCAAGTCCAGTCTTTGACCAAACACCATGTCAACTAAACCACAGCACTAAATGTCATGTCCAGTCATTTCTTGAACATTTCTAGGGATGGTGACTCCACCACCTCCCTGGGCAGCCTGTTCCAATGCTTGACCACCCCTTCAGCAAAGAAATTCTTCCTGATGTTCAAAATAGAAGCTGAACTGTCAGCCGTGGCTTCATCCAGGTTCAGGTATCAGGAGCTTCCTTCTGTGTTTCATCGTGAGGTTGGATGTGTTATTAGACTGAGGAACACTGCCAAATAATTATAAGATTACACTAAGACTAAATCCCTGTATCATGAATAGCACATGCTGGCAAGTAACAAGCTGAAATAAAAAGAATCAACTCTAGCTGCTCACTGATATCACAAACACACACCCACTAAGCAGCAAATTAATTCACTTTTTCAAAATGAAGAACTGTATGGTCCCCTAACAACTCCTCCACTTAAACACTCTGGTTTTCCTCATCTAAGTTTTCCTTACCTACAGCTGAGCCATAAAATTGACTTTGTAGCTGCACTGCAAAGGCAACAAATATTTCTTCCCAAACAAGAGCACAAGTTACCTGAAAGGAGACCCTGCAATATCTCCCTTTTTTTTTTTTTTCTGGTACCCACCAGAATGGGACCCACAACTTCTGACGTGTTGCAGAGAAGCCGGACTTGATGTGAAATGAGAGCTCAGCAGTGCTAACCACTAGTTTAACCAAGCTTGAAAAATAAGTTCCAGACTCCAAAATACAGCAGGAGTTTTAAAAAAGCAACACAGTATAACAGCCTAATCAGACTTCAGTCAGGGCACAACACTTGGAATCAACACAATTCATGCAAAGGTCTAAATATCCAATGACCAGTTGTAAACTAAGGAGCCCATCCTTCGAGTGTAAAGACTCCAGACTATTATGGACCATATTGAAGTAGCTCATCAGTATTAATCAAGTGGGAAAATTAAAAAAAGGAAATAAAGAAGTGCCATCAGAGTTAAGAATGTTGTACTCTATGGCTTCAAGCTATTCTGTGGAGGTCTTCCAAGTAACAACAGTGCTTCACCTTGCCCAGATTCTAGATAAAGGGCTCCCACAGCCTTTATCAATCAAGGAACATGATAAAGCAATAATATAATCACTAACAGTTAGTGATAGATCCAAAAATGTGTAAAAAACAAACATCCTAAGAAATAAAATGAGAGGGTAGAGCTTTGATATTGGCCAAAGTGTTAGAACTTTTAATAAAGTAATCAATACCCCTATAAAAGAGCTAAAGAAAAAATAGTTGATCAAAAGCACGTTTTGTCAAGAAGGGTCACAAAACAAAAGGTGGACAAAGGAAATGGTATGAATATAAAAGGAGTGTTTTCATAACATCTTGTTGTAGCTCTATTAAGTCCACTAAATTCATTTGTTTGGAGGCAATCTTTTCCACTTACTACTTTAGCAATTTACCCTCTTACTCTTGGTTTTACAAATCCCACTTCTAGGCAGATGCCTGTGTTACCTAAGATAGATGGGTAAGCACACAAAGGTTAAATCAGTAGCTCCTAAGCTTTTTGGCTCTGTCAGTGGATCACAATCAGTGTTCAGTTCTTCTTGCAGATACACTCTGCAGCCTTATCAGCAAACTAGGAAATATCACAAAGTTTTACAATATGGATTGAGGATTCCTGAAATAGGCTTTGCTAGGACATTTGATACAGTTTTCCATATCTTACCCTAATTCACATCTTTAGATCTCCTCTGAGTAAAAAAACAAATTGATTTTGAAACTGGCTGCCATGGTGAGAGTTTTTGGCTGTGCATTGTACACGATATTGATGTGAATCACTGTTCTGTAGAGAATACACTGATCAGGTTTACAAGGACTGCACAACAAAGATCTTTCCAAGGAAAACAGTAAAACAGGATACGATCTCTAGTTAGAAAAAAAATTACTGAAATGAAAAAAACTCCTTGTGTTAGAGGGAAGGAATAATCCAATTATCATTGCATGTATAATTATAAAACATTAATTCCCCAACATCTGACAGCATATGAGGAGCAAGTACCAAGGAACAATTAAACATTGCTTCAAATGAAAAGCAATATACTTTTTTCTTCTCTCCCCTAAATGCTCCTACTCTAAGAGTACAGAAGAACTCATCTAAGCTAAATTGACAGGGAATTTCAAATCTGAAGCTAAAGGACAGGAATTACACCTTTCAGTCCAAAGATGATTTGGATTCTGTGTTCTACATCAGGCAGGAGTAACAGCTACAGCAAATCTGGCTACCACAGCTCTCACTGAATTCTTACATAGTGACAGAGGAAAAGAAGAGAGGTAGCTAGAGTGCAATTCACTTCTGAGTATTCTGTAGAGCAATTGTTTACTGAGAATATGAGAGATCTTCCCAGGTAAAGTGGAGACGGAGTACCAAGGAAAAGCTGTCCGACCCAAAAAATATCCAGTAAGACAGGAAACTGCAAAATGTTCATCAGCTACTTGCACAGCAGATCTCACAACTGATAACAGATCAGGAGCATGGAAACTTCATTCTGAATTCAGCAGACAGAGAATTTAATGTCACTGACAAGCAAGGCCAAAAATGCCTCAATCACCCTTTACCAAGTTCCCATTTCTACCAAACAGAACGGGTTATATTATCATTTCTTCCACACAGAATTTTATGTAACAAGTAAGAGCACCAGACACTCCCCACTGGTTTGTGCACAGAAGAGAAATAGCTCCATTTCATCACTAATTGATGAGCTCCAACAGATTATTTATCACAGAAAAGACAATTGATCAGAAAATAATCAATTATGTTAATACTTAAGTTACAACTCCCATGAAGTGTTCAAATTATTCACTGTGCCCTCCCTGACTGCAGATGAGCCTTCCTGCTCATACCAGATCTCTCAATAACCATTACAAGCTTTGTTTCGTGCTGTGGATTTTTGCCATATATTGCATGAACTATCATCTGACTGAAAAGCCAGGCCCAGAAACCATTGCTAAGACATGAGAGAAGATTACTTTCACACAAAATTTTCTTTATCAGTAGGAGGCTGAATATTGAAAAAAGATTTCTACTTTTCCAACTTCTTTCAATTCTACACTATATAAACGCAGGGTTACATTAATATATTTCTGATACTATTTTCCATGCAAAAAGAACAGTTGCCATATATTATGCAAACAGAAGCCTTATCCCAACACCCAGCACTCTTTGATGCATTCCACATGTTAAAAATTTGAGAGGAGACAAGTATGAAACAGGGAAAACTCTGCAGGCCCTCACGTTTTCCAACACAAGCATCACAGCTCCACAAAGAATGCTGCAAATAGGTCTGATCTTATCCAGAGGGCAGAATAAAAGCTCTCTCCAGGGTGAAGCAGTGATTTTATTTTATTTTTTAAACTGCAGATGGATGTAGTCAGGATTGACCTGACAACCCACCAACCAACACTGCTCTTAAGACCTCACAGAAGAAGCATGGAAAAAGGGCATAAATAAGGACTGAGGGTAAGGCTGGCTTAAGCTCTGCACCACAGAGAAGGGAAGGGTTTCACAGAGATGGCTGCAAATAAAAATTGCTTTTTCTCTCCACTATCAGACTAACCCTGCTTGGCAGAAGACATCGGTTGTGCTGAAGAGCACTGTCACATGCAAAACAAGGAAGGTAACTAATACTTCATCAGAAATACCCTCCATTCAGACACAATGAAGGTGCTTTCTGAGACATATGATAGTGCTGAAGAATGCTCAGAACTTGCTACAGTTTAGGACCAAACAAAGAAAAATGTGGTAATCAAAAGTTTAATAATACTTTAAAGGAGGCTTAAATACTTCCTACAATACCTTGCCCTGACCCAGGACCTTCTTTTCTTGTATCAGTCCTACACCTGATCAAAAACACCTCTACCAAAAACAACCCAGAGGGTAGGTTGTGGCCAGTTTATAAGTGACAAAGAACAATGTCCAATAAAATAATCTAAGAAAAGGTGCCGGTTTGTGTGGTCTTCTGCAATGTAACTCCAGCAGGATTTGTGAGAAGACTCTCAAGGGACAGGTGTCAGGTAACAGATGGGGAACATCTACAGGGGCCACTTTACAAAAGACCTCATTTTGCTTCTTGCATCAGGCCTCACATTAGGTGTGTTATGTCACTGGCACAAGAGAGATTTTGAGTCAGTGTGATACTCATCAATAATGGAAGGATGAAAGATAACGCTGGAATCACTTGCCAAGGGAAGGGTCAGGAAGCAAGCAGAAGTTGTTCCAAATGAAACAGACCTGTTAACAGGCAGATTCAGCTGACTCAAACAGTATCTTTTATACACATATCACAACACATTTAACAACACTAGAATCTTTATCTCTGTTGTACATAAACAAAATATATGGCAAAGGAAGTACATGATCAGGAGGTCACAACACAGTGAATAAACCCACCTGGTTTTGGTCACCCTTCCTGCCCCAGAGCCAGGAATGAAACCTAGGCTCCTGAACTCCACTGAACACCTTTCATCCCCAAGTCACTGCACTGGCTGCACCACAAAACTCACCTGAGGTCTGTGAAACAAAGGGCAGAATTAAATTTAATATGTTCTGAAAATAAGAAAGATATCTGGCAACACTTTGGTTAAAAACAAACCTTTTTCTGTATACAGAGAGTAACTTAGACCCTGAGGATTCAGTGTCCTTCCAAAGAATAAGAGTAACCTGAAACAGAGCCAAGATGTCTCCAAATTCCAGTGTAGTATCTTAAACCATAAGACCATCCCTTCACCAATATGCTACATAACTTGAGCCTTTAATCTCATATGATAAACCCTAACATCTGTAAAGGTATTACTGAAATGAAAAAAATTAATCAGTGCAGATTTTAAAAGCACGATTTCATATGAATGTCATAAAAATATGTCAATGAAGCTGATGTAATGCAAGCATCTTTGAAAGTTATAGAATTAGCCAGATTTTAAGACTATTTGCAGCAAGTTCTCAGTAGCAGTTCATATTTCATTTTCCAAGGTGCTGTTTGGTATTTAATGAATATTCAGAAGTTCTGGTCCCTTCTAAAACTAAAATGAGGTTTTCTTGAGTCCTGTTCCTTTTCTTCTTAAAAGTTTAATTTAAAAAGGTTTGAGTCCTTTCAAGTACCTCCTATCAAATTCCTCCAATTGGACGAAGGTACCTCTTGGGTATTACTTTGACAGAATGAGGTTTGTTTAATGATCATAGCATTAAAACCTCTGGCTCTGAAGACATGCATTAGCACACTGGGAAACATGGTGTAAAAACAAAAGGTGAAGCAGAGTTCCTTCCTTCCTTCCTTTCCCTCCCCTCCCTTCCCTTTCCCTCCCCTCCCCTCTCTCCTCTACTTTATAATTTTGTCAGTAGACCATTTGCCCCAAAATGCTTATTCCTTAATCATTCTATGCCCAGTCTTGTTCCTGTTAATGGTGAGACATTAAAAAAAAACACCTTCATTTGTTTCCATGGTACAAGATAAGACCATGACAAAACAACTCATCTCTCTAGAACTCCCCAGTGATTCAAAAGTATTGCTGCCCAGCAGATTCAAAGCCACAAATGCACACAAAGCAAGGTCCATTTCTCATGTTTATCCCCAGGAATATACCAGTATAAAATGAGCAGGCAAAAATTAAAGGTCAATGCAACTTTTTATGTCTCCTCCTACTGCTGTAAATGCCAACACCAGCTGTAGAGCCTCCAGTGACATGGCCCTACCATGGTATTGCCTTCTTGGTTGTACAGACCACTGTCATCTTTGTTCCTCCCTTTTCATTGTCTTATTTTTCCCATCACTGCTAATTCCTGTCAGGTGCCCTTAAATCTCGCTCAGTATTACTCCTTCAAATTCGTTTGGTTCTGTCTCTGGGTCCAACACCTTAAAAAATATTTCTCATCTGTTTCTGAGTAAGTCAACCAAATGCTCCAGTTCCTGAATCCAAGCATTTTATGTACTAAAAAATCTCCCTGGTTTTTTTATTAGACCCTTCCATATTTAATTCTACCTAAGTGGCTGCAAAATGCATTTCACTGGCTGGTTCTGAGATACTCAGTAAGTACTCAGCAAATCATAGAACCATAGAAGAATTCAGATTGGAAAGGACCCCAGCAAATTTCTAGCCCAACCTCCTGCTAAAAACAAGGTCAGCTATAACATCAGATCAGGTTTCTCAAGGTTTTATCTAGCTAGGGCTTGAAACCTTCCCAGGACAGAAAGTCTGCAACCCATTCCAATGCTTGAAAATCCTCATGGGGGAAAGAAGTTTCTCCTTATGTTCAGCCTCAGCCTCATGTCTCTCATACATCATTTCAAAGGGCTGGGTTCCATCTCTTTGAGAACCTCCTTCTGCACAGTGGGGGCTGCTGCTCCCACCCCAGCAAGCTGCCTCTTCCCCAGGCTGAACAAGCCCAGTTCCTTCAATCCACTGGTCACAGGGCAAGTGCTCCAGCCCCGAGCATCTTGGTGGCCCTCACCTTAACTTGCACTGGATACCTAAGAACTGTAGTCTAAAAAGCACAGAGTAGAAGGGAATAATGACTATTCTTGATCAGGTTACTATGTTCCTGTGAATAGTGCCCATGATTCTGTTGGCATTCTTAGCTGCCAAGGCACAACACTGGTTCATTTCCTCTTCCTGACTGCCAAGGACCTCTTCACCAGGGCCACTTACCAGCCAGTCAGCCTCAGGCTGAGTGGGGTGCAAGAGCCTTGGCTTTCCCAGCTGTGGAACTTGGCAATTGTCTTTCTTGAATTTCAAAAGGTTCCTGCTGATGCATTCCTACAGCCTGTGTCTGGTCCCTGTGCCTAGATCCCTAGAGATTGTCCCTACTCGAGTCTATAGACTGCTACTCTCAATTTGCTGTCATCTGCAAATCTGATGAGAGTACATCCTGCCCCATGATCCTCAAGATATGAATATCTTTTTTCTTAATATGAAGATCTTTTTTCTTATTAGGTAAGTTTCCAGATGAAGAATTTTTTCTTATACATCTGCAGCTTCTCTTTGTCAGAAATAATAAAAAGGTACAAAATCTCCACAAAGAAAAGGACCAGAAATTTTGAGTTGCATTTTTGTCCCCAACTCAATAAACTGTAATCAGCAACTAAAAGTCTCAAGTAAAAGTGACACTTTTCAACACTTATGGTTAAAAACTGTTAAGATGTGTTTGCTCAAGATTATTTTCCTGGCTTATGACCATGCCTTAGATTTTATCTTCAAATCAAGTTTAAATATCCTTTTTGTGTCATTTTCTTAAAGCTCTTTTCCATTATATTTTTCCATATCAAAACAGCCTGTAAAGTCACATTAATTCCTGAGAAATTTTTAACAATCACATCAGTTTTCCACAGCCATATCTGGGAACAATTACGCTACCTTGGCTTAATCTTCGCAATAGTTTCCATCGTTCTTCCATGCTCTATTTTTTCTGAGCTACAAATCCACTGTTCTTTCCCTTTATTAGAGTTCATATAATCAGAGTCATGGGGACCAACACCACTGGAAATATCCTCCTGAGTTAATGATTTCACTCACACTATTATCACAATATACTTTTATAAAATCTGTGCAGACATTGATTGTGTTTCTTCTTTGATAGTTGCTGAATTGAAGTTCTTTTCTTTCCCACAGATTTTCTTTCTAACACTCATACCAATATTTTCCTTATACCTCTTTTGTGTAAAGTAAGAAAGATTGATCTCGATTCTTCTTTTTCATAGGGGTCTATAAAATTCAAAGTTTTGCACATCTGCAATGAAACTACAAGGTTTCCATCTATGTTTATGTTGAAATGAAAACGTCTTCCTTTCAACTTCATCTCACAGTGCCTTAATTCTAGAGAGAGAATATAGTAAAACAGTACTAGAAAATATTTTAAAATAGCTTCATTTTCTTCTGGTAGTGCTCTGGGTGCAGTCAGCTCTGTACACATGGGTGGAGACACAGACTACATTCAGCAGATGGTGACTGGGAGGAAATGGGGACAATGGTTATGTACTCAATCTCAACACTTACCAAACCAATACAAACCACCTCTCACATGTGTGTACATGTACTCATGGCTACACAGTAAACAAATATGGGGAGTTTAGTAAGCCGTGTTTGCAATCATTCACATATTATCGAAAGAAAATAGCAACAGGAGTGAAGGTAGAATTGAAAACAACACAAGTACACATTAGTTAACAACGTTATTGTTAAGACTGAGATTTGTATGTGAAACTCAAATCCCTGCTTAACATTAAATGGCTGAATGCCAATTTCCAGTTTTGTATACCACCACTGCAAGAACAAATGTGTGTTTCACATTAAACTTTTTACAGATCAATTGCTGTCTGGTATATGAGTAAATATGCTATTTAACTCCCAAGATATATTTGCTAAACTCATGTCAGTTCAAAGTAATCAGCCAAAAGGCAACAACAGCAAACTGAATAGGAGTTAACAAGTCAAGCAGATCAACAAAATCAGTATCGACTTCTAAAATAAATAGGAAAACAATACAATTATGCATTCAATATATTCTTTTAAGAAAAGACACCAAGTTTTGAAGGTTTGGAGGTCCTGTGTGTATTTGGGGAGAAACCATGATAAAACACAAAAATATTTTTTAGAGTAGACAAGGAAAGTATGTGCAACTTAGAAGCACCCTATACAGTGAAGGAAAGACCGTAAGAAAGAGTGGTTGGTTGTACTCAAGCCATAAACAGGAACCAGTTTCGTTGGCTGGAAACAACAGTTTAGATTGATCCTAGGAAAATACTGACTTTAAGGGCCATAAAATACTGACTTAGAGAGATGCAAAAATCTGCTTCATTGCAAATTTTCCAGAACAAAGTTAGACAAACATCCATCAGAAATGAAGTTGCTGCACTGATCCTGCTTCAGGCTTAGGAAGAAGCTCAGTTGGGCTCACTTCCTATCCTACGTGTTAAGGACACTAAGGTTAATTTATTTTTTTTTAAGAGAGGGAGGGGCACAAAAAAGAATATCAATTCAAGATCAAAGACCTCAGTGAAAAAGAAAATTTACATAAATTACATTTTCCTCATAGGATGTTTCTTAAGGTTTAAGTTTTGGGTTATTTTATTTGGAACTAACAGGGTGAGGCCTCTACCTACGTACTGATTGACTTCTTTCCTTATTACATTGACCATGAACAATCTGAGATTTGTCTTTTAGAGAAATGGGAAAATCACTTACCACATCCTATGAAAGCTGGAATACTCCGTCTGCTCTAAACCTTTCAACTCTCTAGTCATACAATCAACAAAAAGCCCTCAGTGCACAGTCACAATCTATTAACAGCAAAGTAAAACAATTTGTCACATTTTAAGTAAGTACAATATTACTGATAGTGCATACTTTACCAGTTATGTCATGCTGTTTGAATGACTCACTGTAGATTTGATACTGATTAGGGCAATGTTTCTTCAGCCATTTGCAGACATCCTGCTGGGTCCATAACGCCACAGGCTTGGTCAGCTTCACAGTCCCAGACTAGGAACACAGAATGAAGAACAGAAATTATGTTTAGTCTGCACACAAGTTTCAGAAATATTAATCTGTGACATCCACATATGATATTAAAAAAATAAATGCAAGACAGGAGCTGCTCTGACAGATCACCAACAATTGCCAGCACATTACACAAGACCCCGCTGCTCCCTGCACCCAGAGGTACTTTAAAATATTTTCCATTGCATTCATGTTCCTTGCAGCACAGAACCACACTGCACTTGAATAATCAGTTTAAACAGTGGCCAACTGACTATGGCCGACGGGCAATAGATGCACATTTTGAAACCTTCGAACTCACAAGAGAGATGCACATTTGTGCCCCAGTTTGGATATAATTATGGAAGACCAGAAGTACCCTCAAGCCAGGCATGGTCCTCAACTACAGTTACAAAAGATCTTGCAACAAAGGCCTTCCATGCCAACAAGCCCCAAGACTGGTTTTGCCTGGGAAGAGGAGGCTACACACCAATGGAGATACTGATTCATGCTGAGCATTTCAGCTGATGTAATTCCTAATTTGAATGACATTTACAAGCAGCTATAGTTTTTCTGCTTCCTTTTTACCTTTGGCCTTCCTACAATCACCTTTATGTGAAATAAACAGGACTCCTGCTTAAAACAGTTGCTCCTTTACAAATGAATAATAATTTTGAAACAGAAACTGTTCAATACTTTCCTTAAAATTCAGTTTTATAATAAACTAACAAATAAATATTAGATAAATATTCATAAATTGTTAGTGTTATTATATGTATAAAGTCACATTTCATTTAATCAAACAATTCACCTTTGCACATACACCATTTTTAACCATGTAAGAATGCTGAGTTCTAAGCTACCTGAACTGCAGAGATTTAAAACCTTTTGTCAAGGTAGGCAAAACAATAACAACAAAAAATATTCAAAGTGATTTAATCTTTTTTTTTACAACACAATCTTCCCAGGAGACTAAGAAAACTTTAAACAGATGGGTGGTTATTACCAACAATAAATGTTTAACATTGAACACTGCTGATGTAAGTGGGTGTGAACATCTATACATTTACCTCATATTTTGTCAAGGAACTGAGTCTAGGGAATGAAATCAAAGTGTTTCAATGCTATGCATGCAGAATACTGTCGTCCAGCTCTCTGGTGGTGTAAAAGATTCAAGAGATGTTTTTCTGCACAAATTTGAGGTAAAGGGGAATGTCACCTCAACCCATCTTCTCCATCAGGACTCATGGCAGACTTGCTCAATATCACCAGCCAAGGTTTTCCCCAGCATTTACTCAGATGTACTTTATCAGACAGACCTTTACGAAGTTGCTTTGAAATTTTTCACTACTAGAAGCCCTAAGGACCAAAGCAGTTTTAAGCTAGTGCTTTGCATGTCCTATTAAGTCCATAAAGTACATCATGCAAAGATAATAAGTTAGGGCCAAGGAATATGGCAGACCTAAAAATGCAGCAGGCAAACGTGTCTTGAATTTCCCATGTCCAGTTTTCCCTATCTCTTTTTTACTGCCTGTGTAGAAGATAAATAAACAACAGGAAAATTATGGTTGAATATGTAATACAATGCACATCCTCTAGCTCAGCCTTTTTTGATTTCAAGAAAAATACACTCATTAGAACCATGAATCCTGTTTCAAACACATTAATAAGCATCATCCACATTTAGAGCTATCACAATAATGCACAAAACCACCCCAAAGAATCAGTCTCATCTTGTGCTGCCACCCACCAAGATACAGAAGCTTGACTGACAGACTTGGCCTCCACAGAGAAAGAAACTTGCAGAGGTGTTGAGGGTGCACAGTAACGAGAAGAGCACTTGCTCTACCACTGCCCTTTGTGGGAAGCTCATCAGTCTTCTACACACACAGGATCCCACATAGGTCTGGAGGGAGAGCAAGGGCCCTGTAACTCCAAGTTCCTCATGCAACTCCAAAGATCAAAGGGCCCTCTTTGAACTTCTCTGGCCTTCTTGTTACTACTGTTTGAATCAAAGAAGAAACTGAATTTCAATGAAGAGTCCAGTATTATAGTATCAGTTAGCTGATTTTTGTTACACGCATATATAAATGCATCCTTCACAAATACATCAAAAAAATAAAGTAACAATGTAACACAAGCAGTCTGATTATATAGAAGTCCCTGAACAACAGGCTCAAGACTTCACTATCTTTATATGTGTTACTGTTTAAATTTAAAGGTATTTCTTTCACATTTAAATTTTTGAAGACTAGAGGGAAGTCTGTCAGCCCTTGAAAAATAAATTGTTAATGACTTTTCCTGTATATCCCCAAAATACTTAAATGACAAATATTTGTACACAAATACATACAGCTAACTACAGATTTACAATCTATTTACTCCTAGCTGAAAGTACACAAGAAGGGCCAATATTTGTTTAAACCGAAAGACTGCTCTTTTTGGTTCAGCAGCCATTGTCCTCTAAAAAGGTTTAAGCATCATCATGTTAAATATCTGACAAACAATTTTGTTAACAGTTACAGTACAAATGTAACACATCCCTCTGTGCCTATGGAACTGAAAGATGGTTTCAAATGCAGCTTTTATGCTGTGCAATATACACATCACTGCATAGCAAACATACATGCTGACTTCTTACTGTCCAATGTTCAGAATTATGACAGAAACACGTTTCATTTAAACTTAAAACCACAGTCCAAAGAGCACATTTTTACACTGACATCATCAAATGTTAGTTTTAATTTTCTAATTCATAAGGACTTGAGTTAGAGGAATAAAGGGGGTTTAAAGCAATAGTTCTAAAATGTATGCCTTTGCTTTCATTTTTGGAACATCATACCCAAAATATTTCCTAACCAGATGCTCCAAATCAAAGGCTCTTAAAAAATATGCTTCCCTCCCACAAAACTCATTTCTTAGTTTCTTCCCTGCTATGAAGGTTAGATCTCATACAAAAAAACTCCCAGTAAGCCAAGAAAATTACCATAAATATATCTACTAAAAGACACTGTTGCCATTAACTACATATAAACTACCTAGACAGGTGAAAAACATAGTCTTCTTTATTTCTGTTTATCAGCTCAGTCAAAAAATAGGCCCAAACTGATTAAAATAAAATATTAAAAAATACCTTTGGTTTGGCCTTCTTTTGACATAAACTCATCCTAAGATCACCCTTTGCTGGCAACTCTTTATTAGTTGTACTTCTGCCAAATGCTATGCCAACTCTTGTGCCAGATGTAGGTCTAATGAGAATAAAAATCTACAGTATTCTAGTCTTTTCTTTTCTATTTGAATGAAAACCTCTTTCTTCGGGATTTTGTGACAAACTTTTTCTTCTAAATTGCCCAACTCCAGCTTTTGCTACACGTATCTCAAAATATAAAAATGACCCCCAAGAAGAAGAAAAACCTAACATATTTACTACATGACAAAATTTCATGCTCTCTTGGTTCCATGGTGCAGGGAAGATTGTACTTCACCAGCTCAAACAAATCAAACTTACAGCCTGTGCATTACCACAGAGTTTATTTCAGTGTTCAGAATAGCATTAGCAACCAGTCCCTGCTCTTCCTAAGCACTGACAGACAAGTTATCTCTTCAGCCTTCCAGGTGCAGTTTTCCAAGCCTGCCAGCTCTGAAGGTCAGTTTATTTGCCAGAATTTCTTTGCCTTTATTTATCACATTTTACTCCAGAAAGAAAGGGCTTCTGCATTTTTGAGTGATGAGGAATTCAATCTCATTATTTAAACTACATGACATACTTTGAGACAAGCTATTTAAAAGTACTTCTCCAACTGCAACATTTTGTGTATTTATAAACCTGCTCAGATTACAATATCCATGGATTGTGGAGATGAGGGTCTTCAGTCAAACAGGGCTGCAGGTTGACTGGAATAAGGCTGTCTCATACCATTTGTAAGATCAGTTTGCCAACACACTGATCCTGACACATAAACATAGTCAACACATATTTACATTCAAATTTACGCAAAGTTAGACCCTACAGTTTTTTGTATGAAACAGATGGATAAAAAAAGCACTGCTGAAAGCATTAAGGCAGATTCTGCTCCAAAATACATCTTGAGAGACTCTGCTCTGGGGTTTTCGGTTTAACTAGAAAACAACAAAGCAGAACCAATTTTGTTACAGCTGTGTTAAAGGTCAAAGGACTGTCACAGTTTAGAATCTGCCAGCAAGTAAAGACCACACAGCTGCTCACTCACTCACTCACTCACACAGTGGGATGGGGAAAAGAATCAGATAAAAAAAGTTAAACTCATGGGCTGATATCAGAAGAGTTTAATAAGTGAAACAAAGTAAAATAATACTAATGTTAACAGTAACAGTGATAATAATGATAATGATAATAATAATAATAGTGATTAAAAGGAAGAGGAGAAAGAGAAAGAAATAATCCCCAGTAAAACAAGTGATGCCCAGTAGAATTACTCAGCAGTGCCCAGCCCATCCCCAAGCAGTGCTCAGCCCCTTCTGGCTGTCGCGGTTTGACCCCAGTCAGCGGCCAAGCCCCAGGCAGCCCCTCCTTCACCCTCCCACCACAGAGGCTGGGGAGAGAATCAGAAGGGTAAAAGCCAGAATATTCATGGGTTGAGATAAAGACAGTTTAACAGGGAAAGCAAAAGCTGAGCACACAAGCAAAGCAAAACAAGGAATTAATTCACTGCTTCGCCCAGGCAGGCAGGTGTTCAGTCGTCTCCAGGAGAGCAGGGCCCCATCACACAGAACAGTGACTTGGGAAGACAAACACCATCACTCCAAATATCCCCCCTTCTCCCTTCTTCCCCTCACTTCATATCCTGAGCATGATGTCACATGGTCTGAAATACCCCTTTGGTCAGTTTGGGTCACCTCTCCTGGCTGTGTCTCCTCCCAGCCTCCCAGGCACCCTCACCTTCCTCACCAGTGTGGCCATACAAAAAGCAGAAAAAGCCCTGGCTCTGTGTAAGCCCTGCTCAGCAATAACAAAAACATCTCTGTATTATCAACCCTATGTTCAGCACAAATCCAAAACACAGCCCCATACTAGCCATTGTGAAGAAAATTAACACTACCCCAGATGAAACCAGCACACTGGGCAACACCCACGCCAGTTTTCATAGTAAAAATGACATCCTATGGCATGGAATATCCCTTTGGTCAGTTCAGGTCAGCTGTCCTGGCCATGCTCCCTCCCAGCTTCTGGTACAGCTTCTCATAGGCAAAGCAAGAGACACTGAAAAGTCCTTGACTCAGAGTGAGCACAGCTTAGCAACAACCAAAACATCCATATGTTACCAACAATATTCTCATACTGAATCCAAACACAGCACTGTACCAGTGACTAGGAAGAAAACTAGGTCTATTCCAACCCAAATCAGGACAGGACACAACACAAGCAAGGAAAGAAATGCAAAGAGGAGCACCGCCATTTCTTACACCAGCAGCTGGGTTCTGCCAGCTGTGCTTCGGACACGAAGAAATCTTCTGATGGAGTAGAGGTGGGTACAACTGCTCAGTGCTGAACCATTTTGTTAACTCAGTTTAAGCAGTTCCAGGGAAAAGAGGCCTCCCAGCTGCAAGGGGAGGTATGAGGGGAGCAAGGGAAAGAACCAGTAAGGTCTTTGCCACCTAGCAGGGACAGACAGAGAGAGGAGGATGGGTGGTTGTCACCCCGAGAATAAGAGTTATCTGGAGCAGGAAACATTAAAATGGGTCAGAAAACAATTGGCATGTCTGTGCTCAGAGAGAGAGACTGAAAGGAAAGAAATGGAATTGTTTCATACATGAAGCTGAGACAGAAATATTTCTTAAATCAAAACAATGTCTTCTGCAAGCAAACTATAAATGGCCAATGATATATTTAAAAATTAGAAAAATAATTTTTTTCTTTTGTATCTGACTTAACTACACAGCTCCAGGAGCCATTTAAGTGCTGAAATGTTTCATGTTGCTCCAGAAGCAAGACTAACCATATCATCTTCATCATTTTGTGACAAGAAGCAGCAGAAGCAGCAATGCCCAGTAAGAATTTCAAAAGCAATTATTTTTTTTAAAACGTGCTTGGTGTTATATTTATATAAAGCTGAGAAAATAAGAATCTCTATCATATATTCCAAATTGCTTCTCCAACATTAAACTGCCTATACAGAATTCAGAATCAATGGCTAACATAAATGTGGCCTTGAGTTCTGGAAAAAAGAAATTAACCAGACTTGTGAATGTCTTATCTTAAAATATTGAAAAAACTGGAAAGGGCACATTTTGGTTTAAAAATTACACCTTCTCAGGTAGTCAGACAGGTTATATTTACAGATTTTTTCCTGCAAAGACAGAAGAAAATTACAGTAATAAGCAGACTTGCTATAAAACCACTGAAACCTCCACCGTATTGGGTTCCCATCTATGTTGTTGAGAATTTTAACACTAAGAAGAGAAAACAACAAAGAAAAAGAAATCTGTTTATTACAAAACAAACAAACCAACCAGGAAAATATTGTAAGACACCTTATCTTTTATCTTGATAAACTATTGAATGTTTAGAACTTGAATTGGATCAGAAATCGAGCCACGGAACAGATGGAGACAGTCTTCTGATGTTAGAGGGAGAAAGAACTAGGTTAGAGAGGGAGATGAAGATGCTGGGGCAGCACCAGCTCAGGGCACTGAGCACATGGGGAATAGGGCCAGGACAGCCCTCTCCAGGAAAGACCAGGTAGGGGAAAGATTGGAGACTGGCAGGTACATGGAAGACATGGAAGGTACGATAGAAGTGAGAAGTGTCCTGTAAAATAGATTTTCTATTCCTATCCTTCCAGTTTCTGGAGGAAAGGGAACAAATGTCACTGCTACAGGGCCTCCCTCCTACTTTGGCAGCAGTGATTCACTGCTTCCCATCTCTCCTGGAGTCTGTCCACCTTTTCAAACCATCAAGGCCCAAGTCAGTCACTGGTGGCTTTTTGTTGCCTCCAGTGGACTATAAATGGCTGTCCCTGCCAAGACAATGCTCTGGTGGTGTTTAAAGCCAGCTCTGCACAAGCAGAAACTTCTACGTCAGGGTCCCAAATCAGTCCCAAATCCCAAAGAGCACCACCACTTGTTCAAAGACTGAACAAAGAGGGAGGCGACACCGGGGCTGACCCAATCCAGTACCTTCTGTAGCAGTGCCACAAAGAGGTGTACCACAGACTGCGAGGGGGGGTGGGAGATGAGGACAAACAAATTATGAGATATAATGAGATTCATCTGAAAAGTAAGAAGTTGTTAGAGGGAGGTAACTCCCTCTGAAGGCTGTTTCAAGTATAACCACCAACAGGAAAGGATAAAGTTGTCCAAAACATATCACTGAGCATTATCCTGATCAGGATAAAGACAGTACCAAAATAACAAGCAAAGATAAATAAGGTGACACGTTTTCCCATGAGAGTACTCTCTTTCCATGAGATATTCCTCTTTGAGAGCAACAATCATGACTGGCAGATGCAGGTGCTGATATAAACGGCAGTGGCACTATCAGCAAACTGTGAAGGACTGAAATGTCAGAATGAAAAAGGAGAAGACAGAGCACTCTTCAGAATTGTCAGGAGCCTTGCTGAACATCATTCTAATTGCCATCAAAAATCCTGAAAGCCACAACTGTGACAAACAGGCCAATAATAAAATAAAAAGACCAGGAGCACCATCAATTTTAGGTTTTGACAGCCAAATCCAAATCAAAGCATACAGTGTTTTAAAATTCACTTCATCTAAAAACACCCTGTATTTTTAATCTTGCCAAATTTAAGATCCATTTCACTCACTGCAATAGCTTCCTTCCAGTCCAAAAATTAAATATTTGCTTTTGGATATTTGCTGAGAAAACGAAGAGAGGGAGAGTTGCTCTGTTGAGGTGAGGGTTGCTACCTCACAAGGTTAAGTCAGTTGTTTGATACTTCTTCTTGATGGAGCTCTGATTCCCCTTCTCTACCTAAGGCAATTCAAACCTGTCCAAATCTGTCTCTTACCATCACCATCTTATATCACAGATTACAACCTTCACAAGTAAATACAAATCCTTCTCGTTTTACAAGCAGAAACTTATTCTGTATCCTGCACAGATCAGTAGAACTGACAATTTCTGTTCACACAGCAGGTGCCCTACTAGCCTGCCTTGTACAGCTATGAAGAGAAAAGGTTCCTTGTCGACCTTCTCTAACCTACTTGCCACCACTATTCAGCTGAAGAAGAAACAGAATTCTAATTAACAATGCTGAATTAATAGCAATTTACAACCTGTTAACTAAGCTTTACTACTAGCACATGTTTTTACTGCACTTGACCACCCACCTCAGCAAAAATAAAAATTTGAGACATTCATCCTCAACATGGCGCACACAACTTGCAGGTTAGCTCGTCTTTTATCCTGTCTCAAGGACTAAGTACTACACCCACTGTGAAGAAGATTCATGGCATCACTTTTCATCACAGAATATTCTGTTCAGACAGTAGCAGCCACAGGAGAGTGCCCCATCTTGGTGGAAGCTGTAAGTTGAAATCCATTCAGGTACATACAGGAAAGCAAACAGGAATATGTAATAACTAAGCCGGTGATGAAATGTAGCTCCCCATTTCCCAACAGATTGTCCTGAACTCAGAAATACCATCACAGCAACTGAAATTCCAACTCTGAGAAGTTCAGCATTTGTAAAAAGTATTTTCTCCATATCTAGATTAAAATTAAAATTAAAAACCATAACATCCCAAACCTACCTGTACTACAAAACGTACCTGACAATTACAAATGAGTCGCCATTCCCACTTTTTCTTTTTTTAAACTGACTCTGGCACCTCTGCAAGTTACATCTTAGGCAGCTACATCTACAGCTGAACTAAACCAAGACTGTTTATTGGGAATTCCATTAAAATAAATACAAAGCAGGTATGTAAGTAGGTACATTGATTTTCTTGGAATTTCTCACATACTTATTTAAAGATGATCCCATAGAAAACTTTTTTACCTCAAATGCAGCCTGTAGAGCAACAAAATCCACTGGCCAAACTAGACTGGAAAAATGCTTAATTTCCACAAAAATAGAAATAATACACTAAAATCTTGTTGCCCTTTACTTATAGAAAAATAAGCAGCTAAAACCAAGAGCTAAAAATTTAGAGATCTGAAGGACAGAACAAAGTTTTGAAATTGCACTTGCAAATTCAATAAAAAGAGTTAAAAGGAAGTTGGCCAGCCTGAATTTGTTTTGTGAATCTTGAGACTGCATCTGACTCATAAGCACATGTATTTGGTAATACCTTATCTACAGTTCTTCAGTCACTTAACTGGATCCTTTTAAGAACAGCTCAATTACCAATTGTTAGCAGTAAGAATCACAAAACAAGCTGCCCTGAATTGAGAAGGACTAGAGAGGGCCATGACAGTGTTAAATGTACTTGTTTCGTATTCACATTATTCATATTAACATGGCTATGAACTGAAATGTGGCAATTTAAAATGATGATGTGCAGATTAATAGCAGAATTTTCTAAGGCTTATAAAAATTAATTTTCTTTACTAAGGATTCAACTACAATACAAATAGGTCTTTAACGGGGAAAAAAAAAAGAGGTGGTACAGAGCAGTACTCTAGTCTTTCCTGAGATTTCAGGCAACACTGGTAACAAAACAAATGTTCCTATGCTTTTAAATGTTCAGGGTATTCTAATAAAAAGATTGTTCAAATACAGGCTAAGCCTGACCTCAGAAGCATGTACTTAAGAGTGCCAGTGGGGGTTATGTTGTTTTTGGTGACATGCTTTTGAAAGAAATACACACCAGCAGCATAATACTTCTTTTGCCAAGGCGATATAACCTTTCTCTGGGGAGTTGTCATTAATGATACTGGCAATATTTATAATTTTTTATTTTGGAGATTTACTGATGGAATTGTCCTGGCATAATAAATCTGTGCAGCACAGACCACACCTCACTCCTTACATTTCTAATTACAGTATTCTGTTGAGAAGATACTCGACACATCAAAACCCAGTGTTTGAGTACTTGCTGTGTATTTTTAATAGCTGCTTTATATCAGAGGTGGAAGGTTCATTTTTTTATATTAAAGGCACAGACAGTGAAGCATTTCTATATGAGAAGAGCTGTAAAAGAAGCTGTTACTTCAGCATTAGCAAGTAGCGAGGTTAATTCCGCCATTAGCTCAACGACAGTGCACTTGTTCAAGGAGAACATCCAACATCCTGAGAGGATCTTAATCCCTAATAAATGACAGGTTCCTTTCTGATAAGGTTTACTCTTTCTGAGTGAATCACATTTTTGGCACCTTTGTTTCCAGCAGATGTGCCAATTAAGGGGTTTGTACTGTAAGAAGTCGTAGAACCTTTGCATGCCAACTTTCAGTCCTTATGGATAGGCTCATTCATATGCACAAGGCAAGTGCAGCAGCCAAGGTATTTTATAACCCAACAGCAATCAAAGTTTTCTAGATATCTTTGCCAGTTTTCTCTTACCCATGTTGTTTTGAGCCAAACACATTTTGAGGAGAACAACTTTATAGGCCAGACGTGTACATAAGTATGAATAAGAAAAGGTCTGGGCCTCAGCTGGCAGGTCAGCCTCTCATAAGACAACCTTCCCAATAAGACATGGCTTCCACTTCCAGCAAGAGCAGGACTAAAAAGGCAGATATTGATAGAAGAGGCAGATTGGCCCAATCATCTGATTCATGCAAGAGCATTGCAATGCCTGTGTATAGAAGGTCATAATGGATTTCTTGAATAAATATCTAGAAGGCAGATCAATCACTTATTTTTCAAAACAAGCAGAGCACTTCTGATGTCAATGTAATTTATTGCTAACTACTTTTGAGAAACTAGTCTCTCCCTAATGAGTGAATTCCTCTATTTGCTTATCATCCTTATGAAGTCCTATATTCATAAAAAGCACTTAAGCACTACAATGCCCTCTTATCCCCTTTATTAGAGAAAGCAGAAAGCCTCACACTGAGATCCATAAAGGCCAAGCCCTTTTGCTATTAATATTGCTGGGTTTGCACATGTCTTATTCCATTGCTTTGGGCTTTTAGCAAATTGTTATCTCAGCCCAGAGTCTCTCCTTTTCTGCCCCTCTTTTACAGGATGGGGAATGGTTCATTCAGAGCTTGATTTCCTGATGGTGTTAAACCATCACACATGGGAAAATGGCATCTTCCCAGGAAGATCCAGCAGGCACCACAGGGAGGCTAAGCAGGGCAGGGATGCCAGTGAAGATGTGTATCTTCAGTTCCAGGCATCATTAAAAAATACAGCCCAAATAAGGCCAAAATGTCCCAGCAACATCTTCCTGGGGAAGGCACCTGTGAGATGTGAAAACACAGAAATGTGGCATTGAGGTTTTCAATAAAAATATTATGCCCACCTGACCTCAATATAAGGAACTTCAGTCGTAAGGAGATGAATGTGACAGAAGGGCTGAGAGAAAGTAAATTAAGCTTATTAAGGAACAATATTCATCTGCTGTAATGTGCTGAGTCCATACAATATATATCCTTTCTGGAGAGAGATCTGTGAAGGGTTAACTAAATTAATGTCTGGAGAAGACAAACTGGCCCTGAATAAGAACTGGAAGTATTTTAATTAGATTTCTGAAAGAAACTCAGTTCCCTTCTCTTTCCTGGACCATTTGATTGCAGTTTAAGATTACATGAAAAATTCACGCTAATCCTTCAGTTTCTGTTTGCAGAAAGACCAGTAGCTCAGGCAGTGAACAGCAGGCAGTTCTCAAGATTCACTCCAGGGGCAAATTCATCTAACAAGTCAAAATTTAACTCTTGGCTAAGTAGCTGATGTTCTGTAAAACCACAGTATAAAGACACACGTAACTTTAAATATCTAAAATTCCCCACTAGGTCTGCCGTGCTGTTCTGCTGCCCAGATCAGGGCTTTTGGCTCAACAGCAGCCTTTGGCAAGTGGTATTTTTACACAATTAACACATCTAACATTTTTTTCCTTCAGAGCTGGCATATTTTCTGAATAATAAAAAATGCAAACAGGTCCAATAATACTCCAATCGCATTAATAAGGAAATCTTCATTTTTATGCAGGCTTTTATATCCATCCAACTACCAATGCATAAATGACTCCAGGTAAAACTCACAATTGCATTGATTCATTTCAGTCCTTTCTAAGAAACATTACATTTAGAAATAAACTTATTCCTATCTATCCAGAAACAGCAGGTAAAACTACAAAGTTAATATGCAAAAGAAAACTTCAAAATTGTGAATGACTCGACAAGTCTGCTTTGCAGTTTTATTTTAGACCACGTTATTGCAGTGTTTTACAGGTCATTTGCCAAATCGAATTAGTCTGCTATATATTTTCCAATCCACTATATCTGTTCAAGGTTTTTATGCTGGAAGCTTCCGAATTTGTCCAAATTCAAAACAGTAAACAAACACAAGCATAAGTTGTTGAAAAAATTCAAGGGTGGAGGATGTTTCAAAGGAACCTAGTCACCACTTTTTTTTGTTTGTTTATTTTGGCAGTCCCTCAAAAGACTTCATTTTCTAATCTCCCAGACATCAGAATTCAGAGAAATGAACTGTTAAGGAATGTTACCAGATCTTTCACATGAAAACACGGCCAAACACAGGCAGCAGGAGTAAACAGCTGATATAAAGAGCACCATCTACTGACAGGCAGCACTTTGACAGCCCCACAGAGTTTTGCAAGGCACTGCATGGGGCTTCCAGCTTTTAAGGAATTCAGCTTTCTCGCAAATGTGTGGTACTTTTCACATTTTCTTTCTCACCTGCCCTGTCTGTCTCATCTATTACATTTAAGCTGTTCTGCTGTTCGTGCCTCACCAGACTGCCCAACTGCTCCAAGATGCAGTAGCACAGTGCTGGCAGTCAGACCCTCCACCTTCCCATTTCTCTCCCATTTCACTTTGTGACTGAAGTTCCCCATGTGGAGATGGTCCCCCTTGTACACAGCTGCTATACCACCACCTTACAATTATAAATTAACATGTTATTACCAGCTGTTTATGAGGACATTTCCAAAACCTCCTTAGTCAACAAGAGTTTTCCACTGAAGGCAAAAACTTTTGAACAGTCCCTAGATGAGAAGCAATCATCTCCTTTGAAGGCTTACTTCATGCAATGAAATATCTTTCCATGTTCCCATGGAGAAGATTACATGGAGATTGAGGTTTCTTCCTTACTTTTATCCTCCTGCTGTTGTATTTCTTTGAACACAGCACTATAACCTTTTATTATTTTACTACACAAAATCATTAGCAGATGCACACAAGAAAAGGCTGTTTCCTGACAGACAAGAAAATATTATCAATACCCAGAAATTCTCTTGGCTAGGGTTATCAGAAATAACCTCTAGGAATGCTATATAACATCTTGATCACTTCTAACACAGGCATAATACACAGTAAAGATGCATGAAGTACTCTGGCACATCATTTAGAAGTACTTGCTAGCACTGTCACAATTACTTACCTGTAAGATTTGTGTTGCAACTGTAAGACCTAAATTCTTTATATATATATGTATATACATATGTTTCAACAGAATTAAAACAGTAAAACATACTAATTTGTCTAACACATTCAGAAGAACTTTTCTAACAAAATTCACTGGCCCTTAAGACTTTCACTAATAATCATAAAAGCCACGTGTGGTAATTAATGTCAAAAGTGAAAGCAGAGAAGAAATATTCATGTACAGTTTTTGTTTTGTGTTGCTTCACTGATTAAAACATCAATAACACCCCTCAAGCTCAACACTTACATTTTTATATTTCATGCTGATTCCAAAGGTCAATGAAACTCAATTTACTGTTCTTGCACAATAATCCTTGTCAATCTATTTAGACCAGAATTAAAACAAAAACAACTGATAGGAGCTTTGCTAAGGGAAAGGTTGCAATCAATCTGTTTATATATGTGGCAGATTAATAACAATTAATAAAACTATAAGAGGAACTTTCTAATAGGTAGGAAAGTTTCAAGTTCTGTCTTGTTTCATAGTCCTACTTGCTTATGTCAGTACAGCAGTGTTATTCTTCTTGTGTATTTGCATGCAGCAACAATTTCCTGTTTTTACCTCCTCCTCAATTCTAGGATTTATAAATACAGTGGGATAGTCAGACTTGTCCTAGAAATTTATTTTTCCTTTGCACTATATTTCATCTTCTGCAGTCAAATTCCCTCTTGCTGCACATAATCTGCTACCTTGTCCGATGTTCATCATACACCTGCTAACCCTGCAGGCAGCCTATCCTCTCCCTGGCTTTTTCTTTTGATACTTTGAGCTCAATCATATATTGAAGGCTATGAGATGGTGGATAATTTCACTGTTCCCCATTATATTATTCACAATAATAATTGTAGCACAGAGGGCTGCTACATTTCTCTGAATAAAAAATACTTGCAACATTTCACTGTAAGATCATCCAATTCTCATATCTTATGCATTAGGACAAACTGAAGCATTTGGTAAAGCTAGTGAAATGGTATAAAATAAAAATACATTTGGTTACTAATCTTACTACTCTTAGATTGATATCCCCTGTTCCTCCTCCTAAACTAATTCAGTCACCCACCAGCTCTATTTAGACTGCACTTGCACAGTTTCCTCTCTGCAACAAAAGCAGCAAAGCACTACTCTCCTTAACTACTGCCAGCATGGCAAAGTGATTAAAATAAGCCAAATTAACAAGGAAACGTTGCCAAAGGGGACAGCTCTCTCTGGTTGCTCTTGACCAACCAGCACAGAGTACTCTATTGCTAATAAAAGCCAAACGGAGATAAACTCACTGAAGTCATAGATAAGCTGTCAATTCAATAAAAGGAAAGAAGGTAGGGGTTGGGGACTGAAATGTGCTACATCATTAAATGGGGTATTTCATCAACAGCTTAGTTCAGCTAGAACACACTTCCATTGCATCATGTCTCCTCTCCAGTCTTGTAGAAGTCTTTGTAAGATCCTGAAGGGAACCAGGTTTCTAAAAATAAATTAAAATAAAAGGGGGGCATGGGGTGGGAAATGACAACACACAACAGTCTAAGTCAACTAATCCAGGACAAAAACCCAACCATGGGAGAGGTTAGGAAGGGGAGGAAGATGATGAACGTGGAGAAAAGAGTTAAGTAAGAATTTCATCAACAATGATCCAGTTTTATTTGTCATCACCATGCCTCGCATAGAGAAGCTACCTTAATTTTCAAATTCAATTTCACCTGTTCAGATTATTTTGTGGTTTTAGAATCACATTTTGCATAAAATATTTTAGAGCACAATAATAGCATGCACTCTGGTGGGGGTTTACTCCCCCAAATGTCAGCCCTGCTCACATAACCTGACTACATTGTACAGTATTCTTTTTGGAATCAAAAGCTAAGACACTTCCTTTCCAGTTATACTTCTTTTTGCTTATATCAGCATTTTTGTGTCCTTTGGAACCTGGAAATCAAGGCAGGGAAGAAAAGGTCAACAGGAAGACAAAACAGAACAAAAAAACCAACCAAAACCAAACAAAAAGGTAGTATCTTATCCAGTTTTCTTCCCAGCAAAAGGCAGAAGGTGCAGTACATACAATGGACAGACACAACTAATTGAACTTCATCTGAATTTGACAGTTTAATCAACATGCTGAACATTTACCTCATCTAATCATTTCATTTGGCACGGTTCTTTATTTTTTTCTCCCCTTCAAAAACACTCTTTAAAAATTAAGACCTTCCAATACTAAATTATTTCTACAGACAGTAAGGGAACACAAAACAGCAGCTATGGAAAACAAAGCTGATAATTATTCAGGCAAAAAACTTTTCCAAAAGAATCTGCTACTAGTTACTATGGACAATTAACTACAGTTTGCAAGCCACAAAGTAGCCTTCCCTACAGAAAAAGAAAACCATGGTGACAGTTTAATAAGCATGAACCTTAACAAGCACTTCTTGTTCTTCAGATTTTTCTTCTACAGTCAACAATAAAGGCTTCAGGAAAGCTTAGTACACAGAATAACAATCTCAGTTTTCCTCATCAACTTCACATATTACCACCTAATGCTGAAATGCTGACAATTAAGCTATTTGTTCTTTAGGACAAACCTGAAAAAAAAAGCAAAAATTCTGACTTACTAAAAGAAAAGTAAGTTTGAGACAGTCTTATACCTGAAGGAGAACATACTATTGTGATAGACTTTACCCCCAGAAAAGGCTTTTCTATTTACTCAATAAGAATATTGATTACTTAAAAATACATCTTCAAACCTATACACTAGCTTTATTTAGACAGAAGACTGTATTTTCAGCATAGGTGAGCTGAAGTTCAGTCACATCTACCCTTTAATAATGAAAACACATTCACAGCATCTTTTGCAATCTAAAGCGTGCTGCTAAGATTGAAAGCAATCAGCCTTGAATAAAAGATGAATTAATAGCAGTTCTAAAACCATTAGGTACAGACTCTATTGTCATGCTTTTGTTTAAAGCAAGTTAAAAAAAAAGGCAAAAAAAGTAGAGGGTGTCTAGGTCAGCAAAGGCATTAGTAGTTGATGGATGCACTTACAGACATTAGAGAGAAAAGGAAAATTGGCAGAACATAAAATCCACTTACAAGATTTTCTATGTTAAAGACAGAAAAAAGGCCTCAAGATATGCAGTAACTCAACCTTGTTCAGTGCTGAAGGTTTTCTATTTTTAGATATGCATGTCAAAGACACATTTAACCCCAGAAGTGCAGCTTGACGCATCATCACAATATTAATTCCCTAGATATTGGTAGAATTAGAAATATTCATACTATCAAGTACATCTGGCAACAGCCCCTATCAGTAACAACTGTGATCTCTGGGTAAGGAACTAGGAGGTAAGGGAGATAGTAGAATTGATGCTCCAGACCATTTAGTGACTGCTAGCAGTTGTGTGAGCAGGAAATGCAATGTTTATGTTGGCAAAAATGGCCAACCTAACAGCTTCCTGTAACCCAAAGTGTTGCCCCTGTCCCCAGCAGCCCTGGCTGCACACTCTCCCTGCTTCTGCTGTTGCAGCTCCTGAGGTTGCAACAAGGGTCACGTCTGAGAGCTGTTGAGGGACATGAGAGGGGCATGAGTGCCTCCTGAAACCCATGTGGAGCTTCTCCCACTGCACAACTGCAGTCAGACTGGTGGGAAGCCCTAAGCAGATCCTGCTGGTTGTTCATTCTGAATCTGGCAGAGGTGGTGGGTTTTAGTAGCTCTGCACCGCAGGGACCAGGATCAGCATCTCCCATTTCAGGCAACAGTTTACAAAGCAAGGTTGGATAATACATCAGTCTTAATTGTTGTAGCTAACCCTGACTCCAGTGAACTCTCTCCATAGTGGTGTAGATGAGGAGAAAAGACACTCTTCATCTAGGGAGCAAAAAGATACTCCTCATCTAGGCTCTAGGGGTGACGAAACCAGCTTGGCAGGTAAAGTGAAGACTGAACTGGTGGGCAGAAGACAGCTATGTGTCAGTCTGCAGGGTCTCACAGGGATAGCAGACTGGAGATGGTAGCTGGAATATTGAGAGAACAGGCAAACAAGAGTTTGCACAAACAATGAAAGACAGTTCAAAAGCTACAGTAAGTAAATAGCCTAAAACCAGAAGGTAATCTCTTTTCTTAAATTGTTGATTTGGTGAAAGAATTGGATTCACATTCCCTAATCTCTTAAAGGGAATTTACTTGTGATGTTTCATGCCACTATCACCAACAGTATTTGTCTTTTCCAAGTGTTCAGGAATAGATTCAGTGCAGGTAGCTCAGTGAGCAGCTGCAGTGAGAGCTGCAGATGGAACTCTGGGTGGCAGGAGCCCGAGGCAAGAGGCTGAGAACTGGCACAGAGCCTTTGCATAGCAAAGGGCACAGGGACCTGTGGTGCCAGCCAGGTGTCGTACACGCAGAGACACAGCAGCAGCCGGTGACTCTGCAGGAAGAGCCCAGACTTTCCAGCACTTAGACCACAGGGGTACAAAAGCCTGGGGTTTCCTTTGCTCACAGTCCTTCCTAAGAGGCACCAGCTCGAGCTGTTATTTTGGTATTGCACCAGGATGAAATTGTTTTAAGGATCCGGACATCTGGGACTCTGCTATGACTGCCAGAGCGGCTCCTGGATGGTCAGACAGGAAAGTTTCCTCAACACAAGTGCCAAAGGCCTCAGCTGCACATGAGCAGCTCCCAAATCCAAAGAAACACGCTGTTGTACTGCTTCCTCACTCCCTCTGCCCTCTCACTGCAAACTTGCAACACTTCTTTCAAGTTTACACTAGGACATCATTCTCAGTTTTGAACTAACTGCAGATTCCCAGAGTGGTTAATGACAATATAAAAGCACACCATCAACATAATTAGAAGCACAGGAGTACTAGAAGTAGGACACAGGCATTTAAAGCCATCCCCAGGCTGAATCACTATATCAAAGTTTCACTTAATGGCATCACAGCCAAGGAAACCCCACGCTACTTACAAATGAGTTGGTCAAAAAAGCCAAAGAGGAAAAGGGAAGAATTGTCTCTCATTAAACTCAACATTCGCCTTATCTTCTGCTTGCCCCACAGATGATACACAGCATCACAGAAAATGCATTCTTTAACATTTGTGAGTTGTTTCCCTGCTCCCTGCAGTGGCACAATCAGCTACACAGTGATCAGCAGCTGACTGCAGAATAGAGATAAAACCAAAAACCTTTTGACTGAAGTCCACTTTCAGAACTGCTAAAAAGGGCTGGTATTTGCAAAGTATGAAATGAAAGAATACTGAAAATCCTCCTTGATGTCAGAGGTCATTATTGTTGGCATTTCTGCAGTGCCTAGAGGCCCCTCAGAGTGAAACACCGGTTTACTTCAGTCTCCATCTGCCAAATATTTTCAATCAAAATCAGAGGCATGACACAGACAAAGCACCAGTGCAGGGTTTTACCACTTCCCACCATGGAAAACAGCAGGAGAATCTGTCCTATGGAGAGGAATGGGAACAGGCAGCAAATGTGCTGCTGCATTTGTCATTCTCGGACAGCCTGACCTGGACAATCAATTATACATACATACACATGCAAAAGACAAAATCTTGTTAGCAAATTTATTCCAGATCTCAGATTTATACTGACACAAGAGTTTTAACTGGTCCTAGTTACCAACATTCTTCTATATTTGGGTAAACTGAGCCAGAGAGCAAGAACTTCACTTCTAGAGAAGAGCAAGAGAATTCTGAAGTCCAAGACAAATTAAAGAAAGGGGTAAAAATGAAAGATTCACACTCCAATAATTTGCTTTTAATCCAAAATACAAGATTTTTTTTTTAGATTACACAGTATTTGCTTGCCAGAATATCATCTTGAACATAACCATATATATGGGAGTAGTCTATCCTAATGTTCCAAGCATGATTTTTCAGATAAATGCAGTTTCTGAAATAGCATCCTAACACACGGTTTCACCTCCATCAGGCATGGCTGACCATTTCAACATCAAACACAGAGGCTGGTCAGCCAGTAAGGTGGAGCAAGGTAGAGGAAAGAACCGAGTTTGAGATTCAAACACCTAAACTCAAGTGTCAAAACAGTCCCCAAAGCATAGACAGCTTCAGGTGAGCAGTGCTCACCCTCAGACTGAGCCTGATCCCCCTCTGTGCTCCTCTGAGCATGCTGACTAGATGCCACAAAATGTAAGAGGAGTTTACCCACCTAGCTTACACACAGATATGTAATTTAAGTTGCCCTCATGAGCAAACTGAACTCTACCCATGGTAGCTCAGGGAAAGACAGACCTCACTCTGCCCCAGGCCGCCCTTTTCCAGACTCTTCTAACGAAATCCCTTCCCTCCTTAGTGCTGATAACACAAGAAACTCCTTTCACACACTAGCAAGGCTACTACAGTCCCACACCCCTTTTGTGACTCTGACACTTCTCACTCCCAGTGCTCCATAACCGTTATTTTTCAAAATGGAAAGGAAAAAAGTTCCCACTTGTAAAGAGAAAGGTGGAGGTGATTCTGCCCCTCCACTCTGCTCTGGTGAGACCCCACCTGCAGTGCTGCATCCAGCTCTGAGCTCCTCAGCACTGCAGGGACATGTACTTGCTGGAGTCCAGAGGAGACCACCAAGATGATCAGAGGGATGGAGCACCTCTCTTAGGAGGAAAGGCTGAGAGAATTGAGATTGATCACCCTGAAGAAGAGAAGGCTCTGGGTGATCTAACTGCAGCCTTCCAGTACCTGAAAGGAACCTACAAGGAAGATGGAGGAAACATTTTACAAGGACATATAGTGACAGGACAAGGGGGAATGGCTTCAAACTGAAAGAGTAGGTTTAGATTAGATATTAGGAATAAAATTCTTTATTGTGAAAATGGTGAGGCACTGGAACAGGTTGCCCAGAGAAGCTGTGGATGTCCCATCCCTAGAAGTGCTCAAGACCAGGCTGGCTGGAGCTCTGAGCAACCTGGTGTAGTGGAAGGTGTCCCTGTCCATGGCAGGGGAGCTGGAATAAGATGATCTTTAAGATCCCTTCCAAATAAATCATTCTGTGATTTTATGGTGCCTACAGCAACTCCAAATCAGTTTTGTCCAGAAGTGTCCAGCAAACATATGTGGCAGATTAATGAAATTATTGTTACAGCTCAGGTGAGATGCACCATTTGCAGACCTGCAGTGTCAGCAGTGGAGCATTTTCCATTTTAAAGGCTAAATTTGTTCCACAGTTTATTCTGTAATCCCTCTAATCATAACGCTATTATTTTCTTGACCAGAAATTTCTATACTTTTCCTTCCTGAACAAGGCTGCTGTATCGTTAAAATACTGCTTTATTTTTGAAGCCCTTCATGTAGCTTCATAGTGGAAGCAGAGGGTTTGGATGGCTTTGTGGAACAGCTTCACAATGAGGCAAGCAGCAGAACTGGCCCTGTAAGTGCATTATGCATCCACACGCTGCATGGAATTGCTTTTTCCTCTAAAAGCCGCTCCATCTTTTCATCTACATTTCCTTTTTCCCAAAGTGAAGTTCTTTTAAATAAGGTGTCTGTCTACATGTGTCTATAGTATTAGACACCCCACTTATTTCTAGAGTACTACTATGGCTCTTTACTGCTTGTGTTTGCTAATGTGTACTGCAATTGCTGCTCCTTTTCACACTAGTGTAATGGGAAAGAACACAAATTTCACACTGATAGCTTTCACAGGACAACAGGAGCCAGATCAGACTGCACTTCCCTCCTTATGCTCTCTCAGCTGCCTCTTTGTAACCATCTGCTCAAGGCAGCCCTATTCAAGGACTGGCTCCCTGAAGCAGAAGCCACCTCGTTGCTGTGCATTTGTGCAGCCCTGAGCACACCTCAGGGTCACAGACTGCACCGCTTCCCAGGGGCCAACACCCGGACATCCTCCACGTGCAAGCACCGTGTGCTTGCAACTACCACAAATGTTTTCATCCTTTATTTTTTTCTGAAAGTCATAGTCCAACCCTTAAAAAGTCCAACTGTAAAAAGCCTAACAGAAATTCCTCTTCCTAATATCCCCTAATGGACTGAAGTCATAAATAGAGAGTGCTTGTACAGGCGAACTTCATAAAGGATCCCTTTAATTTGGAAGCTCAATCAATACTGTCTTTGTGACTAAATTTCACCTGTTCTACTTACACCCACCTAAAGAGCTAAGATTTAGTCTGAACTCATTATTTTGATTTCCCATGGGGAGAAAAGCAATAGGAAAATAATCCCACTTTGAGATGCAGGGCAAAGGAGAAGGACACAAGTAATGGTCCTTTGCAGCTGCCCTTCCTCACTGTCCTGGATAGAGCACAACAAACTGACTTGTCAAGATCTCCCACTTCCACATGGCTGCTGTCAGGGCAGATGATATTCTTCAGAATTCCCAGGCACCAAGTCATTATGAGCAGGATGAACAGGAGAAGCCAGATCTGTTATGCTGAATGTAGAAATCTCGCTGCAAAAATGTGGGCCTTCATATTAAACTATTTATAACAAGAATGGATGATATAACAATGCCAAAAATCATACTACAACAAGAATACACTTGGATTTTAAATCAGACATCCTACTTGGTAAGCTGGCTTACAGGACCCCAGCACAGAGAGATGTTTCGTGTTTTTCTTACTTGTGAGAGTGTGGATTCTGAACTAAGCAGATATATTTTGCACTACAGGTAGGTTTACTTCAGCACTTCATTCATTCCAGTGAAACCCCAAAATGATAAACAAAACATCTCTCTCAGTGGCTTGAAACTTACAGAGTCACTCAGCACTGCTGTTTCACTGCCCAGGATAAGAGGTTTATTCACAGCCAGAAGTCACAATCATGAAAGACAGGCTGAGAGAGGAAGGGATACATACACATCAAACATTTCAGTCCCCAATGGCTGAATGGATACTTCTAACTGAGCAACACATGAGAGAAAAGGTCTATTGAAAATGAAGATAGAAGCAGGCACACTAATTACTGTGTACTACTAATAATCACAGAATTATTTCTAGAGACACTAGAAAGGCACATTGCCCTGAAGTGCAATTATTTCAGCTACGTGATAGTAACATTTACCAAATATTTTTAAATCCTCTTCAGACATACTGTACACTGAGATTCTGTACCCGATTTTGTTAGTCATAAAGAAGACCCAATGCAGTAAGTGGTGTTTTGTCACTATTGCAGTCAGAGTTAGGAGAGGGAAAAAAAAATACTCCCACCATATCTATTGACTTTCATTGTGGTGATCTGATGTGGACACTGGTAATCTGTTAACTACTTCTCCACAGAAGTAAGCTAAGAAAAGCAAACTTTCTGTCAATAAAGTAACATTTCACCATCTAAGGTCAACACCTCACTCAGAAACACACAGATCTGCAACTCAAACACCCTGCCACACAGTTTTAAAGCAAAATCTGGAGGAGTAGAACAGCCCAGCTGGGGTTTTGATGAACTTTCACATGAACAGAAAAATGTTTCCTAACTTCAGTAGTCCAATCTAGGTTCTTTTTCTCATCTCCTGTGGCTACCAGAAGTCTCACAAGAGGAAGACAGTAGGAAGACAACACAAAACAGTAAAACCTCATTTCCCCAGTTCAGTGGGCATTGGTGTTTCTCACCTAACTGCAAAAAAAGGTAAAAAAAAAGGCAAGGGGGAGGGGAGGAGATAGAATGGTTTGGGTTGGAAGGGACCTTAATGATCATGTAGTTTCAATCCCCCTTCCATGGGATTAGGTTGCTCAGAGCCAGTCTTGCCTAATTCTATCTTTCTCATTCAACCCATTTTATAACCTTGACCAAAAGGGATAAACACTATGAAGCAGAAGCCACTGACTAAAAAACTGGAGAATTCTTCCACAAAATTACTAAATTACTTTTCCTAGTCTCTCCTTAGAGAACAGTACCAGGACATTTTTTTATTTAAATAACTGACAAAACTTTAATATTTCTAAAAATTCTGTAACACCCTTATTACTCGAAGGCCTCACTCCTTTGTGCTTGGACTTTTCACCACACACTTGACACACACACGCCAAATACTTTCCAATCAGAGCAGAGCTCCCCTCCTAGGGAAGCCAGAGGAGATGTTTCCACTCCAGTCAGTCCTGAAATGGGCCCAGTAAGCTGAGATAAATTCTTATCCTCTTGGTACTGAGTTCAGTCAGCCCTTCAATGTTGTTCAGTATCATTTTGAAAAAACGGGTTTTTTAAGAAAGCAAAGGCAATCAAAAGAACAAATGGGCTACACTGCAATAAAAAGTAGTCTTCTGGTGTCTATATAGCACTTATCAACAGAAGACAAGATAAAAGCTTCTCACTTCTTTTACCAGTTTCTTTTCATAGTTTTCATGAACATTTTAAAGGACTGTTAATTTGTCTCGAGTCAGATAAAAAACCCTGCAATTGCTAATACAACGTCAAAAGTCTAACAGCAGTGGTTGCCATTAAAACACCTTCATTATTTGCTACTGCTGCTACCACATAATGAGACAAAGCGTGTCACCAGATAGGCACACCTTACTTAGGACTCAAAACTCCCTGAATAAAAAAACCTTCTAATAAGTGACAGAGCAGGTTTGGGTCTCACGCTCACCATCAACGGAGCTTTGTGAGTGAACACGTGGGAGGCCTTGAGAAAAGTCAACACTGCAGCAAGGGATCATTTTCTGAATCTCCTTAGAAAAGTTGCCTTCTGTTAAAACCTATACAGAGAAGGAAAGTACTCCAAAATTATACCAAAACTTTTGTTAGTTTGTTTTTAGCAGAACTCTACTCTGTGAATATGATATTAAAACCAAACCGATGGGACCTAAGAGTGGGAAGTAGCATTTCAAAGAAAAAAGGTTAGAATTCCAGAACACACACAGAACAGTGGTTAAACACAGGTAGTGTTGAAGAAATAATTTATATTTTAAGAATGCATTTTAAAAAACATCTTTGCTTTCTCCAATGAATTTTTCTGCTCAGTGAAAGTGACCACACAACTGCCTGAATTGTTTTTATATGCCATGAATGCTGAAAAATCAAATACCGATCAAGCAAATGTGCATACTGATACACATAAATAAAAAATTAAGAATCTTCACACTTCATATATTTTCTTTAAATTGTATTCTACCCTGTACTTTATCAGAGTCTGACTGGATTATGTCCATCAATTTAGAGAGGAATAATCTTGGCCCATTTGTAACAAGGTGCTTCCTTAGGGAACCAGCTGAGGGAGACTAAGATCTTTGTTCCATTTTCCATTATAATTCTACCTCAGCCAGCCTATAAATATTAGATTCCCTACTCATCAGGAACTTATAAATGAGTGATCCTTCCCTCAAGCTACACTTTCTGTTGTCTGCATCCCAAATACAGGAACAAACACTGGTACCCCATATTTACATTACAGTAGCTGCATAGAAAGGAACTTTAAATCTGACTGCAACCCATGAGTTACTACTGTTCTGTAATCCCATAGGTGAGGACAGAAAAGAAAGACAACACTTCATTAGAAAGGAGATTTTGTTTGTTTCCTTGGACAGCAAAACCAGGTGTTTAAAGTGCTGGAAGTGGTCTCGATGACAAATTAGAAAGCTGAAAGCAGAGAAAAGAGTCTAGAAGGCATATTAAATTATATTCAATACATTGCATTGGTATATGTAACGTAGGTCTCACCACTGTGAATATGAGGTATGTGTTAGTATTACCTGAATACATAAGATTGCAAAAAAATCTTTTGGAAAAAAAACTGTGAAATGGAAATATAAAACAAATGGCTCTGCACACAATGTTTTATATACAATACTTTTCTCTATTCCTGCTCATCTTTCCACTGTACAGATATGATTGTATGGATGAAGTTTCATAATGGCAGCTTAATTCAACTCTTAAAGCCACACAAATTAAAATCCAACTCCATATTCACATTTTAGAGGAAAAAGCAACATGATTTTTAAATTTATGGCAGAGCAAGCCAGAAAAGACAGGGCACCTTAGGTTATAAAACATGAATACAGATGAAAAACATCACTAAATTAATAAACACATAAAACACAAAGTTGCTAACAAGGCAGCAATACATTCAGAAAAACAGTCCATTCCATTAGCTTGATACAATTATGCCAAGCTTATTCCATCAAACAAAAATTTGATTGGTTTGTTTGTTTTTAAATCTGAAGCATGCCCAGTTTTCTAGATAAAGCTACTGCAATCAGATCTGGGAAACCAATAGTTGATTTCAGAACTTTGAGAGCATCATGCTTCCCCTCTTCCCCAGATATCTCCAGCAAGAGCAGCCTGTTTTATATTCATCAGTCCAACGATTCCAGCTCAGACAATGAAAACAGGCTCCCTTACATTAAATCACTGATATATTTCACTCTGATTTTTCATTAGGATAAGTCTTTTGCAAGCAAAGACAAGTTTGATATGACTGTGTTCCATGTCAAATACACACAAGGCCGTTCTCAGTTGGGAGCCTCAATTGCACCATTTAGCTTCTTCACTCCCAATCTTGTAAGATCTGCCCCAAGTTTAACATGACTCCTCAGCTTTAAATGTAGGGCAGACTTTCATCTGCTGATGTTGAAGCATGAGCAGGGTTAGCTTGCCTTTGTATGTGAAAAGCTGGGTAAATGCATTATTAGCTGAGCTTTGTCTCAAAACCCATCCGAAATTTGGTGGTCTTGTTACCAAATGGATGATTCAAAGCAGTAAGCACAAACCTGTTCTCCAAAGGTTCATGAGAAATCAGCAAGGTGCTTGATGATTGGCCACCACACAAACTGCAAGAAGCACTGATTTTAATCATTGCAAGCCTGTAATGGAGGATCTTGTTTGATGCATTAAATCAGAATGAAATTAGTTAAATTGTATGAATTTTAAATTAGATATATTAGATAAAAATCAGAACAGAGAATTCATACCAAGCCTTTATTGTGAAGGCTACTGCTCAAAACATTTAATGCTATTTAATTCTAAAAGTGAAATATATCACAACCATATGTGTATTATTTGTTAGATTTTTTTGTACTGTTGGCAGTAGGAGATGTTCCTTTTGTTCAGTCATTGAAATAATTTCTATTGCCTTTTTGAACCTTAAAAAGAAAAAGAACCCACTAATTTTATTTGCTCTAATAACTCCCAAAGTGTCAGATTCAGTAAAAACTCAATTTTCCAGAAATTATCCCCAGATTCCTGGTTTCAGGCCTTTAAGAATCACATAGACTGATAACACTTTTAAAGAAGGTTTCCTAATTACTTTTATAACATTCCCTTATCTTTTCTTCGACCCTGAGACCTGCTCCATTGGTTAGAGCCTGGTGCTAACAATGCCAAGGTCACAGGTTCAATCCCTGTGTGGACCATTCACTTAAGAGATGGACTTGATGATCCTTGTGGGATCCCTTCCAACTCAGAATATTCTGTGATTCTAGTTTAAAATGTAGCTAATATGATAAATAACTGTCCTATACCAAAGTATCTGGAGCACACACATTCACTTGCACTTGGTAGTCATGTCTGCTGCACTCAGAAGCAGGAGCAGCTTATGAATAAGGACACTACATTTGTTTTCAGGAACTCATCTCTGAACTATGTTTGTTCACTGTCATATCAGACATGGAAGAACTGGCTTGATATTTTACCTAAAATGAGTTAACAGTTTATTAAAATCAGTCACCTGTATAAAAATCCACATATTCATATATATACTAAAATTTTCTCTTCCTTTACCTGCTCCAAGAAAAAATAAATAAGCAAACAAAGAAAATCTCAAGAAAAACATATTTGTACCCATGCTGCTTGTAACCCATGTCATTTGGAAAAAAAGTCTCCACAGTGCCTAAAAAATAGAGATTCCATTATTTTAATTATCTTCATTTAGAGAAAAATAAAATAGAGCAATATCTAAGATGTGTATGTGCTAAAACTCCACAGCAGTACCTTGCTTCTGTTACACCCACTTCCACAGACTGTTATTTGTACACCTTGACATGTCTTTAACAGGATGTTAAATGCTTTTTAAGCAGCAGCAAGGACTTCAAGAAGCCTGGATTGTTAAAGACTCACCAAAATAAGGCTGCAATCCTACCTACCTTAGATATTTCTGGCTCCACTTGTCTCTTGGGTGTCTCTTTTGACTCAGGCCCTTTTGGAGCACCGCTGTTCTTAACCGCGGGCGATGCAACTCCTTCGCCTTCAAGTGGCAGATTAATGCCTTCTGTGGGGACAGGGTGATCAATACCATTTGGATTCAGATTGCAATGGATAGCTGGGAAAAAAATAGGAGAAACGCTGCTTTAGGAAAGAAGAACCCAATGTTTTGACCATTTAGCACAAACTACTGAGAAGTGCCATGTGGTAACCAGAGCTATGTCAGACCAAAGCAAATGAACCATCTGTACCTTGACATGGATTCAAGGTGAGATATTTGAGACAGAAAATGAGAGGAATGCAGCACTGTATAAATGTATTTAGAGCAGGCTACTGTGTTGAACTGTGCTCTACAGGATTCACTGCAGCATCCAAGACCCTCAATTTTGAGCTTTTAGTAGGTATCCATCATTCAAACGTACCTTTTTTCCTTCCTAGGCAAACAAGTTCAGAGGTTTTCTATTACATTTTCAATTCCTACAACATTCTAGGTCCTAAAGAATGTGGGATAAGTAAGCCATGCACAAAAAATCCGCAAATCAGTCTCTGCACAGAGTAATGACTTATCCAGCTGATTATCTCTCCTTCAGTCCTTTGTACCACTGCAAGTTACCACCTACACCATCCTAACAAGCAAGAGGGATGTGCTCCCTGGGAGTATATAATGAGGTGTGGACTAATGACAGCAGAATAAAGAAAGCATCCAGAGATAAAAATAAAACAAATGCAAACCACACCACAGAAATGCCCATTTAGAACTATGGCAGTAGCTTGTTTTCTGCCCAAACTTTCACAGCTTCAGCACTCACACAGCAGTGATATTAAAAATGTGTGGATCCTGAGGCAACAGCCCCTTCACATTACTATCTGACTTTTGCATCTCTGTTCCTGCATAACTGTGCTACTTTTAGTGCTACTCGTAATTAATGGTCCCAACTTCCCTTGTGTGCTGATGAACTTTGCTCAGATACTGTGATGCAATGTTTGACAGATCTGAATAGAAACCTAAACTACGATGTACAGTCAAAATAAAAGATGCACTTTTACTCTTGCTTGGCTTAGAAGCAAAGGGTGGGGAGCTGGGGAAGGAATCACAACTGCTGGTTTCTAGCTATGGATCAGCCCTCAAAAGCCTCTCACGGGAAACTGGCTCAAGCTGCCAGTGAAAGCAAAGGGTTCTTTAACTACAGCACCTTTTGAAAATCTATGCACCTTAAATCCCAGAGTCCTAATTGAAAACTTTGAGCCTAAGTTACAGCAATTCCTTGGTCCAGAATTAAAGCAGAGGCCAAATTGTTGACCTTTTTTCCCTTGGGATCTTCAAAAACATCCAAATATTTGCAAAAGATAAGCGATCTCTGCAACCACTACAATACCTATATCTGCAAGCCAGGAACAGAAACATCTCCTATGGGAACTGAAAAAGAAGTATAATTCTGTGGTTTATATTCACATCAACGTGCTTTAAGACACCAAAAAAATTCTCTCCCACCTAGATTATATTCACCTACTATTATCTAGCTCCTCTAGATCATATTTACATACCTGAAAGAAAGAAACAACTACTAACAACTTCTTTGCCTATCTTCCAGACCACATAAAAGATGAATGTGATCCACCAAGACTGACTTTCTTCACAACTCAGTGAGGATGAAAACTGTTCTGTTAGTAACCAAATTAATTCCCTCCTTTACAAAAAAGTGGGAGGTATCTTAATTAACCTGTAAAAGTAGTCCCAGTACACCCTGCTCCAGCAAGGGCTGATCAGCAGGGAAGGACATTGGTATTGATGTGATCCATAAAAATCCCCCGAACTGTTTTCTGCAAGGATCTTGTCTAGATGAACAGGAAGACTCCTAGAGGCACCTTTGAAACCCTGATGGACTACAGCAACATTCAGAAATAGGCAGGTTTTGGCTGTCAGCTCACCAGACAGAAATCACAAAGCACAGTGGGACTTAACACTGCCTGGAAGTACACTGCCAGCATCAAGTTTCCTGTGGATTGCAACTCCTCCCTTCCCAGTGCCCCCAAACAACAGAGGTTAGGGAGGAGGGTGGCACGGCATGAACAAGGAAATTCTTCTGGGTTATGGCACTGATTTACCACGCGTTGGGGGGAGTAAATGATATAGGTTTCCAATAACATGGTAGCAGGATGACTAACCTTATCTCCTTCTATGTATGACCAGGTGACACACTTAGTGGATGAGGGAAAGGCTGTGGATGTTGTCTACTTTTACTAAAGTCTTTCATACTGTCTCCCCCAGCATTCTCCTAGAGAAACTGGCTGTTCGTGTCTTGGATTGGCATACTGTTCACAGCATAAAGAACTGGCTGGGTGGCCAGGCCCAGAGTGGTGGTGAATGAATTTATATCCCGCTGGTGGCTGGTCACAAATGGCAGTCCCCAGGGCCAGTTCTGTTTAATATCTATCAACAGTCTGGACAAGGGGATCAAGGGCACACTCAGAAAGTCTGCAGATGACACCAAGTTGGTTGGGGTGTTGATCTGCTGTAAAGTAGCAGGGCTGTACAGAGGGATCTGGACAGGCTGGATCCAAGGGCTGAGGCCAATAGTATGAGGTTCAACAAGGCCAAGTGCTGGGTCCTGCACTTGGGCCACAATGACCCCATGCAGTCCTACAGGCTGGGGAACAGTGGCTGGAAAGCTGCCTGTTGGAAAAACACCTGGGCTTGCTGGTCAACAGTGACTGAACATGAGCCAGTGTGTGCCCAGGTGGCCAAGAAGGCCGATGGTGTCCTGGCCTGTATCAGAAACAGTGTGGCCAGCACAGCCAGGGCAGTGATTGTTTCTCTGTACTGGGCACTGGTGAGGCCACACCTCAAATCCTGTGCCCAGTTCTGGGCCCCTCACTACAGTGAAAGACATTGAGGGGCTGGAGCATGTCCAGAGAAGCCAATGGAGCTGGGGAAGGGTCTGCAGCACAAGTCTGATGAGGAGCGGCTGAGGGAGCTGGGGGTGTTTAGCCTGGAGAAAAGGAGGCTCAAGGGAGATCTTACCACTCTCTACAAGTCCCTGAAAGGAGGCTGTAGCCAGGTAGGTCTCTTTTCCCCGGTAACTAGTAACTGGACAAGAGGAAATATCTTTCAGTTGTGCTAGGGGAGGTTTAGATTGGATATTAGAAAAAACTTCCTTCATGGAAAGGGTTCTCAGGCATTGGAACAGGCTGCCCAGGGAAGTGGTGGAGTCACCATCCTTGAAAGTATTTAAAAAACATGTAGATGTGGGTAGTATTTAAAAAACATGTGGCACCTGGGTACATGGTTTAGTGGTGGACTTGTCAGTGCTGGGTTAAGGGTAGGACTTGATCTTAAAGTTCTTTTCCAACTTCAATGATTTTATAAATCTATAAGGACCTGGATGGCTTAAAAATTAATTCAGTCATTAGCAAGATGCTGCTTGACTCTTAGTCCATCATGCATTCAAGAGTAATGAATGTTAGTGCTTTTTCAGCAATGCTACTTTTTCAGCCACTGCATTTTAATTGAAAACAGCAGAGTGGTTAAAACAAACACAGGCTGCTCCAGACTTGCTAATATTGGGGGAGGCGGGGGAAGGAGGGGGAGAGACAACTTTTTTATTTTCTAGGGGTATTTATTTCCCAAGGAGAATAAGTATCTCGGTTACTTGGCAAAACTAAACTTTCTTTGTCATGATGCATCTTCAAGTAGCCAGCTCTATTATTTTTTTCTAGTGCTACCTTCAACCTTCAGCTATACACGGGGATAAGAAGTAAGGAATATTTGCTTGCATGGGTCTGTTATTTCCTGTTAGCACACATAAATACAGAGATCCATCTCTGTGGCAGACAGAGGTGGAGCTCTTGCCTCCTTTTAAATGTCAGTACAAACCAAAATTGCTCCCTTTCAAGATTTGTTAAAAGCAGCAGGAGAGGTCAATGTTTGGTCAATAATAATTTATTCTCTTCTTAAATCCACACCTTATTTAATTTTAGCTAGATAAGGTCAGTTCTAAACTCAGGATTAACTATCAAACCTAATGGGGCTTGGGGGGCTGACAGTACTCAGGGTTAATGTCCCATAGAACTCAGTCTAAACAGCTCTTAGAAAATAATCACAAATCACTAATTTTACCACAGCCCAAGTGCTCAAACCCTCTTAGCTGACACATCTTAAATCTCTTTTAGGATTTAATGGCATTTGTTTGGACAAAATTCTACCTACAGACAAAGTAGTTTCTGGCTAAAATATTGTTTAGACCATTACTTCTCCTTACCCTGGTATTGGCTAACACTAGCTCATCCTGCCCATGCATTCAGAACATTTTCCCACACTGTTCCTTGGCCAATATGCCTACTGCCTCAACACCTCCTCATTCCACCAAACTACATAATCATCAGTCCCAAACTTTAAAAGTACATCAAGACAACAAACACCCTCCAAGTCAGCTCATAGTATCAGCCTAATACCACTAGATATCAGCAGTGTCATTAGATTTTGAAACAGAACCTCTTTCAATAGTCTTCCATACAATATTAATATTCATATATCATCCATATATCTCAGTAATACAACCCTTGTATTTTCCCTTGTCTGCTGAAAACCCTACCTCAGTTCATTAATGCCATGTCTCTCTCTTCATGCTCCCCCAGAAATTGTCATTCCACTTGTATTGAAAACTTTTCTGGGGTGAGAACTTGTTTCCTTTTGAGGAAGGAAGGGTGAATTGAACGTTCTGTAGAGCTCTGACTGCACAGCAACAAGCACATAATGAATGGTGCTGGCTGACAATAACATAGATCCACAGATTACATTTATGAAACAAACTATTATTTGAAACAAAGGTACTTAAGTGCTCTTGTACTCCTAACTTACTGGTAGAGCTGAATCTAATGGAAAATACCCACTTTTCCAAAACTTAAAGACTGCCAAGTTATGAGAGTCAAAAGCTCTGTGAGGAAAATAGTAAGTGGAGCATCCAAAATGGAAAAATGACCCCACATCTGCCCTAAAAAAACTAGGGAAATGAATGCAATACACAGTGTATTTTTTCCATCTGGTGCAACACAAACCCAAGTTCCTTCCATGTACAGAGAGCAAGGTAATTTGTTGCCCTGCAGAAGCTGACAACACGTGAGCCAGTTCCATGCCCACACAGATCCTTACAGGGTGCACATGCAGTTTGAAAGAAGACCTTGCAGGGCACCATGAATGCTCTGTTCCCCTGGCTACCTCCCTCCCATGCATGCCTGCCTCCCAGATGGCAAGCAGCCAAGAGACAGCTTGTCTGAGCACGCTTGATGGTACACAGAAGTCACCAAGAGCCACAGTAAGTTACTGGCATCTGGGGGCAAGCCTTGTCTTTTCCTAGAGGGTACCCTGTGAATCCTGACTGGAAAAAAGCCCGAAGGCACCCTTCAAAACACAGCCTTGATACATCCAAAGTTTTGCATGGGCAGATGGAAAGTCTTTGTCTCTCCATCTGTAGGCTCAAGGCTTAGCAGATAAACCTCTGATCAATCGCTACCTCTGTGCACTCGCTGCCTACTGTGTCAAACATTTCATAACTATGTGTTTCAGTGGGAACAGTGCTGGCTGCTTAAAATTTTAAGCAGATCAATTAAGGCTACATTAAAGCATATTTGGCAAGTACTTGATTTACATGCAATAACAATTGTTCTATTCTAAAAAGTGATCGAGTAAAAATAGCATCTTCTTACTCATATGCCCTGTTCTGTGTGCATCATAGTCATATGCTAGCTTTTGCTATTCAGAGACAAAAAGCAGGCACAGGAGATACCCATCCAATCTCTAATAATCCTTAGAAAACTTTCATGTGTCAAATACTGGCAACCTTGCAAGCTCCATTTTATGTATTCGTTCCACAGACCTAGCTGCACAATGCTAAGAAGTGAGGCCATATAATCAGCTACTACTCCCACCATAAAATGTCACATTGTTGAAAAGAACAGACAAAAGTTCATCTATATAGCTTGAAAATTAACAAACTCAGGTGAGACATAGCAGGGACCTTATAAAAAGGATCCAAATATCTTTTCAGTCATCTCAGTAGTCATGAAAACTTAACAGGCATTTCCAGGGCAAAAGGCCCCTGGACAGCAGCTCTCACTGTACTTTTTCCTTCCACCTCTGCCCATTTCTTTGTCAAAAGCAAATCAAACCTCCAACCACATCAAATTTTGCAGTCAGCATTTTCAATGAGAGTTCTATACACTTCCAGATGCTGCATTTCAATCCAGAGTAGTCAGACAGCATCCCTGAGGCTTTTTGCTTGCCTTTACTCACAACCTTCTTTAACTGGGTTGATCAGAGAGGAGACTTTCACAACGAGAACACTAAAGTCTCATTCAGATTGAGATGCCTCCTTGCGCTGACCGAATGAGCAAGAAGGATCTGCACTGCAAAGCCCTTCTTGTATTTCAAGAAGCTTGTACTTCATTAGTAGCTCTGAATATCCACAGAAAACATGGGATTATTTCAAAGATGTCTGACATGAGCAGTTAGTACCACTTCTACAATAGTAAACAACAAGATTAAAACCAGCAAATAAAGATGGTTTTAATTTGTACTATAAAATTTAAGATTATTTTGACTTGTCTGGCAAAAAGTTCTTCCACGGTTATTAGTTTCTCTAACTCCTATGGATGGTCCATCTGCCTCATCAGCTTCTAGTTTTGAAAAACTGTCTGGCTTTTGCCTACTGGAATTACTTCTCCATACAGTCCTCTCTCTGACTAATGTAAATTTGCACAATTTTCCCCACACATCACTTTGGACCAACTGAAAATGCAGTTGAAGTTTCACACGAATATAATATGCTGCTTATCTTGCAACCTAGTAAATACTGCTTGCAACCTGTTGAGCAAGTAACTTCAAGATTTTTGCCCACTCTGTTTCTCAAACCTATCTGCCTAATGGCCACTGAATCAGCAGCATTCATGCAGAGCAAAGAAGCCCAGCAAATCGGTCAGGACCTTTTCTGCTTCAGTACAAATAACATGAATTTATCAGAAGCCTCCTCTAAGGCTGAAATCCCAAAGTACTTACTGCAGTAATATTGGTGTCTAGCTATCTGCTTCTGTTGATCAGCATCAAAAAGCAGCATTAAGCAATTACAAAGAGGCTGTGCCAAAAGGCAGGGCAGCACTGAGCTGTGGAGTGCACTGTAAACTGCTGCTACTGATGAGCTGTGCCCGTAGCTTTGAGTGCAGCAAGGCTGGGCAGACACAGACACACACCTGCACCTACAGCTCCCTCCAGAGAGCTGCTCGTCTTTCTCGTCTCTCATTATCGTGACTACTAATCATCCACTAGATTAATCAATTTAACAAACAATAGGCTTCTTACAAGACATGACTTTTACAATCAGGACTTTGTTAAAGCAGTGGGACACGTCCAAGAGCTGGGAGGTATCTTGAAAGGCGAGAGAAGTGACAGCTCAGCAGTAAGGAAGTGGACATTGAACCGGGACAAGATGGGCAGGAAGGGCAGAGCAAAGGGGAGACAGGTGTAGGAAGTGGATAGAGGCAGAAGGGGACAATGTGTTCAGAGGAGGAGAGTTCATTTTAGTTTGTAACTGTGAGTTGTGGGGCTTTTGCCTTTTTTACCCCTTTACAATGATCATCAGCAAGAAAATTTAAAGTAACAGCATTCCTAATGCAACTGGCCCTGAACATCTCCAGCTAGACAATGGGGCAGTCATCCCATGGTATCAAGCCAATTACTACTACAAGCAGTTTGCTCTCTCCAGAAACAATGAAAAAGTACCCAAAACTAAAGCCAAAGAAAAACACAGAAAAATAATGTTTTCTGAGACAATCTACTACACTTCACATATCTCTCTCAAACACACTTCAGCTATAAGAAGGTATAAAGTCTTGTACAGCATTAGGAATATATTAAGCGGCCATAATGAGTAACTTAGCAGTTTCATATCTGAAATCCAAGTAAACCCATAAATTGATTGAAGGCCACGCAAATCTTGAGTGTAGAGGGACAAGACTCCTTAGCTCTCTACAGAAGAGAAACATTCAGCCCAGAATAAGAAATCTTCTTCTTGTAGGGGTTGAGTTTGCCTTCTAAGACCCTCATCCCATCAGGATACGTATGCACTTACGTTTATTCAGCTAAAAAAATTCCTTACTCATTTTTTACAGTTTTCCTACTGGGAACTATTTATTTTATGTATGCAATATCCACTTGGCAATATTTCACAAACTTTAGCGAATGCTGTAAACAGCTTCTTTTACACCTGCTCTTCAGGAGACAGACTGCATGTCATCAGTATCCTAGCTAGACCCTGGAGCCTCAGCAATGCAAGTTCAGCCTTATAAGAGCAACAGGATCTCATGATAAAAAGCAGGCACAGTGATTGGACAGCCAAATTATTTCTGAAGCATTTTCTCATTCTATTTTAATAAAGGTACACTTGGTACAAGCAGCTCTTGAATTCATGCTAGCAACAGAGGCTTATTGAAAAATGAACCTATTCAGTGAATAAATAAGGCCAGGCTACCACAAATCCTGTACAGGTATAGATGAAGAGGAGAGTACTGACACATAAGGGGACCAAGTCAGCTATGCAATTATCTTAGAGGAAAATGGATCTTAGTGAACAAAGTAATAAAGGTCGGTAAGTAACACGCATCACCTGCACAGAAGAAAATAATGTAAGCAATGGATTAAAGTACAAAATAGTTGGTCATTTGTTTTGCAAACTAGTAAGTTAATACAAAGGCTTGTGCTTGTTGCACAAGCATCTACAGAGCTTCTCTTGAAAACTGAAGAACTCTGGCTTTCAAGATTGTGAGATGCACAGAGCTGCATGCAAAAAGGGCGCTACAAGAGATACAAAATATAAAAAACAAAGAAAATCAACTGGTAAATAGAGGGGAAGAGACATAAAATAATTCTTTCTCACAAGGACAAGTATTCACCATACATTACAATTGTCAGTCACCAACTGACTTAGGCAAGCTCCAGACTAGGTACCACTGTTGCCCTCAAGATTTCAGAGATAATATGGAGAGACAGAATAAAGAAATAACACACCTGGTTATACAACAAGTATTCATTAGTTCCACTATTCCTGGAAGAAACTCATCTTGCCATCACTGTTCAGGAATTTGGCTAGTCATGCTTCACCATAAATTATATTTCTGAGAATGCCTCTTCTCAAGTCCTAATGGTGCTACTATTCAATTCTATAATCAACCAACATTATGTCAGAAACCTTTTTTAAACTCTATTGAGCCTATCCAGCACACAAGGAACAGCTCAGACACACACATGTTAAGTCTTTATTACGGCATAAGAGGTGCACTGTCCCACATGTGCATCCCAGATCTCTACTTTGCCCTGCTCATGAAAGCTGCTGTCCCCTGAACACGTGGCACAGAAATGGCTGCAAGTCAGCTGTGGATCTGGGCTTTATTTCTTGTCCCATGAATGATGCAAAGTCATCAAAATGCAAAGGAAAATATCTTTATTCATTCTCACTAGCATAACTAGTTTGCAGTCTGGCAGTTGACTTCTGTTTTCAGTCCTGGCTTTCTCTCAACTGCTTAAAAGTTACCTCCTTTATCATTGTTCAAGGCTATCCCTTCCCTTGTACATTTAACTGAAGAGTCTGGAAACGCCTTCTTTCCTTCCCCCAGTAAAATTCTTCACCTCCTACTGCTTACTCATACCACTGTATCCTACTCTCTCTAGTACCCCAGATGATTTGTGTAGCAACAAACTGTCAGCCCAGAGCAAGCAGAGGACAATCCCAGAGAAAGCTTCTATTGACACACATTACAATTCTCTTTCTTTATGAAACAGCATTATTAAAAGTCTCTTTCTTGTTTTTACTAGGCTGTTTGCAGAGGAGCAAATCAACTCAACTAAAAATTCCCTCTGGGGGAAGAAAATAAAAAACAAAAGCCACAAAGACAGGGCAGAGGAGAGCAAATGAGTGGGGGAATGGAGGGAAATAATGACCTGAATGTTCAGCTGAAGAACAGGAACTGTTCAGAAGCAAAGTTCCACATTATATAGAGAGGGACAGGGCTGCATTAAAGACAGGCTGAAATCCACACTGAGTGTCTTCCTCACACCCTTTCTCTTGTCAATCACATGCTCTCTGCAAGCATATTAGATCCTGTAATTGAATGTTGAGTTCACTTCAGCCCAAGTTCAGTCCCCTGCACACCTACTTGCTTCATACAGAAGCAGCACAAACTAGAGTGAATTCTTACCACTTCAAGTAATGAACCTGCTCATGCTGCACAGAGAATATGCAACTATTGTCAGCAACACCCTTACTCTTTTTGTAGTCCTTTAGCCACAGGACACTTCTGGAGAGAGAAGGAGGACCCTATGCAAAGGTGAGGGAACATACAACGTACCCAAGGCAGAAGCCACTAATGCCGAGATCTGTAGATCTAATCTGCTTCAGGCTTTCCTGAAGGTCTCTCTCATACCATATTTCACCTCATTTATAAAGGTCAGTACAGGTGTTTCCAACCCCACCTGCTGTGGAGAATGAGTATTTTCCAGGATGGCATTTCTACAGCTGCAGCCTAATGTGGGGTCCCTCCTTCCCCCAAATCCCACTGACCTGACATACCAGACAGTTCCTCTTACAGAGCAGTATCAGTTCTCATATACTGGGAAAAAGAAAGCAACTTATGCATCACAACCCTACCTGTTAACATTTTTATAGCCCTGTGCCTAAGTCCCCATCTCCTCTTTTTTTGGGTTGTCCTGGCCAAATTTCTCTCTCAGTTATGCAATGCAAATAAAGTTATTCTTGTGAGTGGAATTGTCCTGGACACACAGCAGATGAGCTGGACTTTGTCATAAAAGTCATCAGGCTGGGTCAGACTAAAAATCTAGACCTTTATGCCACTGCTTAACAAAACAGTGTGAGAGCAGGGCATACATGAACTGATCCTGCCTTGGTTAGGAATGACCCCCAAGGTTGAAAGGGCACCTGGGAAACTCTGTGTTGTATGAAAAACCATTTCCTTTTTTTAATTTAAAGCACAAAACTCTACAGCTTCATTGTTCTGCCTTGTGACCTAGTTCCTTTTTCCACCTTCTCTAAGTCATTCATCAAGGCCTAAGGATTCTCTCCATGGTCATCTCCTTACCAAGCTAAAGAATTAGAATCTTTGTAACCTGCCCATCTCTTCTCCAAGCTAAAGAATTATAATCCTTGTAAACTGCCTTCAGAGAACACACCATGTTTCTGACCAGCTGACTGTTCTTTTCTGTATTCTTTCCAGTCCTCTCCTTCTTTTGGGGTGTGGCAAGCAAAAACTGCAGGGAGTATTCACCATGCAAGAGCAATATGCAATGACAGAGAAACAAATACCTTCCTTGCTTTGTTCTGAGCTCTCCTCATAGTTCCTGAAATCCTATTTGCTATTTTGACCAGCACCAACCAGCCAGTTTCAGAAGACTTCAAAATGACTCTATTTTTTTGCCCTTTTCTTTACCTTTGGCTCTGGCACCTTCCAGAACTACTCCCTCTGCATTCTCGGCATGTTTTGAGCAGATAATTGAGGGCTGAGCTGCTCAATTGTTAATCTGCAAGGGTAAATACCTGTATCCATTCAAAGGCAACAGCTTTCACGAGAAATAACCCACAACAGGATTGCTCAGTTCCAAACTCTGAATATCTCTTGTTCACCTAAAGGGGCATTGCATAAGAGAAGTCCAGACAAAAGGAGAGACAGTGAAGAGATGAAAGAAGGCACAAGAGGGAAAGCTGTCTCAGCCAGGACAGCAGGGAAAGTTGGCTCCAGAACCAGGCACAGCATCCCTAACAGACCCAGAAACCCAATACTCAGTGCACTGAAAAGTAGCCCTCTAACAGCTCCACTACCTCTGCAAACTAGGTGTATTACTTTCAGAGACCCATGAGCAAAACAAAAACTTACAGTGCTGCACAGATAGCGAGTTCTGCACCCACCAGCAAGGCTGCACAGAGGGTGTTTTGTACAGGAACCTCTCCATGGTTATAAGCTCAACAACCAGCACCAGTTTGCAACTCTGACACCACCCAGCTACAGTGCCTTGCTCTGAGCTTGTCACTGCTGTTCTCCTGCCATAGCCCTCGTGACACAGCAATACTGGGAAGCACTAGAGACTGGCTCTAAGGAGCTTGCCCTGGCCTCATACACTGAGCTGGAAACAAGAGGAACAAAGCTACACAACCTGCTTGGATGTTGCCCACCATGCTTGGGCATCAAGAAGAACAAAAAAAACCTCCAAAACCTCTCAAGAACAGTTCTATTTTATAATTTCCATCTAAGCAGTTAAAATGAGATCTTACAATGTCACTACAGGTTTTGTCAGTACTTTCTAGTAGTATGTTAGGAAATGCATCCAATGTCTAACTCTTGTCATTTGCTCATTTGCATTCCCTTCTTGGTGGAGAAAGCACATGAACTGTCAAAGCATCATTTCTTCCCTTTGCCCATATATTACCACCACCTGACAAGTTTTAACCTTATGATGGGATTCAGTTGTACTGAACAAGTAAATTTATATTCATCAATATCCTCCTAGAGCTTCTAAGTCTTCCAAGTATTTTAAAAGGTAAGGCCAAACACTCAAGGAACTGTATCTAAACTGGTTGACCTGAAAGTACTTCTGAGTTTCCAGAAAGACTCTTATCCTACAACCAAATTTCATCCAAGGGAAACACAGTGTCACACCAAGTCTATACTTGGTACCTTGATTCCGGCCTAATATGGGTTCATTTGTAAAAGCATGGAGAGGAAAATGATCACATAACTTCCATCATATCCACCCTCCACTCAGTCTGAATACACCCAAAGAGACTCCATTGCAGTGACATTCTTTGTTGCCACAGCTTCACTCTGGGGTTTCCAATTTCCACCATGGAATGCACCTTCTGAACTTCAGCTCACAGTCTCCCTCTTAAATGTAGCAACGTAGACTGGAAAGCCCTAAGCAGTGGTTCAAAATAGAGAAGCACACACGGCCACCAGGCTGTCTGCACTGTGGGGGAGGGAGGGAGGTTGTGCTGTTGCTGAGCAAGAAATAAGGGTGTAGATGCTACAGCCCTAAAAGAAGTCTGCCCCATGAATGCGGATAGGAGAAGATCCATGTTCCCCTCTGGAATCCCATAATTGCTGATGCATTTTTGCAATAAATGGTCAGAAAGTAACAGGCAGAACACAAGACCAAAGGCTGATGTTCAAATCTTATGCCTCACTGTCCAATCCACATCCAGCATTGGTCTTATCCATCTCCTCTGCTATGACTCAATGGGACTGTTTCTGCTGGAGAGTTGAAATGAGATTTGTCTCTTGGTCCTGCTTCCAACTTGCAGCTATTTCCAAGCGACATGTCTGAGTCCCTCAAGCTAAGAAGTGGTTAGAAATTACTGCAGAAGACAAAAGTACCAATGGAAGCATGTGCTATTTCTGAATTGCAGGCTTAGTTACTTCTTTGCTCCATAGGTAAGTAAGTGTGCTGAAACACCATCTATTGGATCATATTCCCTGAAAACGTAAGATATGGAGACATACCCAGTCTGAGCCTGAAGTGGGGGTAGGAATAAGACAAAGCTGAATAACTGAGTACCTGTCAAAAGAGTTGTACTTTTGGGCACAACCTGGAACAGCATGATAGGTACCTACACTGAAAGCTGCTTCAAAGCTGTCCTCTGGATGATCCTGAACTCAGTTTAACATTCTTGGCAGAGTTGGCATAGCACATCTATGAGCTCACCATATCTCAAGTCTCTGAAGAAACACATGGCAGCATTCAATATCCATGGAGTTGCTAGGCACTGAAGGCGTTCAACCAAGGTACACCACATTGCTGAAATTCACAGGATCGCTGGGATAGAAGTTGGTTACAAGCTGCAAATAACTTCAGTCCTGCAACAGTTAACCTTGATGCCACCCCCCAGAATGCCCTAACCTCCTTCAAAACCTCTTAGTCTCTTAAGGATTACCAAGGGGTAAGGCCAGTCATTGTCATTTTATGGCAGCAAGGCTCCACTTCTTAGTAAAAAATATTATCCTGTAGGAAGATCCATGATCTCCGTAGCATGAGCCCACTCCAGAAGAGCCATAGGAGAGTGAAAGTTTACATAAACTTCCAGAAGGAGATCTGCAACAAATGTATGTGGCACTTTCCAAAGCCTGTACACAGCTAGAAAGGTGTTAGACGGAACTTCATTAAACACTCACTATAAAAGAACTCCATTATATAATTATCACTTTTCTTTGCACAGGAATCTCAAAGACACCACAGGTCAGAGCTGCAGGGGATCCAACAGAATTGTGTGGGATCACCTGCATGCATACATCATCTCGTGGGTGCTGTCAGTCTCTCACTTTCCTGGGCAATAAACACAGGGCGGGGGGAAGAAATCACCATTTCTCTCTCTTCCTCTTTACCTCTGCTGCACAAGAGCAAACTGAAAAAAAAAAATTGAGAACACAGTTGCAGAGATCAAAAGCCTTTTTCTACTGGCTCTGACCTAGTTCTTTCATTCTTACTAGAAGGAAAAAAAACACTTAAAGGAACATTGTCAAAACTGTTGAGTCTAAAAATAGACTTACCTTGGCAGTGCTCCCATCTAGATGGGCTCATATTAAGGAGTGCAAACTCACTTTCGTCATACACACACCAATCCTTTCACCAATCTGGAAGCATTGGCACTATACAGCCCAAAGGACCTCCCAGTCCACATAATCTCTTTTGGGACACTGAAATATGTATTATAGATAACCGGCAACTCCCACTTCATATTTGCAAGTCTGTCACTGTCAGCTATCCCAGTGAAAATCTTTGGGTATTTTCCTTAAGTAAACTGATGGATATTTGTTGCCATAGCTAAACTCAAGCACACCATGCTAAGACAGCATTAAATAATCAAATTTGAGGAAGATTTCAGCAATTTTTAAAATAAAATCAACAAATTTTTCAAAGATTCTCCAAAAAGTATAAGCTACAAAATATTTTCACCATAGCCACACAGAGAATTTCTGAAAGGGCAAACAAAAGAAGGTCTCTGGGTTTGTGGCTGAAGCTGACAAATAAGCAGTTTCCATAGAACAATAGCCCTGGTGGAGCTGGTGGGGCAGCGGATGTTGGCTCCGGTCAGGAACTCCCATGCTCCACAATCCAGGCCTCCCTTGTGCCCCAGGGACCTTTCCACTCTCTGCCAGTTGCATCCCAGAGCCAGCTAGTTTGCAAGTTTGTACAAGAAATCAGTTGGCCAAACCATTCAAAAGCCTTGCTTCATGCCATAAAAAATTCTGAAAGCCCAGGAAGCCCACCCTAGCCAATCTCCTAGCTGACTACTGCAGAGACTGGAAGGCCAGACAATCTCAGTTTAAATCTCATTTCCAAGCTTCCAGAACTGATGTACAGCAGGTTATGCTCTCAAGATCCCAAGTTGCAAACCAGGAAAACATTTTTCCAAAGAAAACAAATAAATAAGCAGAAAACAAACAAACAAAAAAAAACCCCAACTGTCTGTTCTTCCTGGGTCCAGGACATTTAGAGTTCAACAAATTGCCATTTTTCTATGAAACTATCTATTTAGAAGATTTGATGGCACCTTCACTTTTGACTAAAGCAGGTACACTGTGGTGTTGGGAGTCATGAGGAAGAAGTAACCTCTCAGCTTTCCAAACAGAAGCCATAATGCCACATGTTCCCTGCCAAAAGTCACAGTTCAGAAACAGAACACAGCTCACACTCAGGGTTCCAATATGGCAGAAGATGCATTAAAAGAAAAGCAAGCTTTTAAGCACAGTCGCACAAGGAAACAGTTCCAATAGAAAATGATGGATAATAAAAAGCCTGAAATAGCATGTACTACATACACACAAAGTAGTCATGGCCACATGGCTACTTGTGCTGAAATAGTCATGCTGCTGTGCTAGTATGAGAGCAAGGGAATTATGCAAAGGCATGAAAGTTGAGGGAGAAAAAAAACCAAAATCGTAGGAATGCAGAACATACAGACAAGAATGCCTGTTCTAAGACACCATAGCAGGATGCATCCTGGGGGAAGGAAATGGGAAGAAGGAGTTAAAGAAAAAAATTCCATCTCAGGAGAAGGGAAAGGCACTGCTTCCCAAAGCTTTAGCAGAGCTTTCCTTCATTAATATTTACAAAGCTTTTAGAGATTCTCAGATGGAGGGCACTGCAGATATGACAGGAATTATTACAGACCTGAAAAGATCTAGCAAACAGACTGAGAAGGACTTCAAGTAAATAAAGGAGGATGACATTAGTAAGCACACTGAAACAGGGGTTGCTGCTGGCATATGAACCATCTGGTGCATGGCAGTCCATTACATTTACTTACTTACCCACTGCCGGGCACGCATGCCCAGCTCTTGTCACTATGCTTTTGCCACTGAAGAAGTAATGCTTTTATTCAGGACCACTACCTTCCTTCTTTGTATCATTCCAGTCTTCAAAACTGCCATTTGGTAAAGCAGCCTGTGCACAAAAAAATCTGTTTGCCTCATGGAGAGGCTTACGCTGAGGATGAACAACTTGGGATGTAGACAGACACCTTTTGAGACATAGTGGTCTTGTTTACCTTTATTTGAATTTGCATAGGAAGCTGTTTTTCAGAGATGTTAAGCTCCTCACTGCCTTCAGGAAGCCTAAGTTTTAGCTGGACTATCATTTGTGTTGTTCACTCAGCAAAAGACAGCTTCAGCATGATTTTCAGCAATAAAGCAAGTGCTTCTCATGGAACTGTAGAGCTCAGCATAACTGAGAAATGAAACTCATGTTGAAGTCTCAAGATGAACACCCAAAAATACTGACACACCCTAAATTAAGCACAGGAGAAGGGATCAGATGGCTGGTTTGCACACTGTGGATTTCTTAAATTTTCCCAAGGGCACCAAGTAAAGGAAGATGAGGCACCAATCCCAGGACTGTCATTGCCTTGCCTCACTCTAAACCGCTAGAAAACCGAGTGAATTTCCGAAGCAGACAGCAGGAAAGCGAATTTGCCTTTCCCCATACACCTAACTACCTCTCTCCTCCAACTTCCCAAAAGCCTCAATGGAAAGGTAATACACGGCCAATGTTAGACGGCTGCAGGAGCCCAGCATTTACTGGAAGACCCAGCAAAGCATCCACCTTTCCAGGTCTTGGTAGCTATCGCCTCAATTACCGGGATACTTCCCCAGGAGCCGGGCACCTCACGAACACCTCACAGCTCCCGGCTGCCCAGGAGCTGAGCATCCCGGCCCTTTGCCTTCTGCATCCTTCTGAGGGAAGGAGGGGCCGAGCACAGCTCTGCACCCACGCGGGGGACGGCCGGGGGCTGCGGGAGCTTCGTGGGCGTCGCGGCCTCGGGGCACTTCAGGGCTCTGGGCAGCAGCGAGGGACGGCGGCGTCGCGGCGCCCGCGGGAGAGCGAGCGGCGGCGGGGCGG
>VZRZ01005967.1:0-84407 GCA_013398175.1 Climacteris rufus | reverse complement strand
GCTGACAGCGGGCGGGGCCGCGCCGCGGATCCCTGGGAAACGTAGTCCCGCCGGGCAGGGAGAGCAGCGCGGGGCGGGCCGTGGGTGGGAGGGGAGGCAGGGCTGGGGACCACGGCGGGCACCCTGCCTCACAAAGCTTCATTTCACAGCTCTGGGACGTTTCTCTCCAGGATTTCAGTCATCTCAGACATGGAGCCTGATGGCTCCAGGGTCAGCCCGGTCTGTCCCTGTCCCATCCGCCGCGTTCACTGGCCGGCTAGAGGAGTTTGTCCACGGGGAAAAAGAAAGGCACACACAGAGCACCGGGATCTACCAGTTAGCACCTCACCCCGCAGTGAGGCCCTCAGTGTTTGTCCATTCTCCATCCTATCCCACTCTGACAGGTCATACAGCAAATCCAGAAAATGAAGGAGATGAGGGACACGGTAACGGAGCCATTACTTCAGGTCCTCAAAAATCTTACACCAAACAGCCTGGCACTCTCGAGATCTCTCCTGGAATATTGGCTGTTTGAAAAACAACTGTGGGCTTGTACCCTATTCAGTTTTATTTTGAGATATCAGAAAGGTTTTGAAGATTTTTTTTTTCCACTCCAAAAGTAGCCATGTTTTCATTTGAAGTGTATCAGCAAATACTAACTACCCAGAAAGAGTATCTATGAGTTACTCTACTCATCAAAGTTGTGTCATTACTAAAATCAAGGGCAAACACAGATAGGGCATGAAAACATTGCCACGTTTGTTTTTGTTTGTTGGCAGTCACTATTGCGGCTACTAAGTGTTATTTGTGACAGACTATTTTTGCAAAACAAACCATCAAATTAGACTTCAAGAACATACAGTGCAAGTGAATAAGGTCTTCATAAAACCCAGGAATTTTGACATCATTGAAATATCTAAAGGGATTAAAAATTTGGTCTTCATTATTTATTTTATTAAGGAAACTCAGAGCCTATAAAAATGTCCTTGAAGCCCAGCTCTTTCCTTAAGCCTTCTGTTAACCAGCTTTGCCTTGAAGACCTGGTTTGTTGTTTGCTCTCATAACCACTTGAACTATTAGCCTTTGTGTTGTACATGAGTCAAGATACAAGCTTCCTGGAGCAGGAGCCTTGTCATTCATGTGTTTGCAAAGTGGTAGGCATACTCACGGTGCATTACAAGTTAAAATTGAGAGGATATGCTGGTACCCCCAAGTGCAATATAGTCCCACACCTGGTCCCATATGCTGGGAGAATGGACTGATCTTCACATGCTTTCTGTTGAGAAAATAGGATGTTCCTAGATTTCAGTTTTCAAATACGTGTAATACACACATACCGCCTTCATTACATGATAAGCTTCTGTGATTTTTATGACATTTTGTATTAAGCTTATGTATATTCAAATATTAATAATTTATTTGACTGTGACAATATTTGGAGATATGTTGGAGTATTTACCTGGCTAATGCATATGTGAAGCAGTTACTTCTTGTTTGGAATGAGGTGGAAGCCATAGAGGGAATAAATCAAGGCTCAGAGGGAATAAATCAAGTGTTGAAGTGGCATGGACATGGAGAGCTGGAGTCCTATCCCTATTAGTATGCTGAATTTCTGACTGGTAACTACATTTCAGCTGTGGACCCTGAGGACATCCCCGGCGAGTACAATTTTACTAAGCCCTTTAAACAGCCCTGTAGTTTTTAATTACAACTTCATGCCTGCTCAAGAACAGCAAAATTATTGCTGTGACTAGATAGCAAATAGGGCATGACAGATGTTAAAAGGTATGGTGTGTGATACCTAATAGCTAGTGAAACCTAATATTTAACAGTATCTAAAAACATCAAAAATGTAACAAATTCTGGTCAAAACTAGACAAAATGTATGTTGCTCATTAGAGAAAAGAGGCTGTGATTCGATTCAGGTAATCTATGTTAAAGTACAATCTGTTTCGGGAAGAGCTTTCAGAAACATCAGGTGAGAGTGAGCTAACTTTCTTAAAACACCCTGCTAAATGATAGAGCAGAAAAAGACTGCCTTTCTCTGCTCAGAAAGAGCTAGCTCTTGCTTTCTCTGCCTTGCTTTCTTGCTTCTCATTTTGCCTTGCCTCTCTTCAGACAGGTTTCTTCTAAACTTTCTCTTAAAAGTGTAGCAAACTCTTCAAACAGACTTGGTTTGTCACAGCCAAAGTCAGTTTGCTGTGTACTTTTGCCCTAGGTCACCTGATGAAAAGGCAATACTGACCAGAGGCTCCTTAGCCATTCGAATTATTTCTGAATAGGACTTCTGCCAGCTAACATCAGAGGAAAGTACAGTTGATTAATGTCCATCAACAGCATTGCTCTACTACAAGAGTTCTGAAGTCTAAACAAGATGTTGCACTTGTATACTTCACTACACTCTCATCCATCATAGTTTTTCTCTTTTTATTCCCCTTTCACCTTACAGAAATTCAGCAGTCATTAAGCTTTAAGCAACCCCTTGTGCTCCTAAGTCTTTTCTGTAAAACAGAAAAAATTCTCACTCATCTTCATCTGATGATCTTGTTAGTGAGGTTCTTCTGCCATGTCATTGTGACCCAAGATTTTCAAACATGATTCCTTATTTTGGGTGCCCAAACACATGCACAGGGGCAGTTTTCAGGGCCAGTTGAAGAAACATCTGAGAGTCACTGACCTCAAGTCAGGTACCATGTGTGTCTGGCAGTGAAGAGCAGCACAGCCATGTCTGAACATTTTTGGCTGTGATTTGCTTAGCTGAATGGGCCCAAACTGTGGTGGTGAGATTAAATCCGTTCAAAGTTTGTTGTCAAACTCAAGTATGACAGGAACAGGACCACACCATCTGCCTAATATTTCAGTATCTGGACTTTTACATTGCCTTGCATATTCCTGGGAAAGAATATGTGGAAATGGGTGTGTATTTCAAAGGTAGCTGATGATAAGTACATTTAGATTTGGAAAAGCTATGGGAAAAAGAGGTGTAGGACTATACAGGTTTGATACTGATGGGGAAGGAGAAGTGGGGCTTTCCACTTCAGTGGAAAGGAAGACTTGAAGGAAGAGGGATGAAGAAGAAGAGGGATGGTTCAGGCACACACTCAGCACATGGCCTAGGCCATGAGCTGCATGTCTTTGGTAATTAAAAACAAGGAAATTTCAGCAGAAATTTTGTGGACACTACAGTGTAGGAGGTAGGTGGAAATTCACGTGTGAAAGTGGTGAGTAGAGAATTCCCTTCCAATTCCCTTCCCTTTGTCAGAGTCAGCCACATGTCTGGAAAAACAGCCTGGGAGTACTGGGTGCAGGATCTGGAGTGGGAGGAGGAGGGTGTGGAGTTTCTCTACATTCTCTTTTTTTCTCAAGGAAGTGGCATTTCCTAAGAAACCTGCTGAGTCTCATGCAAATAGCTGAAAGGCACATGGAGAAAATGCTGGGTGCATTGCTGCTTTTTTAAAATATTATTATTAATAGAAAGGAGCTCTTTAAGTCATCTAAGCATATACTGAGAAAAGGGGGGAAACAGAGTTTTGGTGTAAGTTCCATGCTCTGATCCAGGGAAACAGATTCTTATGCTTTTGTGGATCCAGTCTTACTACCACAAAATAAGAACCAAGGTATGGTATGTGTCAAAGTGTAAGCACTGATGTACAGAAGCAGTTTTCTGGGGTCTGAGAATGATTTCAGAAGAGCTATTAGGCAAGGAGGTTGTAGTCTGCCCAAAAAGAGATAAACATGTTTAAAATATATATAATATGATTTTTATGGTGTCACTAAGGCAATGAAATTTACTAGTGTAGTAGTCTATTAATATAATTAATATTTGTTGTTTATACTGTTGCTGAAATATACTTTGAGTATTATTTATCTTACACACCTACATTTCCTAATTGTCAAAAATATTTTGCATGATAATCCATAATACTACAGAAGGTGCATCTAGGGATTTGTAGGAGATTCAGAAGCAATCACAAGATCTCTGCAGTGTGTATTTTATCATTACTGTAGCATTTTCTAGTGTTTTCTCTAATTTTGTTTTTTTCAGTAATTTATTTATTTTTTAAAATAAAATTTTAAAAAATCTTAAAGAACCATGTCTTCTGCTCTCAATTTCAAGAGAAAAATGGAAGGTGAGTGTTAAAATACCCAGAAGATTCATAGAATTTGTTATGTTTTACTTCATTGGATAGAAGATCAGGGAAGGGAAGTGGGTGGGTTAACATGAGCTGTACATGTCTGAGGCAGACAGCACTATATACAAATGTCACTCGTGTTATAAGTAGGAGGTTAATTCTACTTTCCAGTAACATCTATGTGTTATGCACAAAGAATGATACTGACTTTGGTCACCATCAAATAATGTGATGGGTTATTTCATTCATTGCTTTGTGCTACACTATAGATAATTTTTATACAAATGTGGAAACACACATTTTCCTCCCAAAACAAGTTTGTGACAACTCACCCAGCAGTACAGTCCAAAATCAGCAGTAGAGCTGCAGGCAGAGACTGTGACTGCCTTGGATGACAGTTTTTTGAGTCAGGCTTTTCCAGTCGTGTGTGGGGACCTTGGGAGAAATCAGGCACAGACTGAAAGAAGAGAGGTTCAGGCTGTGTGTAAGGAAAACCTTTTTCAGTGGGTGGACAGTCATGGATCAGAGCAGACTGGTGCTTGGAGAAGTTTTGCAGCCACCATTCTTGGTGATTTCCAGGCCCCTGCTGCAGGAAGCCCTAAGCAACCTGCTTGGGTGTTGCACCTGATCCTGCTTGGAGCAGGAGATGGTGCTACAGACCTCTTGGGGCTCCTTCCACCCTGAATCATCCTGTGATCTTATGAACACTGTTAGCTGCCCTGGACTAACACTTCTGTGGAAAGTGGTGGTTTACCTTCCTGCTGACTACTGCTAGCATTAACCTCAAACAGCTTTCCTGTCTTCTGAAAGGTAACCTGGCACAAAGCCTGTTGGGTGTTATGCCCATCAGTCCCCTGCTCTCATTCACTGGTGACTGCCCAAACAGTGTGGTAGCACAAGGAATTGGGTGGTATGAGGTGGGAACAAGTGAGGGCAATGTCACTGATGCAGGATCTGTTTCAGCAATAGCCTGAGACAAGTTAGTTTGTACTGGAGATCTGAGAGCAATGAATGAGATTTGTGCTTTCCTGAAAAATGTTTGTGTCACTTTCCTGCAAAGAAAGTAACACATTGAGTGCCATCCTTGCTCATGATTGGAGAGTGTGAATCACTGAGCCTTACCACGTAAGCATTCCTCATAAAAATGGAAGAACCATACCTAATAGAGGATATGTATTTAAACAGAACTAGAGAAGCAGTCAACTATAGCAGGTCCACGTGACCAGTTGGCAAACAGTTGGGTAACTTGTTTAAACAATCCTGACTAATGCTGTTGTTTGCTTGACTGCAACTTCATGTGGACTGGAACAATTCAGTGCTGTCAGTAACCTGCAAGCACTGAATTACAGAGCATTGGGGCTGGAAGGCAGTTCTAGGGATCATCTAGTTCTAGGGAGTACCTGTGCTCGGAGCAGGGGCAACCAGAGCAGGTTGCTCAGGGTCATGTCTGTTCAGGTTTGAATATTGCCAAGGGTGGACTCTCCACAGCCTTTCTGGGCATCTTGCTCCAGTGTTTGATCACTCCTCCTTTTCTTTTTCCATCTAAATTGAATTTTCTGCTTTTCAGTTTGTGGCTGTTGCCTTGTTTCTTTCCACTGCTGAGAAGAATCTCTCTCCATCTTCTTTACTCCCCACTATCAGATATTTATACACATTGATGAGATGCCCCCAAAGACTTTTCTTCTATAAGCTGAACAGGCAGTGTCTCTCAGCCTCTCCTTGAATAAGAGATACTCCAACACCTTAATCATCTTCATATCCACATACCCAGCATATCCAGGCTCCTCTGACTGGCAACATAACCATCCTGTGTATCAGCCACTCCTCCCAGTTTGAAGTTATCAACCCACTTGGTGAAGGTACACACTGTTCCATCATCCCACTTCATTAATGACAGAAGTATATTGGCCCCCTGGAGTAAACTACTAATGTTTGGCTTCCAAATGGACTTTGTGCTGCTGATCACAATCCTTTGAGTTCGGCATATCAGCCAGTTTTGATACACCTCACCAACCACTTACCTAGCCTGCACTATATCAGTTTTCTAAGACAGTGTTATTGGACACAGAATTGAAAGCCAGTCATTTCATCACAGGAGGCTGTCAGGTCAGGCCTGTCAAGTCAGGCTTGATTTCCCCTGTGCAAATGCATTTTTGACCTTGGATTCCACTCCAGTGGCATTCCTATCCTATATATGGGAAATGGTTTCCTGGATTAGTTGCTCCATCACCTTCACAGAGATCAAGTCAAGGCCAACTGACCTGTGGTTGTCCCAGTTTTCCTTGCCCTTCTTGGAGCAAAGAATTACATTTACGCTGTTTCAGTCATCAGGAATCTTCCCAAATTGCCATGAGCTTTCAAAGATAATTGAGAGTCATCTTGCAATGGTGTCAGACAACTCCCTCAACACTTGTTGGGTGCAACCCATCAAGTCCTGTTGGTTTATATATATTCAATGTATTTAAAGGTTCCCTAACCTAATCCTCATCCACCCAAGGGTTTGTCTTCCTTGTGCCAGAGTTTCTCACTGCTGTCAGGTGCCTGGGATTCCTGAAGGCTGGTCTTGCAAGTAAAGATGAAGTGAAGGAGGCACTGAGTGCCTTGGCTTTTTTGATGTACTTTGTCACTAGGGCCCGTGCCCCATTCAGCAGTGGGCCCATATTTTCCCCAGTCTTCCTATTGACATAGATGTAGAGCTCTTCTTGTTGCACTTTATACAGATACATCCCCAGGTGGGCTTTGGCATTCCTAACACCATCTCTGCATGCTTGGACAGTGTCTCCTGCTGGTTATAGCCATTTTCTTCTTTGTTGTTTTGAGGAACCAGAACCAGGTCTACAGTGGAGCTACTATACTGTTTTTTACTGGTTGAGTATTCAAACCACTCCTGCTACACTCACACATTAGACATTGACTAGTGTGTACACTGATATTTGTGCTGTGAAGCCTCAGTGTACTCAGATTTGGGTAACACATACAGCTTTTCCTGGTGGGCAGCTGCAAATTTTTACACTTATGCAAAAGAGATTTTAAATTCATGTTTGTAACTTTTGTTATAGGTGTAAATAACTTCTGAGAAACAAAGCTTTATGTATCATTATCATAGCTCTTCTAGGTCTCCCTGGCAAGAAATACATGAACCTGTGCAGTGTGGGACTTGTGTATTTGCACAGAGGCTGCCTAGAACATGATCTGTGTATGCCTGATAGCGCTGCCATATCCTGAGCATAGTGCACTTACAACCAGAAGCTATAATTTGTACAATCACAGTGCCCCTTTCACACTTGGGCAAAATTATTGAGCAAATGGAAAAGGGACATATCTGGATGATTCCCGATGTACAGAAGTTCCAGTCTGAAATACAGAGCTTGGGATCTGACCTTTAACAACAGTGTTGTTTGTCACTTACCTTGATGCCAGTAGGAAGAAGCTATAAGTTATAACCAATACTGTGTTGACTTCAATGTCATACACCTAGTGTGATCCTCTGAATGTCAGAGCTGTCATGGTTTAAGCTGAAACCAGGACAGAGCTAAAAAAAATTACATGTCTCCTTTAAAGTTCTTTTATGTGCTGGGTTTGGAGAGAGGCAGTTGTGTTATTGCAGAAAATAATAACTTGATAATGATCAGAGTTGGTAATGTCTTAGCATGATGACCTTTACCTGCTTATGAATTACTCAGAACAGTGTTGAAAAACTGAAGTGGTTGGCAGTGATTTGTGAGCATTTATTAAGGCAAATCAGATAATTGCATTTAACATCACAGATGGCTTGTATTTTCTAAAGTGCTTTTACTTCAGTGCAATAAGATGACTCAGAAGCTCAGTGGGATATTATGGCCCTGATTTTTCATTGCCTCACACCTCATACAGTGAAATTCCCAGTGCAGAGGAGGTGTAGGTCCAGTATTGCAGTCTTTTATGCTTTTACTGTGCAAAAATCAACTGCTAGGAGCAATGTAAAGCATCACAGGCCTGTACCCTTTTTTATGCTACTTTTTCTTATCAGTTTTATATTTTGAGATCATTTGCATGGCATTACTTTATGTTTTCCCTTTGTACTCTACATGCTTTTACTACCCAGAGGAACAAGGGAATTTATAACAATCCAACAGAATATTAAATTCTCTCTGGCATCCTGGAAAAAAATACCTATTCCACATTCCTAAAAATCTTTCCATTGTTTCTGAACAGGCTATTTTGTTTTGCTTTTTCATAGAAAGGGAATTCCATGCACAAGAATTCAGAGTGCTGCTCCATATGGGCAAACATAACGTCTGCTATTTCTTGGCAGAGGAGCAGCAGCATAGGTCTGCTTCCTCTTGGCAGAGAGCAGGAAGGGTAGGATTCATCTCACTGAACTTTATCTAACAAAGCATCGAGCATTCAATGAACCTGCATTTCCTAGGAGTCACCAAAGGGAGGAAAAGCAGCATTGGTTGAAGGTGCTTGTCTCCAGCAGCCCAGGTGGCCAATGAGCTTAAACATGTAACTGGTAGGGGACTAGATTCACAGAGAGAAATCTTATTTTGTCTGCCTACTTGCTTCATTTTCATTTGTTCTTGAACAGAAACGGTCACAGATAGCATGTGAGCACATACTTCTCTGGAACCCCAGACTTAAAACTAGGGTTATTTCCTAGGAAGCTATTTTTGCCATAATTGGAACACAGGAGAGCTTAAGAGACAGTGAAAACTACTACTATTTGCAACAGCATCCCAAAACTATAGTATTTCTGCAGTGAAGCGCTGTTGCATGCCAAGAAACATCACTCCAGAAACAGCATTACCCAGAGAATCTGAAATAGGTCTCTGCTGGAGCGATGACAAAGAACCGATAGTTTCTCTCGCTGACATTTTCAGCACCATGCAATGATCCCAGTACAGGCTAACAATGGAGCTTGCAGCTGGTACAGCTGACATGTAAGTTAGGGGACCAGAAGCACTGACTGCAGGCAAGGTTGTGAATTACACAACACCGAGCCTAAGCCTGCACAGGTTTTGTCTATGCAAATGCACAACTCGAGCTGCTGGTGCAGTGGGGATACATCAGCTGGAGCGACAATAAGTAATTAACAGTCTGTCCAGCCACTCTGCTAATCTAATCACTCAGCACTGCTAATCAAATCACTCCAGTAGCTGGAGTGGTGCTTCGTGAATGCCAGTGCTCCCTAAAGCTAAGATAAGCACAAATGAAGTCATTCAGGTGTATTAAGTTAAACTAATGATTGCAAATGAAGACAAGCTTTGGGAGTGCCAAGTCTTCAATTCCTACTTTCTCGCACTCACAAAGCATCATCCCAGGAAAGGGAATGGAGTTGGTTTAGATTAGGTTGGGATAGAAGCAAGAGGAGGATCCAAGTGCAATATCTAGCATGTTTCAGATGACTCACAGCTCAGGAGAACAGAAATCTCTGTTCACACTGGCTGAATTGGCTGTACGTGGATCTTGCTGTTAGTGCCAAGGATAGGTCAGACTGCTGGAGGGAGGTAAATAACCCAAATAATGCCCTGTGATACTTACTGTTGTGTTCTAACAGGAGAAAAGACCGGCTTGGGGAACAGCACCATGTGGCCAGTTTAGGCACTGCTGCTGTCCAAGCAGGAATTGGGATGTGAGAGGTGTTGGTTCCTGGCAGAGGAAGTCCACCTCTCCCATTGTCACCCAACACTAGAAGCAACAAACCCAGCTCACTGAGGCTCTGCTGAGGTGTCACTCCAGCTCTCTGGCCCCTGTTCAAGCTTTCCAGTGGTCAAAGATGCCTGCTGTCTCTCTCTGTCCCCAGGGTTGTGTGGAGGTGAACATGGTCTATTTGGGGATGGGGAAGAGATTCCTTCAGAGCTGTTAGTGAGAGAACGTGAAATTCTTCCATTTCCATCTGTATGACTGCAAAACCTCCCACAATCCCCTGACATTTTTCTTCCTTAGTCCAGCATTTTACAGTAACCGGAAAATTCCATTCCATTATAAAGGTGGATTTTTGCCATCCTAAAGATAAGCACAAAATAAGTTGTAAGTTGTTTTGTGCCCATCTTGGCAAGAGGCTTTGTGTGAGCTGCTGAAAAGCCTTGGGGAAGGGAAAGGGAAGGGGGAAAGGGAAAGGGAAAGGGAAGAGGGGGGAAAGAGAGGGAAGGGAAGGGGGAAGGGAAATTCTGGAAGAGCAGTGCCAAGCACCACTGCAGGCTGAGTACGTTACTTAAATGCCCTTGCAGATGTTATGCAGCTGTGCCAAACTGGGTGAAGGTGTCCCCAAGTGTCCTTCTCTGACACATTGCAACAGAGAAGCTCTGAAACATGCAGTTAGCCCACAAATGCAAGTGGTGTTTATGATTCTGGTGTGTAGAGGTTCCAGCATCAATTCAGCTGTCTAAACACAAGTGTCTGGTGCTTTTTGAGATTCTTTCAGTGACATCTCTGACAATCCTTGTGGTGGACTTTTCCATCACAGTCCAGCTTCCTGCTGAGCAGCAGAAGCTGTGTCTGTCCTCTTGGGCCCTAGGGCGGAGGCTATGCCCGGCAGTTCTGTACTTACCGTTTGTTGTCCCAGCTGCACAGAAATGCCTGCCAGGAATAACAGAGAGCTGGGAATAGCTCAGTTCTCTCCTCCTCAACTCGGTGAGGAAGGTGCTGGTGGCCTTCAGAAGGTGCTGGTGGCCTTCAGAAGGTGCTGGTGGCCTTCAGAAGGTGCTGGTGGCCTTCAGCCTCGCCAGCCCGCGCTGCTCCCAGCGCACACCGCAGAGGAGCTGGAGGCCGCGCGCATCCCCAGCGTGTGCTCGGTGTGGGACCCCAGCAAGACCCCCTGGAGGTCACAGGGACAGGGACACAGTTCTGACCCCCCTCAGCCCTGGTGAACACATTCTGAGCACTGGGGTGTAGACCAGGAACAAACTGCAGTCAGCCATGTGGATGCTCTTGGTTCAACTCACGCATCTGAGGGGAAACTTTCTTGAGCTGGTGTTACTGCTGTGATTTTTGAGGGCAGTAAGCAGCCGTGATCTGAGCCTAATAGCCTTCACAGCATTATTTGTCCAGGATAAGAGGCAAAAGAGTCTTTAACTTTGTGTATTACAGGTGAGAAATCTGTGTTTTCTCCTAAGATTGCTACTGTGGGTTATTTTTAGGAATGTCAGTTGAAATTACTTCATTGTTTTTAATACTCAGGAAGAAAGCAAAGAACAATCTTTTAGTTATGCTTTTATTTTTCCACTTTATTGCCTCTTTTCTACTAGCTTGGACACATCTGTTTTGCAAGCCTATAGCAGCAGAAATCTGAGTTACATGACGGAACTACTGATTCCACGTATAACTTTTACGCTCTTTTCCCAAAAAAAGTGAAAAGAAAATATTTTGTAATACACGACAGCCTTGTAAGGGGTTTTTCTCTCTACTGCTCCAAAAGATATTTTCAAAGCGTTTCCTTTAATTGAGTCTGGAAACTATCCACTTTTAATGAGAACTTACTGACACTTACTGACACCTAATTGCCATCTGCCTCCTTCAGTTTCTCTCATAAGACTGCTTCATTTTTCCTTTGTCCTCTGAACTACTCCTCTATTTTTGCTGTGGTGTGTACTCCCAAGTGAATTATTAAGTCTTTGCAATATAAGTTTTAAGTTCTTTATTCTGTATTTCACCTCTGCCTATTCCAGAACTACACTAAAAAGCCTTTAGAGCTAAATACCTATTAGCTGCAAGATGTAAATGCAAGATTCCTACTACAACATGGGTGATGCTTGCTCGTTTACCTGTTTTACAAATGTATTTTCTCATCTGATGACACTGTATTATATGTACCTGATAACACTGTATCAGAAAGGCAAAGCAGCACACAGCAATATGGTGTGACAAAAGTACTGCAACTCTCAACAACGAGGAAAAAATGGTATCTTCCCCAAAATTAAAACCACCCTTTTGTTGCTCAAGCCATGCCTTTATTAAGGTCTCCAAAAGAGCTATCAATATTGCTTTGTGGTGACCTTCTGCCCCATCGTGAGTTCAACCCATGTCAGAAGCAAGGAGTCTTTCACTGACCGAGGGCTGAATAAGTCTTTCAAAAATGTTTGGGAAGCCACATCTTAACATGCCTCTTATCATTATGCCATAAAAGGCTTTACAGAAAGTGTCAAGTGAAGACCTTCCTTTTTCCTGCTAATAATTTCTTTCAAAACTCTACTGACATTTTCAGGTTCTCTGGTTTCCTGAAGGTAAGCTTTCAATGGTGCTCCTGCATTCTGCTTTTCTTCCTTAAGAAGAAATACAAATCCTAAGATGGCGAATTGTCATCCTTGGTCAGATGTTGATTCTCTGAGATTTTCTTCCTGACTGAAAACAGCAGAAAGAAAAGTGAGCTGTAGTAGCAGGTGCAGCCTGTGAGCTTGGAGCTATTTCTAGTCGGGTCCTACCTGGAGAAAAAGCAGAGCAGCACTTAAGTGGTGCATCAGCTCCTGGGCCCATCATGTCACCTGTGCCTTGATGAACCCTCTAAGTCAGGCCATAAGGGGGGCATATTGGTCACTGTTGTCTTCTTAGAAACTCTGTAAGTAATCAAATACTTCATATTAATTTAAACAAGGGAACATCCAATACACACTCCACTGTCAGGTTTTTCTTCTGAAAGTTGAGGTTTAGCATGAGGCAATTGTATATATTTTGTGTATCAATTTAATGAAATAACAAGATAGTGAGTAATTTACACTGCAGAACTGTGTTTGGAGCAAATGCTTTTGCAATTTTAAATTAAGGTGTTTAGGGTTGTTAGGCCATCTTGTTGCCAGAAAGCCACTTAACTTCTGTGGAATCAGATGTGATAAGGACTCTCTTTCAAATAATTGCACTAACAATGCCAGTACTGTCAGCAACTAGCTTTCAGACACCTAGTGAAAATAAAGGCGGATGAAACATCTGTCCTGTGTTAGTTTCTGATGGGCTTTTCATATCAGTGAATATCTAAATTTATGCCTGTAAATTCAAGTTATTGCACTGACCATTAGGCATTTTATATCTCTGCTCATTTGAATCCCTCTGTTGTTCACAGAAAAAAGTAATCTGTATGCTGTTTGCGTCTATGGCTTGAGGGGTAGTTTCTCTATTTTTATGTACAAGAGTCTTTCAAGAGCAATATATTCTCTCTTGGTTTTATTAAGTGTTCTTGCATCAAATATAGTGGCCTTACTATTATCCCTAAGGGCTTAAGTGAGCAGAGCTCTGACTTTGTAGTCTGAGGCATCAGGAATCAGAGCTACAGTAGCACAAAATGAAATAAGGTAAGTGTTGTGCTACTTATGATCCAGGATTTCACTGTTTCTGTCGGTCTGCCCAGGACAGGCTTGAAATTCTCTGGAGTGGTTCTGATCTACACCTCAAGTAGAGATAAGGACAAAGTTTCTTTAACAGCATGAAAGAAATAAGCCTGAAAAACAGTATGCCTGTCATTTTTCTGGCAGTTCTAATACCTGCAAACTATTTGTTTGTAATGTCAAGATTAGATTCTTGTCCTGCTGGAAAAATTACATTCCTAAGGAAAGATGACTCTCCCCATCTGAAGTGTTATCTGGCAGAGTTCAGCTTCTGTAATGCTGAGTAGGTGCAGGATAAGATGATTGATGCCTCTACTGCTTGTTCTTCTGTATTCCTTTTGCATAAATTAAAGAAATAAAATGAAATAAAATGAAATAAAATAAAATAAAAAATAAAACTGAAGCAATACTGGATTTTGGACAACTTAATGAAAAACATGGACACCATTTCTGAGAAGCATTCAAGCAATTGTCCCAAAAAGCTGTGCAATTAGTTAAATTTAAAATCATGTCTATGGACAAAGAGGAAACACACTTTTTATGTGAAGTCAAGAATTTATGTTTTTACAATAGAAACCTTAATAGATTCATTCAAGAATCACTATTGGCCCAGATTTAAGTATTGCAGAAAAAGAAAGGACTACTAAAAAATTACTATTTTACACAGAAAGGAATCATTAATAGTGATAATAGTAATAATAGCAATGATTATGATTATGATTTTATACAGTTTAAATACTTATATATAACTTTTTCAGTTCCTACTCCTTTTCTTGGTGTTACACTCACCCTTCCACTGTCCCTCAAATCTCTGGGTTCCGTCTGCTGCTTGTGGGGGTGTTATGGTGAAGCATCAGAATCTGGAGTCCTTTGCCATTAACATCATTATATCTTGGTGTTACTCGTTCAATTCAAAATATATTTTTGTACCATCGAGTTTCCCAACTATGTCTCCTAACCCTGCTAGCTCTACAGACCTGAACCTTGTTGGTCACAGAGGCCTCGTCTGGTGCTCTATCGCTTTGTTGTCATTGCAGATCATATTTCATCAGTCACAAGACTCAATGTCTCCTAAAACATGACACAAGTTTTTGTGATTGATCATCCCTTGCTGTAAACAATTGTTGAAGTAACTTCTGTTATGTGGGATCAGATTATGTTAAATTTTACCTCTGTGAACAAATCTTTCAGCAGAACTTCCTTCATCTGTGACTCATGATAAATAACTGGGCTCTGCACAGCATTAACATTTCATGGTAAAGAAGCACAGTTCCCGTTACATATTTGCATATTTATTGTGATAGTCCTGGACCTGCGTGCTTTTCTAGCAGAGAATTCAGCAGGCACACAAATCATATCTATGGGTACATCTACATGCAAACAACCACTCTCAGGGATTTCATCTTCAGGTAACAAATTACACATAAACTGGGCAAGTCTTTAAGTACTGCAAGTAAACAGTTTTATGTTACGGGAAGTAAATAATCTGCATCCGATGTTAATTAAATAGACTTCTTGTCTACCTGATGACACAACAGAAAAACTGACATGGTGTTGTGTCTTCATTGCATTTGAGGCTCCTTCTGTCCAAATATTAACTGATGTGTGTCACCCAAGCATGTCAGTACTGGTTTTTTGCAGTGTTCTCATCAAACTTTCTCCACAAGAATGTGAAGTCATATAAAGAAGATTTTCTGGGATTCTGGCAGCACTCTGATTCCTGCTGTGCCTCTGTTTTTCCCAGACCTTGGGGGTTGTGTCTGCAGTACTGTGATTTTCTCTTGGCCATGCTGTAAGCCGTGTATGTACTGGTCACTGTACAGTTTGCACAGTGTGAGCTGTGAATCACCTGCTCACTTAGTTCTGCTCTCATCAGCTCAGTTGGGATGGCAATAACTATCATCTTCGTTAATGTCAGATCTTGTTCAGGCAGTATGGGCTCTCTGCTGCAAGGTTAAGATGCTCTTCTACAAGCAGGACTTTCAGTGTTTCATGTGTCACATTTGCAAGCTCACCTGTGACCACCGTGTGCCATAAAAGCAGCAATGCATGAAGCAGAAGGTTCTCTAACAGCCCCAATACCAAATCACATTTATCATGAACAAAAGGGCTGGAAACCTCTTTCCTGCATTCCAGCTTAATGCATAAAGGGAATGGGTCTTTTTCTCTGTTGAAAGATTAATGTTATGTATTGTAAGTATCTATTTTTCAAATGTTCATGAATTCAAGAATGTCTCAGACTTTGGAGTAGTGGTGTATATGCACTGATGTTCTTTTTTTCTGAATCATTGGGCATCTTGACTGAAGGTAAACCCAGGTTTTACAGAGCTTCTTCTAAATGCGTAAAAGTACTGATGTAACATGGTCAGAGCAATTGCATGACAAAAAGAGTCTGACAATAACAGTCTGACAATAAGCACACAGAGACAGGGCAGCCAGGAGAAAGTCATTCCCCCACTGCCCAGGGATGCTTAATGCCCTTCAAAGCAGGGTAACACCAACTGCATCTTTTTTTGCTAGATGAGTGTTTTCTGCCACATAGAACTGGAACTGCTGGGCTAACTGCTGGCTTTGTAGATTATCTGATTTATATGTCCACTGGCAGTATTAGAAGGCTACAGTAAAACACGAAATAACAGAGGCTTTGATACTCCTGCAAGAGGATATTTGGCTTTCTACAAGAAACTGAATGAGCTTGGACAACATTTACTTCCATCCTTTTGATATGAAGGACACTGCTTGTTAGTGAAGACAGCTTATTCTAAGCAGAGTGGAGGGCTCTCATTTGCTGTTCTTTGACATTCACACTCTTCCTCCAAAAAGAAGGAGAGGATGGAAATACTGGGTGTGTAGAACCACAAAGCGCTTACTGGGCTGCAGTATCTGTGAGAGTCGTTTGCCAGTAGGGGTAATGCAGTGTCTTTTCATCTTGCTCCCTGGAGAATGAGGGAGAAGTGGAAAGGAGGAAGCAATTCTATGAGTTTCATTGAAAAATTATACAGGTGGGTGCAGACAGTGCTTACTCATTACTTAGCAGAGAAATGGTAATGGTCAGGAAATGCAGAATTTGAGAGCAGGTCGTTGACGGGACAAGATTGGCTGGGGAACAGGAAAACAGAAATCCCATTTGACCTCTGCCAAATCTTTTTGCTAATGTCTATATTTACATTTACTGCTGGATTGATGCCAGTTCTTCAGTGAGTTGCTATTGAGGAGCTCTGTGACATCACTCTGCATTAATATATGGTATTTTTAGTATGTTTGGATATAGTTCACTTTTTCAGCTATGCATTAGAAATCTAAGCCTGTTGGCCTTATCTAGAAATGACAGAGTTGGCTTTTTTTTGTTTGTTTTTTTAGAGACAGCCATCTGTCTATCTCAAGCTTACTCAGAGTTCCCACAGGCAAAGTATTTTTAACTATTTCAATTATAGTTGTATCAACTGTTTTGTAATTATTGCCTTGTAGCTCTTCCCTGCTGTATCAACATCTCCTTTTCTTGTCTTTTTTTAGAGAAATCATGATCTTGTTCCTGTCACCCAGAGGAATTAAATAGATTTTTGCTGAGGAGCAAAACTAAGTGTTTGTGATGCTATATTTTCAAGTGGTGCTTCTACCTACTGCTGTCTATATATGCTGTCCAAGTAAAAGGTAGAAGCACATTTCTTCCTCTGCAAACTCTCTCTTTTGTTAGAACAGTGAATAGCCCATGTTTTATATTCACAGTCCCTATGAATCTCTTAAATTCATTTGCATTTTCTCTGAATATTTAAATTAAGAAAATAAAATGTAAATGAATGAAAGATAAGTCAAATAAAATTACCTGCTGCTGCTGGCCCTGATTCCACATAATAAAGTATTCAGAGTTAGATGAGTAACCTGAGGATTCTGTTTAGTGGACACCACTTTTTATGTCTATATTCCTTTGTATACTACACAATGTTTTCCACATATGTTTAATAACTTTCTTAATTACTGTATAATTGCACTCTGAAGACACATGAGATTGTCTTTCATCTCAGCATCAGCAAATACTATGTTTTACTGCCAAGTTCATATGAATGTGAAGATCCAAAGTCATCTGACACAATCTAGCATCTACTTTCCATTTGTCTTTCACTCAAGGCAAGGCATACACTGTTTTATTCAAGATAACATAGTTTTCAGGAAGGCTAATATCTCTTTCTCTAACCCTGAATAAAAATTATGTTGGGAATACTCCATGGCAACATTTGTAATGAGGAGTGAATTTTTGGAGTAGAAATAATTTTAATTACATTTGGTTTTCTCCAGAGACTCAGATTGTCCTGTCTTTGAAATAATCTAATATATTTTGCATCATAGGACTCTGAATATATTTTGCTATGTTATTAAGTCCATTATTTAGTTTAATATTGCAGTTACTATGAGCTGGATTGGCCCATTTCCTGGAGAAGTTAATAAAATACACAACCAGGCAAATATTGCAAAGTTTCTTTCATGGAGTTGTCTGTAAATCTCCCCCTCTAGGCTTTTGGATTTACATGAATATGGGATTGGCAGAGCATATGACCTTCTGCTGATAAAAGGAATGTAACATTTAAAGAAACTCTATGCTCCTGAATTCTCCAGAAAAAATCTTCATGGACTCCTAGGGAAACAGATATTCACCTCCTTCTGCTGTGGGTAGAAGATGATCTATTGTATAAAATAGGTGTTTGTAACACTTGATCATTCATTTACTGGAACAAATATTTAGGAGTATAAAATATTACAGGAGGGCAAAGATACTGAATTTTGTCCAGCTGGTTGGACCTGAAAAACTGCCAACACATATTAACAATTTCTAAGATAAGTAGGACTGGGACATCTGTCCTCTCAATTGGCCACCTCAATAATAATTCCATGAGCATCGTGACCACTTTTGTAAACCTTCCTACTATTGTTTCTCTTGCTAATCATATCAGCAAGTACCTGCATGGATATAGCCTACAGCAGTAATTAAAGCCGTGCAACAAGCCTAAGCAGTACCCATCTCACTGCACCCATCTGGCATATGGCTGTGGGTTTCATGCTAAAAGCATTGATGATTGCAGGTTTGGGGACAAAGAACAACTGGAGACTATCTGAAAATCCAGAATGGAAAGTGCTTAGTGTGGCAAGCTGTCGTGGTCCCAGCTGGGACAGATATCATTTTTTCATAGTAGTTGGTACAGTGCTGTGTTTTGGATTCAGTATAAGAATAGTGTTGATAACACGCCGATGTTTTGGTTGTTGCTAAGCTGTGCTTACCCTGAATCAAGGACTTTTCAGTGTTTCATGCACTGCCTGTGAGGAGCTGCACCAGAAGCTGGGAAGAAACATGACTAGAACTGCATCCCTGAACTGGCTAAAGAGATGGATATTCCATATCACAGAATGTTGTGTCCAGTATATAAACTGGGGGAGTTACCTGGAAGTGGCCAACTGGTGCTAGGAGACAGGCTGGGCATCAGGTGGGAAGAGGGGTGAGCAACTATATTATGCATCACTTCTATTTCTTGGGGTTTCTCTCCCTATCTCCATCTCCTTTTAATCACAATTATTATTAGTAGTAGTACAATTACTACTGGTATTATTATTATTTTCATTATTAGTATTATTATTATCTTTTACTTTGCTTCAATTGTAAACAGTGGCACAGGGTCTACTTGGAGGCCTCTCACTACTGCTATCCTCCAAAGTTCAATACTGGGTCCAGTTATCATTTAACTTATTTATCAGTGACTTGGATGAAGGGGCAGATGCCCCCTCAGCAAGTTTGCTGATGGCACAAAGCTGAGAGGGGTGGCCAGTACTCCAGAGTGCTGTGAGCCCTTCAGAGAGACCTGGACAGACTGGAAAGACGGACAGAGAAGAGCTGTCCAAAACCCAGCACAGGCAACTGCAGGGTCCTGCCCTTGGGGAAGAATAATTCCAGGCTCCAGCACAGCCAGGGGCTGATCTGCTGGAAAGCAGCTCTGTGGAGGACTTGAGGGTTCTGGTGGACAACAAGCTGCCCATGAGCCAGCAGCATGTCCTTGTGGCCATGAAGGCCAATGATATCCTGGAATGCATTAGGAAGTGCAATGCCAGCCAGTCAGGGGAGGTGACTCTGCCCCTCTGCTCAGCCCTGGTGAGGCACATCTGAGGAGCTGTGTGTGGTTCTGGGCTCCTCAGTACAGGAGAGACATGGACCTTCTGGAGTGGGTTCAGCAGAGGGCAACAAAAATTATTAACCCACCTACCCATTCCCCTTACTACTGACTGAACATCTGTCCGATTGCAGAAGTGCAGGACAAAGAAACAACAACAATAATAAATAATAAGAATAAATAAATAATAACAAATAATAATAAAGACCCCCAGGTCACTCAGTTGTGTTTTGTCCAGTTGGGGAAGCCATGCAACAGCCGCTAGTTTGTAAAATTCCTAATCTGCATCGGGCAATACCCTAAAGTATAAGAATGCACCCCAGCGTCTTAAAACAAACTTTAAGTCTACATTAGTTAAGAAGGAGTTCCACTATAATGGACCATATGAAAAATGGAAGAATTCCAAGAACTCATCAGGGTCCCTGGAATACAAATATGAAATTAAAGTCTTAAGTTATACAAGAAGTGGCCTACTGCCTTGTGTTGAAGAGTAGACAAAAGAAAGAGCAATACTTCAATTTCCCCAGACCACCAGTGTGACTCCAAATATGACACTTGTTTTACCATTGAGGATTGGAACAGGATATATCAACAATCACCTAAGAATTTAATGACCCTAGAACCACCACTGTCTTCCATTTACATTCTCTTAGGTTGCTCAACATCCAGAGTTTCATGAAAACATGAAATAATCTCCTTTCTAATTCATTCCACTGCAGGACTTGGATTATATTTGTCAAGGATAACAATATTTTCCTTTCTTCTACTAAAAATGATCCTCATAAATAAATCTAAAGATGAATAAATCTAAATTCAAGTATAGAATCTAAATCTATATATAGAATAGCATGTATGTCATGTGTAAATATGATACAAACAACCAGCAACCCATCCTTCACAGTTTCTTGGAGATAACAAAATACCAAGTACCAAAGACTAACATATATCAAAGGCTTCAGTTTTCAATGAGACATTTTAGGTTGCCAAACATCAGTTCCATTAATTTGCCAGGTTCCATCTTAAAATAAATTCAGACTCTGGATCTCATAACTTTTCTTTTGAAAACTTCTCCTGAATTTAGTTCTTCTAAATTTCCAGGCTAATAAATACTCATGATTTATAACATTTGATCTTAAACCAGAATTTTTAATTCACCTAAACAGTTCTCTCTTTTTTACAATATCCCCTGTATATAAGGAACTGTAAATCCTCCTCAAACTTTCATTTGCCTAAGGTAATACATCCTAATCTTTTTCCTTATAAAATGCAAACTCCATTTTCCAAAGCCTTCTGTGTTCTTATTCCAAGTTAGTTTAATTTTGTTATGCTTTGTTTTTCTTAAACATAGGTGAGAACAGAACATTATATTCCAAACTATTTCAGTATCTTCTGCAGAAAGGTTTTCTTGTGGTGACTCTCTACTTTCTTGCTGTTCATAGTATCTCACAACTTTGTGTCTTGTCTTTGTGAGCTAAATTTCATGAGCAAATAATTTGATTCTTCCTCCTTGGCCACTAATATGTGAAGAGCATAAGTCCCAATGCTGGTCATTGAGGCAGTAACTGCTGTCATCCTTGTAACTCTTTCTGAAACATGATTTAGGGCAATTTTTCTTTTCCTTAAACAGCTCTCTATCCATTTCACATTAATCCCTGATATTCTCAACTTAAATACTAATTTCCTGTAAAGTGTTGTAAGAAACACTTAACTTAAACTTGTTTAGACTAAATCTGCTGCATACCTCTGTGTAGTAGCTCACTGATTTGACATTAAAAGAAAAAAAAATAGTCTGTCTTGAGTTATCTTTAACAAAACAATGCTGCAATTTAGTCTACTTTGGATTACCTATCTACTCTTACGCATTCCTCTAAAATCTGTTCTAAAATTTTGCACAGTAAAAGTCACAGTAAAAAGTTGAGTGTTGCTCTGAATGATGTTTTCCTCCTTCTCTGAAGATATATACTGCGTTTGCAACCTTTCAGACAACAGTTATGGTTTCACCAAGTCCCTTCTATTGGACTTGCCATTTCACGTTCCAGTTCTTTTAATGGTCTGGAAGAGGAATTTCCTATATCCCTAGGAATTCCTACATAGGAATTTTATTGTATCATATGGTCTAAGTTGTTGGGGTTTTTTTGTTTTTGTTTTTTTTTTTCTATTGGAAGCTCTAATTCTCGAATTTAGTTACAGATTTGCATTTGTTCATGTTGCAATTTAACATGAGGAATTCAACCTATCCATAGTTACTTTTTACATTTTTTCTGCAAGAGCTTCACAGTCACTGAAATAGAGTCCAAATCACCACTGCTTCCTGTTGATTCATGGACCATTTATTAAAGAAATCACAATTCTGCCCTGTTCTGACCTTTATTGCTAGCAGTTTCCAGTCAACTGATGTTGGGAAATTCAAGAATGATGTACAATTTGCACTATTAGTTATTTCACTTGTTTTATAAAGAATATAATTGATACTGCTGTTTAAAGCTGCCTTTTCATAATCCCTTATCCTATATTTGTAGTGCTTCCTTTACCATAGTGATTTTCCCAAGGATATTCTGTCTTAACCATAGCTTTGCTCCGTTGTCTTTTTACAGTCAAAATGTCACTAATTTTAGAGAACTTTTCTGCCCTGCTGCTGTTTTACTGTACTGCTGCTGTTTGTTGTACATAGTGTTTAATTTAATTTTGTAGCACATATGACAAAAGGGCTCACTAAGTCCTTATTTTCTCGGGCTTTAACATAAATGTTTTTTATTTGGCATAAAATGCTATCATCTATGACTTTTATAATAAAATACCGTGCATTTTCTATTAGAATTTTTTTAGAAGTTGTGTAAGCTCTATTCCTCATTCATTCTCACACCATATTTTTATCATTTCAGAGTGTATAGCCTTCTTTAGTAACAAATTATTTCAGATGGAGTAGGCATTTTATTTCATAGTAATATAGCTCTGAGCAAATCAAAGGATCAGCTCTGTGGGTTTTGTGATATAGATACCAATCTTTTAAAAAATTACCTGAACCCTTCTCACATGTTGTCAGAGAGTCCTTATGCAGGAAGGATGTTTAGCCATATTCTCATCTAGCATAGACTTATGTGTAAAATGAAGATTTGAAAGGAAGCCTTTATTTCAAGCACCCAACAAAGTGATGTGATTTTCAGAAGGGCTTCACTCTCAACAGCTCACCAAAGGGCCAGCATGGGTGCAGCAGGGAGGGTTTTACCCATGAACTGTGCCTTTGCCAACCTTCATTTCTAGTGTTCAGTAATTTTCACTGTGGGCTTAAACTGCATTTTATAAAACCCTGAAGATAGAAATGGTGATTCATCCCCTCCCTGAGCAGTGTCAGTACATTTCAATTCCTGATATACAGAAGACACATATTTAATATTGATAGCTCTCTGATCTCTCGTTTTTGTGTGCTCCTCCTGCTGCCCAAGACGTGCTTGTCACTGAATATTTCTGTGTAAGAGTAGGAAACATGGTTTCAGGTACAACTCAGCTTTCTGACAGCAGTTCATCCATCCCTCAGTGTTTCACCTTTGACATCTCTTTGCCTATACCTGAGTTCTGAACCGTGCATCATGTCAAATCACCCAGATGCAAAACACCAACTCCTTTTAGCATCTCAGCCACATACCTGGCATGTCTCCCTCAAGAAAATAATGAAGGACAATATTGACTTTTAGGAGCATGAAAATTGCACAAAGGCTGGAACCATTGGCCACAGGATTAGCACTATCCTAAAACTACATTATCCTGAGCAGTTTTTATTCCTGGAGATGCCTCCTGGTGTGAACATCTGCAACATTCCCAGATTCCTGCAATTGTATTGATTATTCATTCAAATAAACCAACGTTTGCATTTAATTAGAGCTCACCAGGTAAAGATTTTTCTCCAAATGAAAATACCGATGTTACAAAAAAAGAAAAAAAAAAAAGGATAATGCAAATGTCTTCAGCCAAGAATCAGTTTTCAACTCCAAATCCTTAAGAAAATAGAAAAAAAATAATGTGACCATTAAAACACAGTGACCCAGGGATCTAGATTCTAGACATCTTCTTTCTGCTGCTTCTCTGTGAGCCAGATTCCTTGTCTGAGCCTTGCCCCTCCAGCACTGATCTCCAATCCACCAGCTCCACAGTGCCTAAGAGGAGACTGGGAGGCTGAAGTGCTCAGCCTGGGCTGGCTTAGGGTGACTCAAAGCTGCTCAGCCTGTCTCAGGGACAACTCCAAATACAGCTGGAGTGCTGGGTCACAAACCAAAACCTTTTCAGTCCTCGGAGACTATGATGCAGGAGAGTGTATGTATGTGTGAGTTAGGTTATTCTGTTGTTTGCTCATTATTTTTCAGCTAAGTATTAGAAATACTTGAGATTATTTTGTCTATGATTAGAGCAAGATTGAAATTAGTTCTCATTATTAGATAAATTGCTGGATGTCCACAAGAATCCTGTATTGTCTGTCTTTCCTACATAAATAATAATAGCTATTTTCTCTGGCTATGAATATTACATATCAAAGTTAATCTTCAATTCCCTTTGCTTATTTTTTCAGTATTTTTTGCTGCTCCCTTAAAATAATATAAAAATGCTTTTCAGCATGCTAAGTGTCTACCACCTCTTTCAGGCAGAGTTAATGTCTCCTTGGAGTCTTCCATTAATCCCACAGTAGCAGAATTTCATTCCTTTCATTTGTAGAATTTTCTTTCTGCATAACTGTGTGCACAGTCTGCACTGCAAATCATTATTTCTAGATTATGCGTCTTCTACTGAAAGAAATTATCTTCTGCAAGTGTTTTTCTAGTGGTGCTTTGTTCAAAAAGATTTCCTGAGCTTTCTCCTCTTATTCCTCCTACATACCATCCTTGATCAGAAATATCTCAGGAAGGTAGAAGGATATTAGCCAAAGGGAAAATTCATCTTATCATCGCCTCTAATAGTTCCATGGCAAAGAGATTCAACAACAGGACTTTGGCTTTTGGGGTGTGGCCTGTAATGAAGAGCATCACATAAGCATCTCTGCAGCTGCACATTGCTCTTGTTGGCAGCACTTGCAAGAGCCAGAACACTCTGACCACAGCTCTGCAGCGTGCACACACCTCAAAGTAGCGGAAGCTTCATCCTAGCCTTTTGGTTTGTCATTGCATATCCAATTACAGGCTCAGGAAACTATATTAGCATCTAAGTATGGTTTTAGAATGCCTTAAAAATTAGCCTGAATTTTAAATGCCTTAAAAAAAAAATGAAATACTTTCTTCAATACCAGTGGTCTAGCTAGAATCAAGAACCCATTAGTGCTATCCCAAACCGACTTTTCCTAACAACAACAACAAAAATTGTTTAGAAATCACCTAAAGTCAAAAAGAAACAACGAATAAAAATTACTTTCCCTTGAGAGAGTAAACAAGTGTCAATATCTGAGACTATTTTATGGGCACATGGTGCTTGTGTGACTGTGAATCAACACATACAGATAACCAGGGTGAGCACCAAACCACAGCTGAAATGCAAAGAATGGATTTATTTCATAGCCTCTCTAGCAATGTTGGACAGCAGAGGCACACGGGGACCCAGGCTCCGTCAGGCTCGGTTCATCCCAGCGCGCAGTGGAGCCGTGGGGCAGCCACTGCCTGCTCCAAAGAGCTTTGTACACACACAGTTCATCACTGGCTGTGCCTTCAGGATCTCCCTCTCTCTCTCTATTCCTTTCTCTCTCTCTCCCTGACTCCCAGCAGGAAGTTCAAGCATGTCTTTGAGAATTCTCTCCACAAAGAAATTCCACCTCTCAAAAGAGGCAGAGGAAAAACAACACTGGGCATAATACATAAGAGTTTTCCCACACTGACATTCTTAGCAATCCCAGCTGCAAGGTCAATTTGAGAAAAACTATTCCATCCTCTTCACCAAATCTTCTGGTTTTAATCCTTTCATCCCAACAGTGACATGTGCACTGAGCTGGTGACTAGTCACAGAATCAGAGTGTAGCAACATTAGGCACCATGAGAGAAGAGCGGCGTATGCCCACACATCTTCTCGTGCCGTGGTGCAATGTGTGATCGGAGCTAAGTGACATTTTTTGACAAACAGGAATGGGGAAGAAAGTCTTAATGGCTTACCAGAACCATTAAGAAAATTGGATAGGTGGAACCAGTGCCTCTGAGCAAAATGATACATCACTGTATGACTCCTGAGATTGCCACAGCTGCTCGTTTATTAAAGATGCAGCACTCCTGCTACAGCCTGTGAACTACTTGCTAGCACCATCCATTTCAGAAAAATCATCACATCTCATTCTGTTCTGTTAATGAGGATCTTGTGTATTTCTACATCTGGGATTCCTAATTAATCAAACACTTAAACCACCTAGGGGCAAATTATCTTCTTTGAGAGAGTAAGTTGTAATGAAGGACAAAAAGGTCCAATCATTTTGGCTATTTTTTCTTTAGTGTTACAGAAAACAAAACTGAATATAAATGGGATGCAATTTTGCTTTAATTAAGAACAATGAAAATAATTGTATATTCGATTTCCACTTGTGACACTTTGTTGTATGCTGAAAGTACAATTAAATTTGAGTCAGACAATTTCAGAAGTGAAATTCTTGATGCCTCTGCTGAAGAGAAGACAGCTGTCTATAATAACAATCATCTGAGATTATTTAATTTATGATCTTTTCATGCTGTACTTGTTCACTTCTTGTTTCTGGCTTGAATTTGTACATATTTCTCCCATTTTGAATCCTCAGTTAACATTCATATAGTTCTCTTTTTTCTTCTCCTTAATTTTGCCTTGTTTTGTATAGACTCTTTTCCTATTTTGCCTATTTCACCTCTCTTTTCACCTGTCTCACATGTATCTGTGAAAAACCACTGGGGAGACCATCTAAATAATCAGATCTGATTCTATTTTCATAAAAATATTTGGATGCATTTTAGGTGATGCTGGGTAATGATCATGCCCCTTTTGCACAGCCTTTGGAAGAGATCAGGCAATGCAAAGGAGTTGACCTTGACCTCACTACCTGAATGGCAATGATTACATATAGATATTGCTTGTTCTAAGAATCATGCAAAATAGATGTGCCAGACTATGTTCTCACTCACTGTTCAGTAGCTGTTTGGGGATAATTTATTCCTGAGATGACAGAATGCAGTTTACAAATTGTATCCTGTATACCTAATGAGACAATTATTTCAGAAGAGTCTGAGCTATCCAGCAAAATTGTCACAGAGCAAACAGAAACCCTGTGCTGGAAAGTATGACCACTTTTGTTTAACCTGACAGGGTCCTGGTTAGGCTGTTATTTGCTTGCATGTAACTTCCACTGGTGGAAAATGAGGTTGCACAAATTTGCCCCAAAAAATTATTCAAGCCAGTTTTCCCAAGGCTGTCTACAAAATACTTGGACTTTCAGAAGATGTTGCTCTTCTCTGAATATTAACTTTGAAACTAAAGGTGAGCAAACTGAGAATGGGTGGGGGGAGAGGGATGGGTTTTCTTTCCAATGGCACAGTGAGAGTGCTGTCTTCCAAAGGAAGGAGACAGCCTAGAGTTGAAATTCAAGTTGTAAGCAGAAATGGCTTTCAGAGCACTGTAATATAGTGCATATATTTAACACATTATTTTTAGTTTACAAATGTTTGTTGACAGAAGTGACAAATATAATGTGCATATGAGACTGAGGAGCTGGAATGAAACATTCTGTCTCCACTTGAAATAGTCTCCTTGTAATCCAAACAAACACACACACCTGCAAATTCCTCACGAGTCAGCCAGCTGAAGCTCAGAAGATGACTCACGTTGTGCTTGACTGGAACACTTGCTAAGGTAGGCCTGTGTGGACTCGGTGTTTCGTGCCATGGGATATTTAATAGCTGGGAGTAGCGATGTTGCAATGCAGCAATTTTAAGAAAGGACTTTCTTCATTTCAAGCAACTGAAAAGGACCTACCAGCAGAGTTATTTAAATAAAAAGAAAGCATAAATACAGTTCAACATGGGCTGGGGAGGAGGGGAAACTTAAACACCACTGCAGGTCTGGATGTGATGTTTACTGCATCAGCTCATCTCTAAGGGTCTCTTCAGTAATGCTGTGGGTCAATTCCTGTGTGACAGCCTTTAATCAGGAAATGTTCCTGGATGAGGTCAGCACTGGTTTTGGTCATAAAACACAAGTGTCATATGTTAATAATATCAAATACCGTGTATTAGTCTTTAAACAGCCAGCTTCCAAGATGTCACCAGCTAACGTTTTTGCATGGAAGTGGGACTGGAGAAGAAACCACGGTACCCTATGATTCCATGAGTTGCTATGGAGCGCAGAACCCTGTGCATGTGGAAATGTATAGCTCAAAAACATAGCAGTAAAAACTAAGAAGGGGCTGACAGGTCTATGTCTTTGCCCTTTTTTGCTGTAATTTGATATACTTACTCAGTTTCAAAGGATAGTTTTTGTGTGTTATTATTCTTTAAAATTACATCTATTTTTAGTAGGTTTGAATTACTGAGAACATCAGAATGGTTTGAGAACACGTTGTTCAGTGAGCAGGCATGTCAGCACTGTGTGTCTGGTTAAGAGGGAGTGGGAGGTGCCTTTGCCATCACTCTGTGACATGCAGAGCTGAACAAGGACAGGTGGGCACAGTCATATTGACAGAGCAGGAACCAACATCAGTCTGTCACTGAGACTTTAGAAGGGCCATGAAATCCTGATCATCATGAGTTCTGGTCCTCTGACTAGTAGGACTGGATGGCCAGTAGTCATGAATACTTCATGTCCAAGCACTGAAGGGAGTGTTGAAACAGCATTTCATGTGAAAAGCAAAATATTTAAATCAATGCTGATTTTTGCATTGACTCAATGAAGACTAGGATTTTACCATACGTTTTATGAGAATGACACTAGGTAGACCAGGACATAGTCATTACTTTCTCAAATATGTCCTTTAATTTCTTTGGTGATGAGATGTTCTTTAAAGAAAGGGAGGAAGGAAGATCATTGTCCTTAATGCTTTCTGCTAGAAATGAACTCAAAACCAGACTGAAGTTTGGAGCTGATGCTCTACTTGGTCCTTCTTTTCTTTGGAAGCATACAATAGAGTAGAAAATAGTTTTTCCTTTGCTTTTCTGATGTTTAATTTTGTCCCCATAGTGACAAGGGCTTTGCAAACGTCTTAGGGAGATGCTCTGTGCTGTGAGGAGAAATCCTGAGGCACCTGGACAGGCTTGAGAGATGGGTCTGTGTGAACCTCATGAAGTTCAACAAGTCCAAGTACAAAGTCCCACACCTGGGTCAGGGCAATCCCAAGCACTACAGGCTGGGGAGAGAATAGAATGGGAACATCCCTGAAGAGAAGGACTTGGGGGTATTGCTGAATGAGAAGCTCATCATGCTGTGCACTTGCAGCCCACAAAGACAACCATTTCCTGGGCTGCATCAAAACCAGTGTGACCAGCAGGGTGAGGGAGGGGATTCTGCCCCTCTATTCCACTCTGCTGAGTCCCCATTTGGAGTACTCATCCAGCTTCAGGGCCCCCAACATAAGCAGGACTTGTACCTTTGGAATAAGTCCAGAGGAAGGCTAAAAGGATGATCAAAGGGCTGGAGCACCTCTCCTGTGAAGGCAGGCTAATAGAATTGGGACTGTTCAGCCTGGAGAAGAGAAGGTTCTTGGAGACGGAGACCTTAGAGCACCTTCCAGTACCTACAGGAACTAAAAGAAAGCTGAAGAGGGACTTTTTATGAGGACATGTGGTGATAGAACATGGGGGAATGGCTTTAAACTGAGAGAGGGTAGATTTAGTTTGGAAATTAAAAAGAAATTCTTTCCTGTGAGGGCAGTTAGACACTGGAACAAGTTTTCCAGAGAAGTGGTGGATGCCCCATCCCTGGAAATGTTCAAGGTCAGGTTGGACGGGGCTCTAAGTAACCTGGCCTAATGGAAGGTGCACTTGCTCATGTCAAGGATGCTGGAAGTAGATGATCTTTAAGATTTCTTCCAACCCAAACCATCCTATGACTCTATTTCATAAATCATTTCAACACAGATTCAGAAAGGAGTCCTGCTCTTTTTGTTGCTTCTGCACCAAAATATATCTCAGAAATTGAGTTCAAGATTATAAAGAACATATAGAAGTCAAACTTCATTGCATTTTCTATGTGACCTTTGACTGCATTTGAAAGGCCTAATCAGAGAATTGTATTAAAGAAAACACGATCTAGTGAAGCAAAATCAAGGTTCCAAATTTGACCTTCTCTGGATGGTGGGAAAAAAAAAGTAATCAAAGACAAACAAAAAAGAATAACATGCTAGCCAAAAAAAAAATCACACACACACAAAAAAACCCACCAAACCAAACCAAAAACCACAAAAAAACCCCAAACAAGCAACAAACAAACAACCCAAAACCCAGTCTCATTTCCCTAAATGGAATCTTATTATATCTGTATTTTGAAACTGAAATAAAAATGTTATTGTCCACTTCTCTTTCTGCAACAAGGTTGCACAAGAAGTGGGAACAAAAAGTGAATCCGCTCCAGTTGCCTAATGGGACAGAAGTAGTTGCTGAATGCCAGCCTGACCTAAATGGAACTGAAAGATTTTCACCAACCTTTCATCCTTTTGTATTTTCTAAGGTTAATCTTCCTTCCTTTGTGATTCCTTCCCTAGGCTGCAGCTGGGAGAACAAGAGGTACAGCTGAACTCGGAGCATCTTTCCATGCCTAGCTGATAAGGAAGTGGTTTGCTCGAGGCTAGAGCTAAATGACCTGTTCATAATCAATGTTTTTCAATTAATTTAATCTTTTCTCTTGCACATCAGTTTGTCATGAAGAGACCAGATTATATAAATACATTCATTGTCTAATGTCATTTGATGAATGCTTCAAGAGAAAATAAAATAACTGCCTTTGTATTGCTAGAAAACTGTCACTTCAAGGCTATTTGCCCCTTCTTATGTCATCACTGCTGCAAATACAGATAAGCAGATGGACTTGTGAGGACCGCTCTGAAGTTGTCCCCTGGAGAGGACAAAGCAACAGGTAGCACCTACTCTGGAAGTAAGCTTTTGAGTTTCAGTCACTTCTAACCAGATAAGTTAGTTCAAATTATCTCTACAGTTCCAAACTAGAGACAAAGGAGGCATCCAACCTGTTGCATTTTTCACATATATGGTAGCATGAAATACATCTAGGGCAAAATTTAGAGCAGGGCTGCATTTGCCTTTTCCTTTGCCCTGAGACAGCCATCCTGCCTCCTTTTCCTAAAATATCACCAAAGCAGAGATGTTAAAGGTGTAAATTGGAGGCATAACATGTTGTAGATAATTTTCTAGCCTGCCAGTACAATCAAGTCTGCTGCAGAGAGGCATATTGTCAGGAAAAGAGATCTCAGGATCTTCAACCTGCATTCAAGAGAGTCATGTGGTATATGAAACTTTGATGGAGGGGGCTGCAGCTTTCACAAAATATTCAGAATATCATCTAGCAACAAGCTTGATTTGTGTGCAATAGATTGTTTCACACCAGTTAAGCAGATGTAATAAGAAACAGCATCAGGAAAGCAAAATGCCTGAAAACACAATGCAGCAGTGTTGGTTTGCTGTGCTGCTGAGTTGTGTGTATGAGGGGTTTAGCTGCTTCCTCCCAGTGGCCACTCAGATTAAAAGCCTGAGCTCTGTGACATATGGCTGCTCCAGTCACAGTGGATCTCTTGGCTTGTTTCCAGCATGCTGTAACTTCAATTTACCAGAATGGCACTTATAGATGTCAAATAAAATGTCCTATTTTATCGGGGAAAATGCTTTCCCAATGGTACTATATGCCACTGAATAGAATTCAAAAATCACTTTATCTATTATGACTTCCATTTTCATAAAGAATGCAAACATGAAATACTTAATGTGATGTCCTAATTAATGCAAATATGTCAACCCCCTTTATTTTCCAGAGAAAATTATATTACACTGTTACATTTCCCCATTTCATGGCCGCATATTTTATATACTGTAACCATGGTTACTGTGTCATTAATGTCTATTCAAGGGAGTTGGGCATAGCATTGAGCTATCGCAGAGAATGATTGCTTGTGTAAATTTAAAAGAAGCTCTGCAGCTAATTACTGTGAGTTTGTGTAAATTGGACCAATGGAGAGCATGAAATTTGGAACAATTACTGTAGAGTCTGAAGCAAATGGAGAATATTTTTATTTGATTTAGGAACTTGCCTTCTGTATCACAAGTCTCTTAAACTTTTAATTGTGTAAAGCTGAAACCATACAGAGGCACACTGCTGATAGAGGAACACAGACATCCCTGGCTGAACTGGGAGGTGAACTGTCTTAAATGGAAAGTTCTGGCAATGGGCAGAAAGCTGGAGAAAGGAGCAAGACTATTCTGATTTTGCATTATTTGGAAATTTTAGAAGCCAATTTGGCTGCTTGGGAATTTTTCAAGCTGTCTCTTACCTGCCAATTAAGTATATGTTTCCTCCACATGGTGCACTAAGTATTTGGACAGTGGAGCTCTCTCTTCTCTCCTTAGCTGCCCAGAACTGTAGTAGCAGATGTAAAGTAGGATCTTGGTATCACACGTTTCCTTAATCTTTCTTCAAATACTGACATCCTTATCAGAAAACAACATATCCATGGCCACACAGATGCCTAGCAACCTTTGTACTGTATGAAAAGCTGAATCGAGCACCTAAATATCCTCCTAGTTTGGATGCTACTAATCACTTTTGCAACTTGTCCCCCAGCTTTTCCATAGTTGCGCGATTTGTGGCATATGTTAATAAGAATTTCCCGTTCCTCCCTGTACCTCTGTGCTCGTCAAATACTTGGGTTTTTTATTTCACCAGCCATCGAAACATTTGCATGGGACACTGCCACAGCAGTGGCTGCACACAGGTGAGGGTATGTGGGGTGACAGCTCCCAGCAGCAAAGTGCTTGATGGCTTATCCTTGTTCTGTCTCTGCCCCTGTACTGCCACACATCCTCCATCTGCCGACAGCCGGGACAGCGAATTTCCTGAGTTTCATCTCTTATAATATTTTCCAGCTATTAATAACTAAGCTTACTGCTCCTTGTGGACTCAGAAAACCTAGTACTGTCCTGATCTGAGATGGTGTTTGCTTTGTATTGTGTTGCTTCTGTAATACTGAGTTACAGCAGACATTTCCCTTCTCACAGATCTCAGAGAATAAGCAGAAAATGAACAGCACCTTCTCCAGATGACAGTGAGCACAAAATATGTAAGGCCCTGTAAAACCTCTTGTCCAAATCATTCATCTTCCCCATACTTTGAATTCTAACACAGGAGCTGTGGAAGGAACCACATTGTCTCCAGCAGCTTTGGGGAACACGCTTCCATGGAGGAATAGGGAAAAAATCTAATATAAATCTTGAGCAGTCACCAATGTTCCCTGTCTATTCATCATTATCCAATTTTATCCCTAAAAGCAGCTCTGCACAGCCTGGCTATCGTACCCATCATGACAGACTTGGCCAGAGAAGGTGCAATATTTGGGTTTCCCATTGACCACTGCTAGTTTGGCCAGTCACAGGCTGGTGCAAGCAGGCCTCACACAAACAGCTGCGAAAGTAGGGGTGAAAAAATCCTGCCAGTGCTAAAAAACACTGAGTCTCACATAGCTTTTTTGTAACAAATAATTAGGCTGTTTTGATTTCAGTACTGTTAATTGAATAAATAAGACCAGTAACATGACAGAGGCCTGAGTGTGAGTCCATTCTCCCTGACCTGATCACCAACAGAGTTCCAGTTTTGAGGTTCAGGCTCTCTGCCAACCTTTACTTCACTAAATGGTACTTCCTTCTTTTTTTTTCTTTTTTTTCTGCATCTGTTCACTTATCAAATTTATTGGCAGGGTGCCTGAACCCTTACCTAGGATAATACCCTGTCAGGAGGCAGGTAATGGCATGGTGTCGTATAACATTGGTATGTAGCAATGAGGCAATGAAATATCGAGGTGGTATGTCAGGAACATTGTATTTATCTTTCTGGGGTAATTTTGCATCGTTTTGGAAAAGGCCAAGTATGCCTGTGATGATGTGGTGTTATCAGAGAACATTTCAAAACCTATTTTGTACCCAGAGGGTTAAGAATGGGAGAGACAAACACTTCAACATCACCAGCAGCAGGTGATCCTGCACCTCCTCATTTGCAATAATCCAGCAAAACCAGCCTCCAACCCTGTTTAGAAAGTGTGGGCATCCCCAGTATGCTCAGAGCTCTTTTTACCTCTCTTGTATTCCTCCCTCGCAGAGTAGTAACTACTGGCTGGTAATTCAGTGTGGAAACATACTCCATTTCAGTTAAAAGCCTTAGAAGCATATATGAGACACACATTTGTGTGGGGAAACAGAGAAAAATTGCCCTCCTGGCAAATGTGGTAAGCACATAATCCTCCATGTGACAGGGGCTCGCAGCAAGTGCAATGCAACAGAACTCCAGAGCACTCCATTTGCTACCTCAGTCTGCTGCTTTTTATCATGGCTTCTGCTAAACCCACATTGCATTTCCCATTAAGTTAGTAAATGCTCATTTCAGAGAAGCCCTGGCATTTTTTTTTCACATTTCCAAAAATAAAGCATAACCAGAGGGTTCCTGTTATGTAACATAAATATTTTATTATGTTCCACATTACTGACTTGCAAGAAAATAACCTAGACACACTTTTGGCCTCTTTGATTAGATAGCCTTGAAAAATATGATGCCATACTGCACAGGTTGCCCTTCTGCATAACCATGGAATATTGCATTATGTATACCTATACCTTTGCTAAGTTGATGCTTGAAAATACAGGAAAAATGTAAGTCTACTTCTTACACCAGCTTCTATTGCTTTTTATCCAAAAATAATTGTGCCTGACAATGTACTCTTTCTGCTTCACGGGCATTATTTTTTTGATTTTTCAACAATACAAAATTGTAATTTCTGCTAGATTCATCTTTCCATACCACAGAACTGTAGAAATTAAATTACAAATCCTGCAGGTCTTAGTCTTCCCAGGATAAGTGCTGTGCCACAGAGAGCTCTGCTGGGGTTTGCCAGGTTGCTGCACAGATGTAGCTGCTCGTGTGTTGCAGTGTATGCAATGAGCCACAGTGCCAGTCACGGGGCTAATTAACAGAGGGGCATCTCCATGCTTTTATTTGTTTGATGGTTCTCAGTTCTGGACTGTGTGAGTTTTGGCAGGAATAGAGTCAATGTTCTTCACATAGCTGCTATGAAGCTGTGCTTTGGATTTGTGCTGAAAACAGTGTTGATAATTCAGGGATGTTTTTGTTATTGCTGAGCAGGGCTTACACAGCATAGGGCCTTTTCTGCCTCTCATTTCACCCCACCAGTGAGAAGGATGAGCCTGCAGAAGGAGTTGGGGGGGGACACAGCTGAGACAGCTGATCCCAGCTGACCCAAGGGACATTCCAAATCGTATGGCATCATGCTCAGCGTCTAAAGCTGTGAGGAGGAGGAAGGGGAAGATGTTTGGACTGGTAGTGTTTTGTCTTCCCAAGTCAGCATTACACCTGATGGATCCCTGCTTTCCCAAGGATGGCTGAGCACCTGCTTGTCGATGGGAAGTGGTGAATCACTTCCTTGTTTTGCTTTGCTTGTGCACATGGCTTTGGCTTTACCAAACTGAACTGTCTTTATCTCAACCCACAAGTTTTCTCACTTTTACCCTTCTGAGGGCAGAGGGGTGGAGAAGGATGAGCAACCTGGGAACACACAGTGCCTTAGCATGGACTCAAATCCTTGTTCATGCAGTTCAGACAGATTTGGGGCTGATGAGGAAATACACATCACAGCCCAGACTGCCAGCAGCCATCACATTTTCTGGTTTTCCTTTCCACCGCCTGGGATCTTTGGGAAGCAACCACCAAGCACTGTTTTGCAGCTTGTTTTTAACTTCAGGCTAGAGAAATGACCTGTGCATTAGTGGGCAAACTGCCATCTTTGCAAACATACCAGGCTTAATCAATACAAGCAAAGGTAACAAGCAGAACACCCCTGGCTGCAAGAGACATGTTTTCCAGGACTCAGGAACAGATAAGGCTACTGGATAATCAGCCTCTTCCAGAATCATCTCCCACAAATCTTCTCCCCATATAATTTGGCAACTGCTCTATTTCTACAGGATTTCCAATTGTGTGGAAATTCTTCCCTGAATTTCTGGGCCTTTACCTGTGCATTAAGCAGTTGCACAAAGTGCTCACACAACAGGCTGGACATGTCCATCAAGGGCCACCGCACATCCAGAAATCCTCAGTGCATCCAGAGCATCAGCATTCAGAACATGTGCTGCTGGGTTGGCCTTCTCCAAAGGGCACATGTGCTTTTCAGTCTTATGCAAAAGGCTCAGGATGTCTCAAACATCAAGGACCAGACAGAGGAAAACCTAACTAGGCTATGCAGCAGTCCAGCCTGGGGCTTGCTGCAGAAAGAGCCAGAAGGGAGGGGTTATCACTGCAGAGTCAGCCACATCAAAGAAAGGTACCAAGTTGTCTAAGAAAACGTGCCTCATTAAACACTTCGTGCACCTACCAGGAATCACCCAACACAGTCCTTATTGTTCAAGCACTACTTGAGGTCATGTCAGCCTGGCATAATGAAGCTCTCCATTTAGTAGATATCAGGACTATTTAAGGTTTGTTAACATTTACAGTTTACATTTTTATTTTAATTACATGCCAGAGATACCAGTAATATTTTGGTATTATTCTTGCCAAAGAAAGTTTTAATATTTACAGACTTTGTACGTGCCAGCTGGCTGATGCTAAGAGTTTGAGTTCTTTTCAAAACAAAATTATTGGAGCCATTTACGTAAGTCTCATTGACAGTTTACTTTAGCTTTCATTTCCAAGACATCAACATTAGCATCTATGATTTATTTTGCAGTCTTCTGTGGGGAAAAGGGAAGTCCTCACCTCCGTATTCACATTAACATTTATATGAATCAGCCAGTAATCACTCCCATCTAAGAGCTGCGTGCCATGTTTTAAACAAGATCCAGTTGAGCTCCCAGGCACCAAATCAGTGGATTGGGCCATCCAGGAAATGCACATGATAGGCCACCAACTGCAAGCCAATGTTCCAAAAAGTTTTGCTCCATGGATTAGGCAATGTCATGAAATATTCTCATTAGAAAATTTTTCTGTTGATAAAACCCTTCTTCTTTTCCCAAAAGGATTAAGTGACAGAGCACAGTGTCTCTTGTGTTCCTTTTTTTGCCAGCTTTTATCCCCAAATCTTGCTCATTCTTTAGGCTTTTCAGAATCCCAAGCATTTAATCCTGTGTGCCTTGGCTTCATCATCTATACTGTATCACTTTGAGCTTTTTACTCCTAGTCCTCACTTTACTTCAGACATTGTTTTTTCAAGATCACCAAAACATGTTCATATTTTGCATGTCACTCAGTTCTGAATGGTGGCATGAGCTTGTGTGGATTCTGCTGATGCTGGTTAAAAACACATGTCCATCATTTAAGACAGCTCTAAGAAAGGAAGCCACTGGTTTGCTCTGCTTGCAGTACTGTCACATTCAACACAATTGTCACAAATTACAATGAAAGTATGATTTGATTTATATGTTTGCAGCCTAATATGTATGATCCTGCTTTCAGGAGGCAGTCATGGGCAGGGAGAAGGAAGGTGGTTATTCTTTGCGCGACAGCTGCCCAGAGAAGTCAGCCTTCCATGATGGGGACATGGTGCTTCCACAGGGAATGGAGAATATAGCCCAGTGGGAGGAGCCTCCACATCACATGGAATTTTGGTGTATTTCTTCCTCTGGATCTTCATGGTGCTCTATATGACTAATTCCTGCAGCAGTTTGGCAGCAGGACTGTATATTTAGCCCAGCAAACAGCACCATGAGGTCCTCCCTCCCAGCCAGCACCCTGTTCGTGCTGTCAGCCGAGCTGGGGTGACAACAGTGCCATTTGCCACTGCTTGGCCACAGCTGGGCATAAGGAGATTTAACCTCTCTGTACCAGGGAGTGAAGGGTGCTGTAAGAGGTGTTGGTTGCACTCACGCTTGGGGTGACAGTGCTGCTTTCAGCAGAACACAAACTGACCCCACCACCAAGAACAGCACAATGATATAATACAGGCAGGTTGCACCTTTCCTGGGTGTTGTGAGGACGCCAATGCTGGTTACAGTAGCCCAGAAGCAACATTAAGTGACCTGTGCTTAACCTTTTCCAGGTTAAACATAACCTGGAACATAACCAAGTTATATTTGCACTACAAGATGCTCTGGAGCAGCCTCTGCTCCTTGGGCTCTTGCAAGCGTGGGTCTGATCTAACAAACCTTCGGTCCCCAGAATGGGGAGAAATCCCTCAATCACCACAGTTGAGAGATACTCCTATCTTTAGAGATGGGAAGGGTATTGTTGGACAAAGTAATACAAAGAGAAGGGAACAGTTACACCAGGCGTGTTACCACAGACAGTGGCAGAGGAGAGCCATGTACTGCACATCTCAGAGCCTACAGCCTAACCAACCCCACTGATGACCACCTCCAATGGGCACAGAACAATCTCAGATCTGGTATCAAAAGCATATTATTTTGTCCCTCTGATGCTTGAAGACAATTTTGAATTACAGATGTTTTCTGGGCAGCCACGCCACAGCAGAGTTCTATGAGACACTTTCCTTCTTTATCTTCCTCAAGAAAAAAAGTGAGTCTGAAGATCCGTTGCATTCCCTCATAGACATCCAAGAGGGCTGTTGTAATTCTGATGACAATTTTAGGACCTTCCTCTACAATGAGTACTCTTTATCTATCTTGCTGAAATTTCAGCTCACTGTATACCTTAGTAGTAATGCTGAAAGTTCAGATCTCTTCAAATACACAGACATATATTCAGGGCATTAAATTATATTTTTTTATTCTAGCTTGCACTGGTAACTCCTAAAAATAAAATAAAAAATTAAAAAAAAGGTTGAATCCTGACTTAATAAGTGAAGAAAAATAGTCGTGTTCCTGTAGCATAAAAAAGTCTTTTGAATATATGTCTAGAATGACTTGTAAAGACCCTAAATAGCATTTCTTGGCCACACAGCAACACTATTGCCAATATCTTGGGGAAATATCTGAAAATCATATTAAAGGAAGTAAAGAAAAAGTGGAGGAGGAAGCTGTGTGAGAGAGAACATTCTTTCCCTGATCCATATCTGAATGTCCCAGTCAACAAACTCTCAAGTCTACACTTGAACCGTGCATCGGAAGAAGCAGCTAATGTGTATTCTCTTGTCAAGCTCATTTCAAACTGATGCTTAACATCCGTGTACTAGCCAAGGTCATTTCAAAGGTGTTTACTTTGACTACAAACTAAATTTGTCTCTCTTCACTCAAATATAAAGTCAGTAATATTTGTAAACCAAACATTGTAAAGCAAAGATGTGAGTTGAAGCTGACACTCACACTAGAGCTGAGAGCATGAAACAGCTGCATAACAGTGATATTTCCCTGGAAATGCTGACCATGACTGTATGATGAAGGCCAGTTCACAGGCAAGGCCTTGGGAAATGTCTCTGGGGCAAGCTAATGATACCTATTACTAGGGCAATACTAGAACCTCTTCAAGGGCTTCCCCACCTACCCATGGGTGGCACTCGGTGCCTGATGCCTTCACCTCTCTCTTCTGGCCTGGTTTTCTGTCACTGCCCATCAGCAGACACAGCAATGGCCCACTGCTAGAAAAGAGAGCCCTGTCACAGCTTGTTACCAAGGCAAATGAGACCTGAAGCAGCCTGAAAACAGTCTTGAGCATATACTTGCTTCAGCTGGACCTGAGATTGCCCTCAGCTTTGGCAGTTCCTGGGAGCAGCCAGAGTCAGGTACAGCAGGTCCCAGCTGGAGCACCTCACATTCTTAGGAGGTGCAGACTTGTGTCCAACACACCGTTTGTAAAAGGTGTCTCACAAACCATGGCAGCTATTAGATGGCCAAAGGACATGCACCGTGTCCCTACAGGGTGGAAGGACTCAGAGGTGTTAAAAGACCCTGTGCACAAAGGCAGTTGTCTGGACAGACCAGCTTCTGCCAGCACCAGTGCATCTTAAGCAATTAATCAGGGGCAAACACAACACTGCTTTTTTTTTTTATGAACCTGACTTGGTTCTGTGTATTTGGTTCATTTTCTTTTGTTTTTGTGTGCCACATAATATGAATTTTACTTTGTTCAACCTTCTGGAATTTTTAGCATCCATTTACAGTATAACCAGAATGGTCTGCACGGCTCCTTTAGCAGGCAAGTATTTTTCCAAATTGCTTGAACTTTCGTTTGCTGTTTCTGTGATGATAGTGATAATGAATTAACAACAGAATGGTACTCCCTCTGTAAATAAGGACAGTCTTCTACAAATTGTCTCATATGTTCCACTTTATGACATTTTTATGTTGTGCAACATGAAAACAAAACAGCACCAAATTTACTTTAATGCTGCTAATGGAAGACAAAATGAGTTCTTTGTAGATAACTACTAGGTTCTTGACATTTCTGAGTAAATACAATATAGGGCTACATTTCCACCGTGGTACTGCAGCTGCGAGCATTTGCCTGTGTCTAATCAAGCAAGAAGTTAACCTTGAATACCAAACACAAAATCTATAAACTAAAAACTAGAACTAACTTGATTCCCTGAAGGTCATAGAATTTAAATAGAATGGAGCAAATCCATCTGAAAATGAAACATTCTGCATTATTCCACATGTATAGCTTCATGTCTTTGATATGGGATTTTCAAACTCCTTACTAACCCTTTCCAAAAAAATTGTTTTAAGTAGTAAAAGCTTTGAGACAGATCTGGCCATGCTTAGTCAGGGTTTAATCAAGCCAGAACAGCACCCCAGGGCGATGATGCCATTGGATCTGTGCAGCCAGGAAGAAGGAAGCGAGAGTCTTTTCTCCTCCCTTGTATGAGCACAGAGGTTAATGTAATCCAATTCCTTGTGCTCCAGCAGATGGTGAAGAAGATGCAGAAAAAATGTGGCTCTGCAGCATGGGAAGATGACAGCAGCCTCCCCTTGACCAAAGAGGGCACATAGGCCCAGATCATTGCACAGATGGAGTGTCCTGCTCACTGGGTTTGCTCCATGCCTGTGGGACAAGCTCACCTCTCCTGCCCACTGTGCCCACAATGGTACTCGCAGCCACAGTCCATCATCCCATGGACAGCAGAGGAAATTCTGACAGAGATAACACTGCTGACTCAGGTCTTCTGAGATTCACAGGATAAGATGCAAAGGATATATTTAGCAGCACTGTCATTTCTTTTTCCAGAATCTCATTTACAGACCAAATATTTACAGTTCCTCTTCACAAAAATTTGAGGACATTTGAGATCCTGCACTCTGGTTTGCAAGGACTTACTATGTTACCAGCATATATCCTTTAATCACAGAGCAGTTAACACTCAGCCACAGATAACACATTACAAGTTCCAGTTTCATCTCTAGACAATGACATTTGCATCTAAATTTAGGTGTCTGACCTCCTATTTTGGTCAGCGGAGCTCAGGGCTCAGTCTGGGTGCCTGAACACCAGGATACAGGGGTCTTCAATGGAGCATCTGAGCCATCTGCATGGAGCTGGTGGATATGACCCCAAACCTGAAGAGGCAGATGTGTTAGCCCCGGACTTGGCACTGGATGGCCCTGGACATTGCAGCAAGCTTCCACTCCCTGTCCCCCACCTTCCTCATGGGCAGCGCTGGAGGCTTCAGAGAAAAGCACAGTCTTTGGTAGGCGGCTGCTTCATTCTTCCGCCTTTGCTGTATGGGACCCACTATGCCCACTTGGCAACCAATTTAACACCCTCAAATATAATGTGTTGTGGCCCATTGAATGTCCTCCTTGGAGCTGTAGCTGCTGGTCTTGCTTTTATTCTCACGTCGAATGTCTCATCTTTCAATGAAGTTTCCTGTGCTACTTGTCACAGTTTCATCTCCCAGGCAGCTCCACAGCGAGCCTTGTGCTAGAACTGCAAGCCCTGGGATTTATTATAATGCTGTTATCATAGGGGAAATATGAAACTGGAGTCCAAGTAAATTAGAGGCATGATAGGATCCTGGGCAGTGGGGAGGAGTCGTATTCTTGTGAGAAGTCAATGGATCAACAGTTACAGATGAGACCAGGTCTCAGACTGACTTGATGCCTCCCGTTCAGCATATTTTTTTGTTTCTAGTCTTCATTACTAGTCCCCCTATTTGAGAGCATAACTGTGCACAGAGCTAAAGGAAACATTTCACTGGAATTTTCCATTTTAAAATCGGTTTCATTTTGTTATGCCTGAGTAAATTATGTTTTGGTTAGCTATTTTGATTTTCAGAAGATGCTTTTAACAAAAGCATAATTTTATATATTGTAACTGTCCTCTCCTCCCTGTGCCATTCTTTGTTGGAGTCCACCTTTGCACAATTCTTTCTGTATATAAAATTTCACAGGTAATTGCTTTAATTTTTGTTCCCATAGAAAGAATATTTTATGACTATCTGGAACAGAACATTGCTTTTTCTGATGACCTCAAATTTCTTACGTGTGACAGTGAAAGATGATAAAGAACAATTTGTCTCTGCGTGTGTGTCAATTAAGGCTCCAGAGACCTGAGTACTCTCTCTCTGTGCTAGCCCCCTTATACAGGCAAGATCCCTTGCACTGTTTATCCCATCCCCTACCAGTGGTTACTCATCTAGTTTTGCCCTTTCTAGAATAAAATGTCAATCTTTCAGACAAAACAGGCCATACAAGAACTGGAGGTAATTGCCTGGTCATACTCAAGACAGTGTGCTTCTCTTAAAGTCACAGTGATTTTGATGGGCCCATCTTTGGGTGAAGTCATTTCAAGTACGTGGGGACGTGGGCATGCACTGGTGGTTTGCTGACATGGTCATTGTCTCAGGGAGTTGGTTCTTGGCAGAGGGAGAGACCATCAGGAATCCCAGTGGTGAACACTTACATCATAACCTACCAAGAGGAAAATTTGTCTTGTTATTAATTAGGAGATGTCTATGCCTGCAGCAGGAAGGTTGTGTATTACCTTAATTTTTTTCCATTCCATTTAATTTAGTATTATCCTTATAATCTTTCTTTTAATGCTGCTAAACTCTTGACCTCAATATTTTGTGAAAATAAGTGCCACAGTTTAATTATACATTGTGAAAGATAATACATTAATTTTTAATCCTTTTCTTTTGGTTAAGAGTGTTCCTTGCTTGCCACAATGTGCATGAACATTAGAAAATAATCTCTCGAGCAACCTTTTCTCAAAAATTATGCCAACACTTGTTACTTGATATCCTCCAAATTTTATCTCTGTGTTCATTGGGAAGTGTTCAGACACTGTAATATTGCAACAAAGACAATGTACCACCTCCCTCTGTAGCATCACTTTGCACCTGCTAAGATTTTTGAAACTGTCTTTGGCCAACCATGACTGAAGTGTCAATTGCTCAGGCCCAGACTTCCTCAAATCTAGTTAAATTTATTCTTCCAGTAACCTTCCCACAACTACTGTAATATTTAGTCAGATATTTTTAAAGATGTTAGAGAAAAGATAGGAGGATAAACCAAACTGAAAGAAAAAAATTGACAAATTGGGTTGTCAGTGACACTTGCTATCCTTCACCATCTGAGTTCCCTGTGGTTTGTGGCATAAACAAATTTTAATTGAGTGACAGATTGTTATTTTAGTACTGAAAAATCCTCTCACAGTTTGGGAGAGAAAATGCTCTGATAATTCTTATTAAAATCAGTCTACAAATCATCAAGGCCAGAGGCCTTTTTTGATTGCATTTTTACAATAGCCATCTGGACTTCCTCTGGAGATTTGCGCTTGAGCCTGGTCTCTATTTTTTATAGTCACTTTGCAGAAGCACACACTGTCCAGAAAATCCAGGACCTCAGGTGCAGCTGAGCTAATGAGTTACATGCAGTGATGTGCTTTGAGAAGTCTCTTAGGAACTCCTTGTTAAAATTCTACCACCAACCCAGAGGCAGGAGGGATTATATTTCTCCTCTACTGAGGTCCACCAGAGTCCTGCTAAATCAGCAGTGGCAGAGTTGACTTATCCTTTGTCTTAAAAACCATATGAAGGAGAAATTGTTTTCCTCTGTAATTACTTGTTCTACTTAGACTGGAGCTGCAGCATATCATTTATTTATTTGGTGATAAGTCTGTTATTGACTTGTATTGACAGCACAGTGCTTGCAGAGCACAAGTGTGCAGAAGTGGTTTAGTGATATCAATCACCTTAGCAATGGAAGCAGGCTCCCATCCCAGTGATTTCACATTTGCAATAAGAAGATATTAAGTATTTTGGCAAGGGGATAATTAGACAGAAAGTGGCCTCTTTTGTCATTGCAGGACTGAACCTGAGGACCACTAACATCAAGGAAAAAATTCCCACTGAGTCTACAAGTCCTGGACAAGGTGCCTGTAGACTCTCTGAAACAAAGCAAGTGCATCCATGGAAATGGTGTGTCATGGGGTGATGTACTCCATGTCATCCTCATCACAGCAGCTGTGTGTGCATTTTAACCCACCACAAATGCATAGCCATTGGAATTAGGTCAGCCTCAGTGCAGAGGGTTAAACTAGATTAAATTTTACACACTTGCTGCAGGCTGAAAATTCTTGTGATGACAGTAGTTGCATGTATGAGATATTATTTTGGCAACACTGACTTTATGCAAGCCCAGAAAGACCTTCAGAAATCTCTAATGTCTTCCTAAGATGGGAACTCTCAAGCTGAATAAAGAGGTGTACATCCTAAAGACCAACCGGCCTCACAGTACAAAGTGTCTTGTCATTTTGGAAGTTGGAAGGCTAAACCTGTATTATTTTTTTAATTATAGATTTTTTTGCCATGGTTTCAAAGTCAGTTTGAAAATGATTGTTTTCTCACTACTGTTTTCCCATCTTTTTCTTCTCTGTATTTACAAGAGATGTTTTAGTTCTCCAGTCTTTCCCTTTCTGCTGGAAAGAAGGCATGTGCATTCAAGGCATGAAGCTTTCCAATGGTACAAAGATGGCTGCAGGATTAGTCAATAGAATGAGGAAATAACTATGCCCAGAAGGCACTGAATAGAGCAGCAGCCAAGGAAAGAGGAGAAGTGCAAGCAGGAAATTGAGCAAGAGAAAAGATGTTCAGTTAAAACCTGGGATAAGTAAACAGGATGGAAAGATCAGGGGATTTGGATGCAAGCTTCAAGGAAAGCCCCATTCACTGGGAGGAATTCAGAAACCCAAGGGTATTGCTTGGGCACTTGGGCTGGGAAGAGCCCAAAATCCCAGAATAGGATTGACAACATGGGATAGAGGAGGAAGGAGGTGGAGAGACCACAAGCCAGGCAACAGGAACAACAATGAGAACACCGTGTCCAACACTGTGCTTCCTCTGTGGAATTAAACACCTCCCTTCTGCTCTGGAACAGAGTTCTGGCACCCATGACCAGAACTGCTGCCTGCACGTCAGCAGTTGTGAGTCCTGGCCATGGATGCTGGAACATGCTGTTGGTTAGCAAAACAATTTTATCCAAGCAAACCTGAAAACAAATATTTCATTTTCATTTTTGCTCAGTAGAAAAACAATTCAATTTTTTTCATGAAGTTGTTATTTTTACCATAAAATGCTTGGATTTTGACAAGAAAATATTTGTTACTAAATCATTCCAACTGAAAGTTACCACTCTGCTAGGGTCCAAGTTATTACAAAATTCTATCTGGCAGCTTATAGATTTGTTAGGTCACAGCTACAAATAAATACATATTTCAAATGTGTATTTTTCTTGAGAATCAAATCCCCAGCACAGTCCTTTCCTGCAGTTTTCACAATGCATAATTTTCAGGCAGAAGATAAGAGCAAGTAATAACTCAGCTCTTGCTTGTATGACAGATACCTAGTTTTGAGAATCTAGGTTAACCCAGATTAGGATGGACAACAAAGTACAACATACATTACTATAACCTGGCTGGTTTTGCATTCCTTGAGTGTTCAAAGGTGTTATCTGTTCAGACACACTAGGTTTTTCCCAGTCTATAGAACTGTATTACCAGGTTCTTCCCTGTGTTAAATCCATCTTGAATTAAAGCATATCCAGACTGGGGGGGTCAGCAGGTTTTGTATGCTTGACTGGAGAAAATTAATGACTGAGACCAACACAGGTGAGAGCCTGGATTCAGTGGGCAGTGAAGGGTGGGCATGCGGAACAGACTCATGGATGTCAGGCGTGTTTCAAGAAATCTATATCCCAAATTTCATAACACTAAAGGAACATTTGTTTTAGTTGCATGACTCTTTGCATTAAAATATTACAAATAATCTGCAGGTCTCAATTATTTTTCAGGTCTGTTGTATAATATTGTGCTGTACAGCTTTGGGGGGGTCTGTGCACTTTATGGTTCACCCTATTTCCTGGGCCTTAGTTGCTGCTGGTTTTAATCAGTACCTCCAATGCTTGGCTGTCACACTCTATAAATACTGATTTAAAGCTATGTCATACCAAATAAAGTAAAAATAACTTGTTCAAGATCATATTTAATCAAACGAAAGAAATTAGCTATAGGTTGGCTATTTTGGACAGGTAATAATGTCACTGATTTTTTTTTCCCCTTCGCTATGGACATTAAAAGAAATGCTATTTTTAAAGACTTTCCTCCAAACTCCTCCATTCATTATTGATTTTCTTTCTACAGTTGTTTAAACATCAATATCTAACCAACCACTTAATGAAAATGCAGTTTAGTAGAAGTTATTTTTATCTTACTATTCTTAAGTAATTTATTTTATATCTCAGTTGCATGGAAAGGTAAGAGTTCAGGGAGATTAAAAAAAGCAAATATCTGTGTTCTTGAATGTCTAACCTTTAGCATTAGAATTAGTTAAAATGTCTTTTGCCTTCCTCTTTCACTTTTGCTTTTCTATTGATATGAACAACACAGACTCAGATGTACTGCAGGATATTTTGAAAGGAACAAATAAGAAGTGTTTATTCAAGAAGAGGCAATGTCCAAAATTCATTCTGCAACAGATAAATGTTACCAAATATATTTTTAAATGGTCGTTTCCTGCCTTTCCACTGGCTTCTGACTAACCTTTTAGATAAATGTTTTGCTGTGTGTTCATCTGCATGGGAAAGAAATCATTCCTGAAGAGCTTTTTCCTCTGTACCTTGCAGTTCATATTGACATTTAGACTTACAAGTCCTAATTAGCACAACTGATTTTCCTCTGGGAGTTAATATAAATGATAGCAGAAAGAAAAAGTGCTGCTGCATCTCGGCATTGCAGTCACTCTATCACAGAGCTATCTTAGTAAATCCTTTAATTATGGACAAGCTGTCAGGTTGCTTAATGCTTTCAAGTAGTCAGAAATGCAGAGCATTCAGCATCAGGATGGCTCCTTCCTCCCAGATCCTCCCTCACCCTGGGAGGAGTTACCACCCAAAGCTGCCCCACTGCTGTCAAATCCAGGCATGGTCCACAATAGCTTGTGGTCTCTTTTATCAAAAAGTGTTGAAAGATGCAATACATCCAATCTAGACCAAACTCTTTGGGTCAATTGTATGTGCTGTGTGTGTACAGGGAGTCCTGGGCACCAGGATTAAGACAATTAGAAAGGTTCCTTGAACACTGTTATAGCCATTTTATAGCTGTTTATAGCCATTCACAATAAACGTGGTAGACTACCTCAATACACACACAAAAGAGAAGAAAGGGGAAGAGAAGGAAGAGATGGATAAATTCTTTCTTGAGGAAAAGTGCAAAAAGGATGTAAAGCAGAAATATCCTTCTCCCCAGAGGACAACACTAAAATGTTCTCGCAATGAAGAAATTTGAATTAGTTGATTGCATCAATGCTGAGAAGACACAGTTTCCCAAAGATTAGTGGCAGGTTTTTTACTTTCCTAAGTAGAGTAGGGGTTTATCTTAAAAATTGGCCTTACAAGGAGCTGTAGAGACTCTCCTTGTACCTAGTTAGGAGGTCAGAGTGCACTCAACAGAATCAAGCAATGCATTGCTGCCCTTACCCTAACCAGTGCCCATAGCCTTGGGCTGAATATAGCAAAGTTGACAAAACTGCCAAGCAGCTGGACAAATGTAATAAATTATTCTATTTATAAAAAGAAATAATTGATCTGGTTCTTTCCAAGGACAGAGTCTACATTAATTTACCCTGCTTAGCATTTGGATAATGCCGTCCATATAAGATTTCAGAAGGAGGTGTTCTGAAAGAGAAGAATAACCTTTAGGTTTTAATCTTTTTACATTTATTTGAAAGGTTTCCCACTTCCATATTTCTAACCGTGCAGATGCCCTGAAGGTAGGGGTATGACTGAGAGGACTCAGAGTGTAGGCAGGAAAGTTTTAACCACATTACTGAAGCGGGAAAGGGACAAACTAAGTAGCAATGTTCATATTCTGCGAAGTTTAAACCCTTACTGTGTTGGCAGTTGCAATAATGGCTGCTTTGTTATTAAAAAAAAAAAACAAAACAAAACAAAAAACAGAAGGAAATAGAAAAATGCAAGCTTTTACATGCCAGCTTTAATTTCAATTACTGGGAAGGAATGTCCCACCAAGGTGAACACCAGCATCTATCCTTTGCCTCAAGCTCTCAGTCTCACCTCTGCTGTCTTGTTTTATTTACAAGTGATTTGCAACACACTTTTATCTCAAAGTATGGTGGAAGGATGCATCCGGGGACTGATGAAGAGCAAGATCATTACAAATGGCCTGAAACCGCTATTCATATATTTTCCAAAAGGTCCTTTAAGGAACATTAATAAAAAGAGAGGATTGCAAGTGGAGGTTTGGGTACTTGTCTTCTGTATGGAGAAGGATCTGAAGGGTAAGGTCTCAGAAGTGAGCAGTTAAGTGCTTTTAAGAAAGAAGTTAATCACTGGTAAGAGTCTTTAAAATCTCAGTGGGATATTTTAGCACTTGCCAATTTTTATTTTTTTTTGGCAGCTTTAATTTAATCTGAAATCAACCTAGCTAAAGAGTGTAATTCCCAGGAGTGTGCACCATTATTCCAATAAAGTGAATCTCCTCTGCTGGCATAAGGCACTTTTATATACCCCTGTTGAAAATAGTTAAACTTTTTCCCAAATGTTATGTGTAAGTAACTGGAGAAAACTGGCAGGAAAAGCAGAAGCAACCTTTGTGGATAGCGTAGATCTGAAGAGGGAGATCTCTGAGCACAACACAGATATTGCCTCTGCTGAGTTGAGAAATTAGGGGCAGACCTGACAAAAAAAATGTCCAAAGAGACAGATGCAAGCAATTACCTTATTTTGGAAAGCAGTTGTGGATTTTTTCAAATCTTCCTTTTAACCTCTCTTAAAATACATTTTCTCTATATTTTTTTAATTACTCCTGACTTATTTGGTTAATGGTTCCAGACAAAATATAGTCCTGGAGATGTACTTATGGAAGAACTTCTGAGACCACATCCCTAACTCAGGACTCAGATAAATAGGTGACTTCTCATGGATTAAGGAATTGCTAGATGAATTACCAGTGGTTTAGAAGTACACATGCAAAGCGGTATGCACATCTTTTACTGAGGTTTAAGCTGAAATGCTTTATCTCATGTTTGTTATGGGCTAAGGGCGTGCACACAGCTCCTCACCAAAGCCCATCATGCCATAAATTGTTAGACCACTGCTGTGCCTCAGCCCTCAGCCCCTGACAATGAGGACAGAAAATACGCTCACATCTACCTGAAATGTGCACATATTGACTTCACATATTACCACCACAAAGCTCATAAAGTAGCTGTCACTGGAAATTACCATCAAATGGGGTCTGTCTTGTGTTAAAAAGTAATGTTTATAGGACAAAAAAATGATCCTTTCTTAAGCCATGCCTTTTCAAATAATTTGACTTTTATTAAAATCAAGTGAAAGTAACGTGTCAAGAAGAAGAAAAATAGGCAATGGTTGCAGAAAAACCAGCAAGAGTGCTGGAAAGCAGAAAAGATAAAAGCTTTCAGTGTGAATCCTTAATAAAAGAGCCCATATGGCCATAGATATGTCTAGATATGTCAACACACGAGTCATGAGTGCTGGGATTTTCCTCTGTCCATGGTTTTCCTGACAGGACTGAAACTGGAGTATACTTGTATAAATCAACACTTAACATTTCAGAGTGGATGTCAAAGAATTGGAGAAGGTACTAGAAAGAATAGAAATTGCCAAAACCCTAGAGATATTACTCAGAGTGATAACTGTAAATACTCTTAGCCAGTTTAGCTAATTAAAAAAACCCAAACAACTGAGAAAATACGGGTTTGAGTTTCTATCAGCTAATGAAAATAGAGGGAGTTGGGGGCGAAAGACAAAACTGCAGATAAGGCCAGAGAAATGCAAATTAGTAATTAAAATTTAACTGAAAGGGCAGTTAGTTCTTGTATCAAATTGCCAGGGGAAGTTATGGAGTCTTCACCTCTTGATCCATCTTGAAGGGCGTCTTTTTCTCAGTGAACTCAGCATGAAAATAATGGTGAAATCCATCAGAAAATTATCTGAATATTTTCCCCCCAAAACTTTATGAATATGTGGTAGAGAGGAGCTGAAAGTGTGAGCCAAAGACAAGCAATTGCAGCAAAACAGGCCACACTAGGCCACTGGCAATGTAATGTAGCATTATTTCTCCAACAGTTTTCTACTGCAAACAAAGAGTTGAGATCATGTCATTTTGCTCCATCCCCTCCAATGATCCACTATAACCTTGGCCAGACACTTGGTTTCCAGTTGCTGATTACTGCAGAAGGGAATATTTATGCCCTAGAGAGACAGCTAGGTGGGGCTAGCAGGATGCATGTTCTCAGCAGGATGCATGTTCTCAGCAGGAAGCATGTTCAAGGACTGCTGAAGGACTGTTTTGGGAAGATGAGCCCTCTCACTGCTGCTGGAAGGAAGGCTTAGGTGTTTGGAAGAACTCATTTTCCTGACAAAGCTGACAGACCCATCAGAGAATAAGGGATGTTTTCTGCAGGGAAATGCACATTGCAATGTTCATTATGAAGAGCTTGGTCAAGTCTAAATTACTGGAGCTAAAGATGCAGGCAAAGCTCTGCAATCAACTTGAAACCACTCGCAAGAGATAACAAGAGCCAAGAGCCGAGTAGCACAACCCCCTGGCACAGCAGTGGGTGTGAAGATGGTGCTGAGCTCAGCGTGAGGGCCCTGGCAGAGGGATCAGGATGGCTACAGCAGGCAAGGCTCATGGCCCTTTTTTCTCAGTACCCCCTTGTCTCAGCACCTCTCAGGGACTGGAGTTGGGATGTTGGAGATGGCAGCACCGGCACTGTGCTCAGTGTGAGCTCTCCACCGCCACTGCCCCTCTGGATCATGTGCGCAGGTAGAGAGGTGCCCGCTGCCCTGTCCCCAGAGCCCATGGCGGTCCCGGCCGGCCTCCCTCACGGCTGGGTGGGGGTGAACCCACTGCGGGGAGCGCTGTGGGAGGCATGGGGCAATGGCAGGCCGTGGTGGGGCTGAGGGCCCGCGGCTGGCACACGCTACAGGCTGGCGGCAGCGGGCAGCGCTGGGCACACGCCGTGTGGTACTGGTGGGCAGTGGCAGGCAGTGTCGGGCCATGACAGTCAGGGGTGGTGGCAGGAGGTGTCGCGCACGTTACCGAACAAGGTCAGGCGGTGTCGGGCACATGTCACGGGGCGGTGGCGGGAGGTGTCAGGCACATGTCACGAGGCGGTGGCAGGAGGTGTCGGACAATGTTAGGGGCGGTGGCAGGAGGGGTCGGGCATTGTCACAGGGCGGTGGCAGGAGGGATCACGCACATATTACAGGGCGGTGGCAGGAGGTGTCGGGCCCATGTCACAGGGCGGTGTCGGGCCCATGTCACAGGGCGGTGTCGGGCCCATGTCACAGGGCGGTGTCGGGCCCATGTCACAGGGCGGTGTCGGGCCCATGTCACAGGGCGGTGTCGGGCCCATGTCACAGGGCGGTGTCGGGCCCATGTCACAGGGCGGTGTCGGGCCCATGTCACAGGGCGGTGTCGGGCCCATGTCACAGGGCGGTGTCGGGCCCATGTCACAGGGCGGTGTCGGGCCCATGTCACAGGGCGGTGTCGGGCCCATGTCACAGGGCGGTGTCGGGCCCATGTCACAGGGCGGTGTCGGGCCCATGTCACAGGGCGGTGTCGGGCCCATGTCACAGGGCGGTGTCGGGCACATGTCACAGGGCGGTGGCGGGCCCATGTCACGGGGCGGTGGCGGGAGGTGTCAGGCACATGTCACGAGGCGGTGGCAGCGCAGGGCCCCCGCGCGCCGCTCCCAGCCCAGCAGATGGCGCTCGCGGCGCGCGCTCCCGCCCCAGGCGCGGTCCCGTCCCTCAGGATGCCCCCGGTTCCCCTCACTCCCGTCCCGCAGGATCGCCGCGCCTCCCTCGCTCCGGTCCCTCAGGATCCCCGCGCTCCCCTCGCTCCCCCGCCGCTGTCCGGGCCGCGGCCGCAGCGTGACCCGACCCCGGCTCTCCTGCGGGCAAACATCCGGCGCCCCGAGTCCCGAGCGCACAGAGCCCCCGGGCTCCGCGACAGCCCCGCTGAACAGCATCGCTTAGGATGGTGGAGAGTTTCAGGCTTCCAAGTCAAGCTGATAACGTCACTTCTATCCCACAAAACCCCACTGTAATTAGAGCTATAGGTGGGCTTTGTTTTATCTGCATCCAGTCTCTCTTGGGGGACAAAGAAATAGGGTCTTCAGAAAACAATCATCCTTCCAATGCACACAAAAGTGAAGCAGAGGTTCCCTCGCAAGAATGTGAAAGGAAAGGGAAATAGTGGTCCTTAAATCATGCAGTCCCTCTATTCCCAGGGATGCTCACATGTGGAAATCTCAATAATTAGGGTGATTCCTTGGGTGCCATCCTTGACCCTGGCTTGTTTTCCAGTCCACTCTCCCTCTGCTTACCGGCCCTTTCTCCCTGCTGGATGCCATCAGCCCAGAGTCCACAGCATGACTGATCACTTTCACTTACATTCCTCCATGACTTCTTATCCCGATCCCTTCCCTCTCTAAGTGTCTGCAAAACTACTTTATTGTCCTCTGATGAAGCCTCACTTTCCTTAAAAGCTCTTTATTTTTCCAAACACCTATGAAAAGTGGGACAATAGGTAGACTGATGGTACCTTGGGATGATTTGCCTGTCACACTGAATTGTATTTGCTTATTGTTTCCTTGTACTCCCCATGTGCCTGGATGTATTTGTGTTCTGTTGTCTAAAATTTGGGTTATAAACTCTTTGGGAACACAATATTGCAGACATATCCCTGTGCCATGTTTGCACATTTTACACAGTGGAGTTGTGGTCCCTGAGCAGCATTTTTGGGGCTACAGTAATAAAAATGGTTGTTATTGATACTATACTACCCAATACTGCAAATTTGCCCAATGCTTTTAATTATAAATTCCTATTCTGGTTATTTATAACTTTGTGAATTTTTATGCTGGGTGTCTGCCTATGTTTAGATTTTTTTTGGAAAGTTTCAGCAAAAATGGTTATGCTATTTCCCAGAAAAAGATTATGAAAAAAGACATTGTTTTGCCAATGTTAATGAATTGGTTGTAAGAATTCTTTTTTGGGAAATGCTAGCTACTCCATGCTTTTACTTGGAGGCTGCCAGACTGAAGGCCTTGTGGTGCCAGACACATAAGCATTTGCCCATATTTGTCTGGGTTTTAAACCCTATTCTTTAGTAATACCGTAGAGTTTGGCAGATAAATTCCTCAAAATTTCTGTCTGTCCTGAGCATTTGCTACCTTTTGCAGGCCAACTGCATTACCTCCACAGAGTAGTTTATGCATTCTTACCAACCTGGGATTTCCTTGCAGATGCTTTTAAAAGTTGCAGCAAGATGGGTTGTGACTGGTGTCTCCTGTGTCCACACTCTGCCAGGTCAACAGAGAGCAAGAAACCATCTCACTTCAGCCCCGGCAAGAAAAGATCAAAATTTCAGTTATACTCTGGACCTAGAGCCTAGGCAGGAAAAGCATGGTGGGCTTTGTCAAAAAGAAAATAAAAGCAGAAACTTATTGGACAAGAAGACCAGAACCTAACATCAGTAAGGAAGAACAGGGGCTATATGAAAAACTGTAAGACTGGCAAGATCAGAACAGAACAAAGACAGGGATGCAGAAACGTCTGCTGACCACCTGAAAAGCCATAAAAAAAGATGAATGCAAGGACATAGGTCACCATTAGACACTGTAGAAATGAAGAGGCAATTACAAAACAAAGCAGAACAGATGAGAAGCCAGTCTGGATGAAGAGAGACTTAGGGAGAGATGACTGAGCAGCTTAAGGAGAGGATAGGAATGGCAGTTAGTGAGAACTGGTTGGAGGAAAGAAAAGATTGAAAGAAGTGATGAAAAAAGTGGTGGAAAGCAGACTCACTAGATACAGAACTGATTTGGAGAGGCTGGGTGTGGAGCCAGGATCATGTACTTGGAAGAAAAGAGTAAGGAAATTGGAAGAAAAAGCAGAAACAGAGGACACTGTGGATGGGAACAGAAAGTTTAGTGTTATGCTGAATATGTTTGAGTATGGGACTTCCCATGCAGACAGACAGGAAAGAGAAGCTTTGCGATAAGAAAGGATTAGAGGGAATAAAGCAAAAAAGGTCATGAATGTGTCAAGGGAGGAAAGAAAAACAAGAAAGGAAAGCCTTGTAAATTGGCATACATGATCTGTGACCATGAAGACTTGAAATTACACCCAGTTGCTGAGACTTGCTCTGTCTCCATCAAAAAAGTATCTGTGAAGTTCACTTTCAGACTGCATCTCATGCTCCCTTAGAAAGCTGGCCCACCCAGGAGGTGACTGGTCTTAGTTTCTCTGGGTATTTCAGGGAATTTCAGCCTCGTCAATGATCATTCCATGCTGTCAATATGATTCCACATAGAGGCACTGAGGAGAGGATTTTGTTGACTTTTCAAAGAACCTTAAAAATTGCAAACAACACTCCCCCCACCTTCATATAATGAAAGCTGCAAGACAGTCTATTAGATGCTAAGAAGCATCAAAATTACAGATACTGACTGTAATCTTAATTTAATGTGCTTCTGTGTAGCTGCATGTGGAATGGCTCTATTTGGAATTCACTTTCCTGCTTTCATTTCCTACATTCTCAATTACAGATACAGATGTATACATAGAACTCATAAGGAACTTGGCACTGTGGATAATTAAAAAGTGAATAAGCAAAGAATCATAGAATATGCTAAGTTAGAAGGGACCCATTTGGACGACTGGGTTCAGCTACTGGCCCTGCACAGAACACCCCAAGAATTCACTTCTTGAAGTCTGGCAGGCTTGATGGTGTGACCACTTCCCTGAGGAGCCTGTTCCACTGCTCAGCCACCCTCTGGGTGAAAAACCTTTTCCTAATATCTATCTTAAACTCCCCCAACACAAATTCATGCCATTCCCTTGGGTCCTGTCACTGGTCATAAGAGTGAAGACACAGGTACTTGACTTTCCCTTTCCCCTGCTGAGGATGTTGAAGATCACAATGAGGTCTCCCCTCAGTCTCCTCCAGGCTGAACAAACTGAGTGACCTCAGCTGCCCCGATAAGGCTTCCCCTCCAGACCCTTTACTGTTCTTGTGGCCCTTCTCTGCATGCTCTCTAAATAGTTTTGTGTCTTTTTTATATTGGAGTGTCCAGAACTGCCCTCAGCACTCAAGGTGCAGAGCAGAGCAGGACAATCCCCTCCCTTGACCAGCTGCCAATGCTGTTCCTGATGCACTCCATGGTAGAACAGTCTTACTGAGCACTAGTTTATCCTGTCCAATTATAGTGTGTGGCATTGTACCTCTGTTTGGAAGCTCACATAGAATTACTGTGACTCTCTGTAAACATAAGGAAGTCTTAGGAAAGTACCTGTGATAACGGTCTGCAGTTCCAGTCTTCCTTTGGGGAGAGGAGATTAACTGGGATCTGTATGATTTGTATTTACCAGTTATGTCCTGTTGTTTCTGGCTTAGATTTTGTATGAAGACATTTGCATGAAAGATTAGGAAGGAATACTGCCTTTTGTGAATCCAATTCACTGATGACTTTCAGCTCCTACACCACTGTCATTTCTGACATGGATGATGAGCAATAGACCACTTTGATGAGCTTAAGCCCTAGCTGAGATCTCACCACTCATGCCAGACAGGATGAATTGAGTAGGGAAGGCAGCCAGAAGAGTTGGCAGAATTTATACCAGCACTCCTCCTTGAGAAAGCATAACTGACTCTTGTAGCTTGGTGAAACACAGCATTCAGCATATTCCAGCTGCGTACCTGGACTCTGCAGGACTAACTCTGTCCAAAATTAATTTTTATGCTCATGTCAAGGCAAATATGACCCTTTCTGCCAGATGCAAACCTGTAACAATCATCAACGTTTTGGCCACCCAAAAGGAGGTTACTGTAATACTCCTCTGCTGTGGAATCATAAATATACTGAAGGTTGTGAAGACTGCTGAGGCTTGAAAGGAGCTATATATTAAAGGCTTATGAACTAACTGCTGAACCAGAGTGTAGGTCTACCCTTAACTGTGTTTATACTCAGCAGTTTTCTTGCTTTTTCTTTGTACTTCTTCCATTTACAAACTTTTCCCATGACCCTCCCAAGCCAAGGGACTCTACAGATTCCTGGCTGAGGGAGCAGGACTTGCAAACAGATCTTCTTGCTTCTTAGATTAATGGACATAGATTTAATATTCTGAGATGTTTCACTCATGCCTTACAGACACCTTTATTCACCTGCTCTTTGTGCACTACAGATCCCAAAAGGGATATTTTGAACAGGAGAAAAAAAGGATCTAGCCCAGGCCTTGACATTAGGAAAGACACCATGTCCTTCATTACAGTGTAGGAAGAAATGCACCTGGCTTCTTACTGGACATGAAAGCAAAATACAGTCTCATCTTGCTCTTGACCTTCCTGAAAGATCTGAGGATTCTTGTCCTAAAAGAAGCAGGAATAATCTGTGGTGTAGGGAGATAAGCTTTGTGAGCAACCATGTGACAGAAATAAGATTTAAGAAGCCTATAACTATGGTGTAGGAAAGTGATGGAGACGTGGACTAAGGATTTCAAGTACTGTGTGGAAACATGAAGTGCAAACTCAGTTTGCTCAACAAAAACTGAGCCCACTTTTGCTTTGCCAATTGACCAGGTTAGATGGCTATCAGATGGCTTCAGCAAATCTCCCCAGTTTCTTTTCTTCAAGTGTTCACAAGTGCCTCTCAGCTCAGATGCAGGAGATGCCACCAAAATATGGGCTCTCTGCATGTCACAGGAAGGATAACTGCAGGAACCTGGAACCAGAAACGTGCTGCACAGTAGGCTCAAAGACACTGGAGGTGGGCAGCACTGCCACCACCTCATTGCTCCTTACATGCCCCCACATGCTGCTCCATGGGTTCTGGTGCACTTGACCAGCAGTGGTTGGTGACACCAGGAAGCAGCTGCAGCTCCTTATCTCTGCTGCATCTCCAGCAGCACGTGAGGCTGGCTTTGCATCTTAGGTTGGAGTCAATTTTCAAATGCAATCCAGTAACAAACTCATTACTTTGGTCCCAGAACAAAAACCCTTCAGGAGAACTTAGGTAAAAGAACTTATTCCACTCAAAGTGTTTTGCAACATATAATGGAAGAAAAATTAAAATGTGATATGTGTGACAAGAAGTTACAAACAGAATGGTGATAGGTGATGTAGCTGAGGTACCTGTTCTTCTTGACCTGTTCTTCTTGACTTGCTTGAGACAGGGTGATTGCTTGGATCCCAGCCACCATAATTCATATGGCAGCAACCTCATCCTCACCAGCATTTCTTTTGTCATTCCACCAGAAGATGATGATTGATTCTTCTTATCACATGTGGACTTTGTAATAATGATCTGTCTTTTTCCTCAGAAAACTGAACTACTGGGCTAAGATTTTTTATGAATATTTTAGTACCACATTGAAAGACCCATACACTTCTCTGAGAGAGTGTGGGATGTCTTAGTGGTTGCAGCACAGGGCAGAGAAGGGTCCTTAAGAGTGCAAATGGGTATGGAAGAAGAAGAACCAGCAGCACCTGGACAGTTTGGGCAGTCAAAAATTAATATAAAGATTAAAAGGTGGTTTAGCTGATGAATGCTACCCTGTCAGTTGTCACAAAATCTTTTTTTCCTGTATTTGAGTGACAAATAATATCACCAGATCACAGGAATCAGAGGATTTAAAATGCAAGAGATATAATGGACAGAAAGCTCGTGTTTACGTGGGGCAAGACAGTATTAATGCACCATGGATATTGAGATAACTGTTGAAAATGCAGTAGGCTAGAGGGCCTATGTTTTTTTATGGGAGGATTCAGACTATTTGTTATGCAACTTAGACCTAGGAAGTGGTATGGTTGGTTTTGGCTTCTTTGACATGGTTTTGGATAAGAATTTGGTATGTGGGCTTAAAGAGAGCTCAGATTGCAAACTTCAAGAATTCATCATTTTTAGTGGCTTGCAAAAGTGGTCCAGACCCGAAATCCTGTGGGATAACTGATGTTTGAAGAAACGCCGCAATTAAAAATGAAATAGGGAACATGAAGTAGCTATTGGAAAATGTGGTTCCTTTTATAATATGATTGAATAATAGAACAAACACTTACGAATCCGCAGCTAAGCCTGAAAGTGTGGGACCAGGTTTTAGATAGGAATAATATGCAGCCAACTATTTCAGAAATAAGTGAAGTGCTGTAATTGGTGAGGTCCTGAAATGCGTGTGCTGCCAGTTTTTAGATGCACTAGGCAAACTTCAATTTGTATTTGTTTTGACTCAGTCCCCTGAAATAAATTTGGATCAGATATTTAAAATCCAATTATGCTATCTACCATATTTCAAATGCTAAAATAAAACCCCCAAAAGGAAATAAGGTCTCCTCACTGCTTTCAAGTGGGTATTAGTGCTGGGAACAACCGAAGAACACTATCATCTTGGTATCCTCTCGGTTAACACCATGGTTTCACTTCACATTTGACTCCCACTAAAGCAATGGTATATTGGAAAAAAAACACAGGAACTTTCTCCCCAGTAAAAATATGCATGATGCTTGTTAAAACCCAAACAGGTTGCCAGTGCACCCACGTTTTATGGCTTGTGTTGTGTTTACTGAGTGAAAACTTCTCAAGCATTCGAAATTGAAAAAAGAAATTCCAATTTTTTATATATATATATTTTTTTTGCTAGTGGAACTCAAGAAAAAACAATTAACTGGGACAAATTTTCCACAGCAAACCTATTGTCCCCTAGCTTGAAGTAGAACAAAATTCACCATTGACATTAATTCTTCTTTGGAACAGATGATTCTCACATATTTTGGTATTATTTGAAATAGAAAAACACAGAAAACAAAAGGCAGGTGTTCCTTTCCTATTTTTCTTTTTGCTTTGTCCTCAGAGGAGTTCAGTGATGGTCTTCAGGAGCTTTCTGCTGTAGGTGTGAGAAGGACAGTAGGGAATGCACTCTAAAATCAGCCAGATCGACACTGAAGTGCAACTCCCAGAGGAGCATCACATCTGTTGCACTTTGCTGGTGTGGTAGGGAGGCCTGGAAGAACTCTAGGATCTCAAACAATAAGCAATTCTGTTTAGCCTTCCTAATGTACTTGGGAGTATTTAGCTGTCATGTGAACATTTATCTCATAGGTAGAAATCTCATGAAAAATAATTTTCCTTGTGATGAAAAAAATACTGATGGCTAAGTCAGTGTATGAATCGTAGAGCTTTCACTCAGACTAAGAGGAGCTCTTGATACTGTACTGCATTGTACTGCGTTGGATTGATTGTTTCAGCTTTCCCTGATTTCTCTACTGAATCAAAGAAAGGATTTAAAAAAAAATTAACTGCTATTTCCCTTTAACTTGGGCTCAGCAAGAGTTTCATCTCATAGCAGCAGTTTGCCAGTTCTCACAATTGTCCCTGTAACAGCATTGTTGCAAGTCTGTAAAAATGTGTGGTATCTCTGGATTTAAACAATTTTATCATATTTGAACCTGTCTGGCCTCAGTTTGGCTGCTGTTTGCTTTCTCCACTCGGCTTTGTGGTGATCTTTCTGTGGATGGAGCCCCAGGCTGAAAGTACCCTGCTTGGTTGAGGTCCTACCCCACCCTCTAGGTAAATAATGATCTCACCACAAGGACTCCTATGATTTCTTTGGCAGGGGTGAAATTCTCCCACCTTCTTTTGACTAACAGCCTGAAATGTTTTCTTTCATGTATCCATTTGCACTGACAAATTCGTCCCTAGCTCCTGCATCCTACCTGCTCCAGTCTGGCCTGTGTCCACCAGCCATACTCTGTGTCTGGGCTGTACAATTTCCTTCCTTTCCTGGCATTTCTAATAAGGCACTTTCTCAGCTCCAAGAAATCCAGTTACTGTGTCCCAGGCTTGAAGAGACCCATGGCCCCACCTTCCCTTTGCCTGCCAATCTTCCTGCTGCAACTCTTTCTACTTTTCTCTTTCTTTTTTGTCCCTGTGACCTGTGGGGCTTTTAAGTCCTATACTGTTCAGGTGGGGTCTTAAAGACAAGAGATCACTGTTAGTATTATTTCAGACCTAAAACAACAGCATACTTTTTATTTGCCCTATTCTGGGTACTATGGGCTGTAGTGTAAAGAGCAAATACTCTTCTTAGTATATTTCTAAAGGTTGAAATGAACAATGAAAACAAGAGTAGAAATGTTGTAACTGTCTTCCAGATTTTGCATAATGGAATGATGAATTTTTCTTGGTTTTATTCCATAAGAAGTCTTGGCAGAGATTTTTTGCAACCTTCTTCCAACATCTTGCTTTCAAAAGCTCAAGCATTTGTCACCTAAGATCTGTGCCACCCACACCTCTGTCCCAGCTACCCCAACACTGCTTTCATGTCATCTCCATTCTTATACCAACATTTTTTCTCCTAAAGAAATTATTCTGTGAATTCAGTGTTAGTCCCCCTGAAGCCAAATGATCCCAAAAATAAATTTATTTGAACCTTTTGTAAATGCATAAGGACTAGCCTTATGGTAAGTTTATGTATGTTTTTAGTTATGGGTAGATATGCAACAAAAACACTGCACAAGTGCTGGCAGCCTGCAATCCCAGATAGTCCCCTTTGTGTTACCACTTCCTTCCTGGTTTTGCCATTGTTGGACACAAGCACAAGGAGTGCATTGTCTCATCATTTGACCTGCCACATCTCCTGTGACAGTAATTTTCATCTGTCCCACATCTAAACATGTGGGTTGGCATCCAGCTAATTTTATGCAAAATTTCAAAATTCCTCCAAGTAATTTCATTTCCTTTGGAGTTGAGCCAATAAAGCTTCATGGTCATCCTGAGTGCTCAGAATCTTGCCATTTTCAGAATGGGGGAGGGAGGCAGGCAGGCAGGCAGACAGGAAGGAAGGAAGGAAGGAAGCAAGGAAGGAAGGAAGGAAGGAAGGAAGGAAAGAAGGAATGGAGTTTGACCAAACTGTACAGCAACATAATGCAAGCAATAATTCTTTAGGGTATTGATCTGTTTCTGGCAATTTTTACTGAGCAACAGTCAGACCCAGTGTGGTGGCTACACCCACATGTTTAACCTCTCATGGGTTAAAACCTTTTCTGAAAAGTGAAGGAGTTTTCTGTAGTGACTTGACCAGGCTTATCTACCTGAATGGTTGAGTGAACATGCCTGATTTTTAAGGAAGGGTGTAAATGGTCCTGGATTTAGGAATCTCACAACTTTAGTAAAGCCTACTGCATAGCAGTACCTATGCCGTACACAGGTATTTCATACTTTTCTATTTTTTAAACTTACTTTACTTCAAATACCTAAAAGTATAAATTCCCATGTTCCCAAACTTATTTTAATATTGATACTATTTTTACCCAGATAAAAGTGAAGGCTCTTTCTGATCATTAAGAGGAATAAAAAATATTGGCACACATATAAAGCCCCAGGAGCTTTCAAGTAACATTAAATCAAACTTTAAATAAACTCGTGATTTCTCCCAACTGACTTCATTATCTGAGGACTGCCTTACCTGAGCAACTAACCAGAAGCATTATTTAAAAAATTAGAGTTTCTGCACTTCTTGCTTAACTTTTTCTGGAGTTCTTAGGATATGACAAAAATGTGAACTTTCACAACGTTATCACATCATCTCCTGGGCATTTTACTGTATCCATTTAACGTAAGTGCACCAACATGGACAAAATACAAGTGACTTGCCTGGTAACAGTGAAATTTTTTTTGGGGGGGGTGGAAGTGGTATGAGTACAATTAATTCAGTCCACTGTCAGTAAAAGAATTAATCACTTTCTTTAGATAAAGTCATTGCTGACTTTAAAGGGACTATTTTTACCTTTGCACTTGAATAGCTTCTAGAGTTAGCAAGATCAGGCTTCCACACTGTAAATCCCTTAGGAGAAGGTCCTGTGGTGTTCTTGCCTTGCACATGCTCGGCATGGCAGGAACCAGAACAGGGCTCCAGCCAAAGGCTCGTGATTTCCCATTTTTGTCTGTGTGAGACCTCACCCTTTTCACAGAGGCCATGAATACTATGGGAGTGAGAAGCGAGGGATCTATCAGGAATGCTGTGTCGTAAACATGGCCAGCACTCCCAGCAGGGCTCATGGCCCTCATTCTAGGGATTGAAACAAAATATTTCTTCATCACTTCTGAATTTTAGAGCAAATACAGCACAAGCCCATGGTCTCTCCAAACCTCAGACAATTTACTTTGGCTACCAGTACACCCACAGAAAGAGTTTTGCGATTTATATATTTATCCTTTCCTTACTTAGTATTGATTCTAAATAAAGAAGAAACCATGCTTGACGGGAAACCTATGAGTAAGGACATATGAATTAAAGAGTTTGTTTTATCTACCCACTTTTCTTCTACTTTTGCCAAAGAAAGTTTTCTTTTTTGTAGTAAAAGTAATGGTGCTCTGCATATATATCATCAGTATGATATAGATCAAGTAGAAGCTTCTTTTTCAGATATTGAGTACTGAGAAACTATCAAATTATTACTCCTACTCCATTATTCGTATTTCATTAATCTTATCAAATCTACCTGACAAGGAACTTGTACTGACAAGCATTCATAAAATTCACCTTTCTTATTTGCCTATCACTGTAATCCGTCATTTTATACATCTAATTTATTTAGTTTAAATTTGACAGATCTTATGTCTGCAGCAGGAAGAAAAAGGAGATACTTCCGTGACAGCAAGTGTCATGGAGAAAATTAATCTGAATAGACAACACTGTTATGTTTCTTAAGTACCAATGATTTTATTTTACATTCATATGCTTCTATCATTTGTAAAATGCAGCCATTTTTCCTCAATGGATAAGTTTAAAATAATATTTTTGTTATGTCTGTGGAGAACTATAATAACCTTGAACCAGTACTCCAGATGCAGGTTGCACTATGTAATTAGGTACCCTAGATAAACATTACTGTAGAAGTTAGAACTGAATGAACTTTTAAGGAATGGAAAGAAAAGGAATTATGATCCCGTGGTAAGAATACACTTCGGGCAATGGTCATGTAACAGTGTTTTCCTGATGATAGTTTTACCCATTTGTTTTAGTAAATAAGCAAATGTGCTTGGAAAAAGAATTACGTTCTCTTTTTTTTTAATGCATGTTTTTAATCCTTGTTTTCAAATTTCAACACAATACATATTGCTATGTGATGGGCTGAAAGAGAAGTTCATCCCTTAAGCACTTGCATGCACACAGTTTTCAGCTTCCTTAGAAATTGCACAGTTTAGTTTCATTGATATGATTTCAACATTTGCCACTATTGTGCTTTATAGTAGTGGCCATCAAGCATATGTTGGTGATATGGTTAATGGGAAGAAAAATAAAAACAACCCTCAGAGAAAACAAAACACCAGAGGAAGATGCTTGAGGGATGCAGAACCAGTGGTGCTTTTTATACATGCCAGGTTCTCTCTTTTCCATCCAGTGGTATGAAATGTGGGTGGCTGCTTCTCTGCTGCTGTGGCTTTGGAGTCCAGGTGATAAACTCATCAGGCAACAGAGGTGCATATGATGTGATTTAGCTCCATGCAAGTAAAAAGGGCATACTGATGTTGAGGACAAAAACCCTGCTGAGGTCAATCCCACAAATTTCCAGACATTTTGAAGGAGGCCTTGTGGTTAAACAATGCCCTGTGAGACCTATATTAACCTGAGGAATGGTCCTTCCATGTGTCTGGTCCAATCCAAGAGGCAATTTTTTACTCCCTGGTATGAGTCTATGAAGTTGAAACTCATTTTAAGAACTGACATTATTTCCTCCTATGCCAAAATAAAGCTGCCTTAATGGTAGGTCTGAATTGGCTTGTCATGGTGATAATAAAGGCTTCACTTGTAGTGATGGAGAGCATCTACTCCTCAACAGTGCTCATACTCTGCATACCATTTTCCTTACTCATGCCTTCATTATAGTTCTGGGAAAGTGGCCCATACCAAAATTAAACATGAAGGAAATGGGTGCCTGCAACCAAAATAAGACTGTAAAAGGAGAGAAACTCGAAAGTTAAAAAAAAGGAAAGGGGGAGAGGGGAAAGTACAATGATTAGACAGTGTCAGAGATATTTTTACTAAACTTGAGCAGAAAGTATAAGAGGATTTGTGAAGTATACCTAAAACTACCAGCTTAACTCCTCTGAATTGTCTTGGGAGAGCTGGTCTGTGGCAAAAATCTGGGAGTGACAAGCAGTCAGTTCAGTTTGGTGGGTGTTTAAGGATAGATATCTTATTCAGTTGACTTTAGTGTTATAACACATACTAATTCAACCAAGATGTGGAATGGCCTATAAACTATCTCAAGTCCCTAAACTAACTAAATAAAAACTCTGTGTTTATGGTTGAGTGAGAAGAGCAGTGAAGTTAGGGGCACAGCACACAGCTGCGAGTGATCACCTGTCTTTCACAAAAACTTGAATAACTTACCCAGCCAACATCAGATAGATACATGCAAAAGCATGTACTTCAGCTATAGAAATGACTACAGACATCACCAAAGCTAAGTTTTTGCCTTCACTTTCATGTACAGGAAGTAGCCTGGGTGATCTAACATCTCCTGGGTACCCCACAGTGCTGGTTTCTTGTTTTCTTTTTATTTTTTAACCATTGTTTACCTTTTTTTTTTCTCTTAGTCAGAATACTTGGAAACGGACCGCTGAACCCTGATGTAGATGGTCCTTGCTTGATGATATATAAAGGCTTTTTGAAATCATCTCTATTTTTTCTCTTGGAGCAGCAATTGTCATCCATCAGGGCCCAAATTTGCTTTAAATCCTATCACGCTACTGCCAGGAGAAACAGCAAAAAAATTCATAGGTTTTCAGTGTCTTGTTGCAGTGACAAGAGCCTTTAATGTTCATTTCACTCTTAACCCTGTGCCTCTCTGAGTCATGATACCTTTCAAAGGAGGTGATAAAAAGAAAAGTATAGAAATTGCCTTTAGATCAAAAAATAACCTGAGAATCTTTATTTCTCCTCTGGGAAATCCCTTATTTTCAAGACGAGGTCATCTGTTGAAATAAACTATGATGACATTTAAATACTCTTCCTTAGTAATTATGTTTCAGTTTGCAGTTTTGTAATTAGTTGTTATTTCCAATATGTAGTGGCTGCAAAACTCTACAAGCTCATAACTCACACTTGAGGTCTTGAAAGGTGGCGTTTCTTTGTGTGGAGCAGAATCAGAAGTGTTTCTGTCTTTCTAAATCAGAGGTTTGGTGAGGGGAGAAACAGCAATTTGTCAGTGAATGGAATAGTACAGCCTGAAGGCAAGTTGCAAAAAAGGTGATCTGCAAAATGCAATTTACATTAGTGTTCATAATTTTTTAATAGATACTCCAAATATCCACAGTACAGATGGTTGGAGTATAAGTAACCATAGGGCAAGAAGCAAACCCTTGGCAAAGACTTGGAAATGGTTACACAGTGAAAGTCTGTTCCTTGGCTCAGAAAATAAATGAATCGTGGTAGAAAGTCAGGGATTGTTTCTGGGACTGGGGATATCTCAGGCATGGATGACCTGCAGGAGGAAGGAGTCATCTGCAGACTCTAGTTAGCTGGCTGCCTAAGTTGTTTTCAGTAATAAAAACTATGGAGGCTTGTGAAATGCTAAATGGATTTATACACATTGGACATTTCCCACAGGATTAACTTGTGTAAATACATTGCTGTCAATGTATTTTAAACAGAAAAACCTTCTTCTGTACATATAGCTGCCAGACATTTTTAGGTAAAAGCTCAAGGACATTGTGACATCCTCCTTCATTATCTGAAGAGGAGACCTGTGCCTTTACAGTTGCAGATCAAAAACCAGGACAAATGCCTGAAAAACTGGGGTCACACCTGGATCTCTTGCACAAGAGCACGTTCCCAGCCACAGAGCTGGAAGGAAATGCCTGGTGTGGCAGAGGGATACCCTGCGCTGCTGTCATGCACTGCATCACCCGGGCTTACCCACGGCATCCCCACAGTGGCACCAAAAGTGTAATCATTGTGGCAAACAGAGAAACCCAAAGAGCCACAGTGTTTGCCTGCAACTCCACTGCACAAGTTGTGACACCACAGAAAGGTCAAGCAAACTGGATGTCCATCTGGCTGCCTGCCTACTCACTCAGGTACAGACCCCTCAGCCTCAGACTTAATGCCACATTTAGCTGGTGTCAACAGGAAACAGCCTCTGACGGTGAGGTGTCGCTGCAGAAGGCAGCTATATATAGGTGTATACTGAGAAATGGTGTGTACTTTTGGAGGGTGAGTTCAAGGAACCAGGATAAAAGTTTCCACCAAGCTAGGAGAAAATGGGGAAGCCTTCAAACTGGTCTGAGTCAGGCCTTCAGGGAAACCTCGGGGATGCAGCCCGTCTGGACAGTCACCTCACTTTCCTCACTCCTTTGATGTAGTCAGAAGAAGGTTTTTCTCCACAAGTGGTGGCCTGGGAGCAGACAGCTCTGCCTTGGCTCTGGCAGGGCCACCAGGGCAGCAGGGCCCAGGGCGGCCGCAGGCGCTGCTGCCCACGGTGTTCTCCAGCACATCCTGCTCCCAGTGCCCCTCCTTTCCTTTGACCACCAACACTTTTGGAATGACCACCCATCTCCTTTCCACCACTTGATGATTTACCTCACAGACATTTCCATTTCACAGATGTCCAGTTTGTATTGTGCCGCTCATCTCTGGCGTTTCACTCAATTGGCAGAGCAGGTCACTTATTAAAGAAATCTTTGCTAACTCCTTCCCTGCCATTCTCATGAAAAATAGCAGAATGTGAAATATAAACCTCTGTTTAGGCTTCATAAGTATAAGGTTTAAGCAGCAATAAAGCATCGAGAACATCTGAAATCACTGAAGAACCTAAAGAAAACATACAAGACTTGTTTTCCTTCATAGATACTGACACATTTTCATTTACTTCTTTCTATTAACTGGGTTTCCTTGACTGTGTCTACAGCCATCTCAATTGTAATTATGTAGCAGTTAACCTGTTCCCCATGCCTAACACAACCCATAATTAGTTGTCTTGTGTCCACAGTTTATGACTCAGCTCCATGTGGTTTTTCTATATCAAAGGCTTGGTTACCAGATTTTTTTTTCTCTACCACAGTACTTGTGCCTGCACTGGAGGAGGGCAGCAAAACCTGAGCACATCTGTTTTCTGGAGGACAAAACCACTAGAAAACCAGACAGTTTTATGAAGATCGTACTTGGGTGCTTTCCAAATACTACACAATCTTGTAGAAGAAACTGTTTTCTTGAGGAATGACCCTTATATTTATATATTGAAGTCGTCACTTGGGCATAGATGTAAAACCTTCTGAAAACAAATACTATCTTTGTGCCTTATCTGGAGACAGGGAAGACAGAAATACACATCTTGGCATGGGAATGAGCTATTCTTCTTCATTGACAGGCAAGAATTTTATATAATGAATTCATAAACCTCTACATTAATTATGTTTCATTATCTCTTAGGGTTCCTCATGTGGACAGATAAGATCATTCCACATGAGAAAACAGATTACTTTGATAAATAGATAGCTTTGCTGAATGAGAATGAACATTTTAATAAATATTTATGCAAGTTTTCAATTTGATTAATTTTGCAGTGACGCATGGGCAGAAGAGATGTACAAAAAACAAACAGGTCCTTTAGACTGATATAAGAAAGCAGCCAACCACTATTGGAGAATGTTTAGATAAGAACAATTAAAGGAACTGGCTTAAATATTACCTCCATGGACTGTGTGTGAAGGCAAGCCTTCTGACCACTCTGGATGCTGCATGCTCAGCTCAGCTGCTGCATCAGAGAAGTGATTGCAGCAGAGGAGCAGTGTCATAGGCACTGAATTATGTCCTCTCCACCAGATTGGAACAGAAACTGCTGGGAAAGTTTCACTTGGTTTATCTTTGCAGGAGGGATGTATTTGCCATCCTTAAATCACAGCTGGAGACATTATCTCAAAGCTGTGATGTAGCCATTGCTGAGTAGTCCTCATTAATGAGGCCTGTGGTTAAAGGAACAGAGCAGTTATAAAGCTCCATTATCAGATAAGAAAGAAAAGTGCCCTGGGAAGGGCTTCTTTTTTTCCCAAGTGAGTTGGCAGTTTATATGAGATTTGTTTGTTGAAGTCTCCCATTTGACCATCAAAGCTGTGTGGTTTTGTTCAAGGACACGATAAGCAAAGTCTGATGTATGCCTTCAATGCTTTTACAGAATGGGCAGTCTGTCTTTCCCTGATTTTCTTTTTTTTGAGTACAGTTCTACTGGCAACAGAGCAATGAATACAAAGTCCCTTGTATAATTTTCCTGGCAGCAAGGAATAAATGATGTACTAATGCTTTGGCTCTCAAAGGATTATTAATTAACACGTATGAATAACTGAATTGTAATTCAGTAGAAGGGGAAAATACCACGGCAGATGATTCAATGAATGTAGCCCAAATTATCTTGCCCTAAAATATTTATAAAAAGTTGAACCCTGATGAATTTTGTGTGCATTTAGCCAGATCAGAGTCGGGACCAAAGAGATTTTTGACTTCCAGTTTCTAGTAGGACTGGCTCAGAAGCAGTGCTCCAGAGGGGAGATGTTCAAGGGCAAAATCTACTACACATTTCAGATCCCTTTGCAGTGAGGGAGGGAGCGAGACAGCAAGCCCACCAGTCTTGCATCAGTGTTTATAGCAACCAGAATGACAGACCTTTTGAGTTGGACCTATGGCCATGTTCTGACAGAAACCTACAGAGGAACAGCTGAGAGCTGTACTTGAATGAGCAGCAGTAAAATCAGCTGTGATGCTCATTTCACTCGGAGATGCTGCTATTTTTTAGTTGGTTTTAATATTTTTTTTTAGTAATACTACACTGTTATTTTTATATTTAAAATCTGAAGTGAGGGACTGCTGATGCTTTAGCTTTTCCCATCTCCACAGAAAGGGATATTTACAGCTACACTGTCTGGATAGTGATGCGAGGCATCCATGTATGCATAAAGGCCAGTGTACCTTTTCACAGCTTAAAACAGAAAGGGGACTTCATGCAGAAATTTAGCAACTATGGCTTTTAAAAGAGTATGTGGTGCTGCCTGTTCCCTGGTTAGCAAAACTTAAAGTAGGACTTTACATTAAAGTAATGACAGATGGAATTCAAATGTCATTATCATATGGTTTTAGACCAGCCTCTAATATCTGCTCCATTGATTCCTATTGGCTGAAAGAAATGTTATTTATATCAAGGGGAAAACCTATGGCAAATCAGACATGACTTTTAGAACTTCTTTCCAAGGGAGTATTTTTTTGAGGTTTTCTGTTTGTTAGATCATCAGCTATTTTACAAACAAAACCAAACCAAACAAAAACCACGACCCATAATTTTTCAATTGGAAAAGGCTAAGAAATCAAACCAGCCAAGAAACAGTAAGAAAACATTTCAGACCTAAGGGCAATCAGATGGTCTAAATTACTGGTAGTTCATGGATTTTTACTTAAAGTAGAGGAACATGAACAAGACTAATAAACCATAAATTAAAGAGACACATTAATGTGAGAGATTATGGGCTGTGGAACTTAGACTCTAGGATGTATTTTTTCTCTAAACTTTCTGTGAGCTTGAGAGATTATTTGTTGTATTTTGAGTGTATTGCAGACACCATTTGACCACAGGTTTGGACTTTATTTCTTTGCAGTCCTGAAGATAAAGGACAAAGTTGTACTTGAGTTTGTAAGTATGCATTGCATATCTAACCTAAGTAATTTTGTTCCTTTTCTGTGAGTCAGTTTTCTTATGGGGAAATGGAAACATTTGCTTTCTTCACAGGAGTGTGATGCGTCTTTATATATAGAAACACCTTTAGGTCTTCATATGGGAGGCACTTCAGAGCAGAAGTGTACACAGAAAGAAAAACATTCTTGAGTTGAATCCAGCTCACCTAACTTAGGCAACTAACTAGTGGCTAAATTTTAGAATCTAATACATTTTAGGGGACAACATTCCCTATACAATCAATGGAGGGAAACAAGCTATTGAAGACTCCTTGGGTGGAGATCTTCCTTGCATCTGCATTAGAAAGAAGAATTTTGTTCTGAAAGCCTTCTGAGGTGTTGCCGTTACTTCATGGACAACTTAGGCACTTAAGAATTGCTTTTTTAGGTTTTTAAATTATAACACAATTTCCAGCGTTCCTAGTTGTGCAGGACAGATCCTACCGAGTGTTTTCACACTTACAAAGAGAACTGCTAAGTCTTTGAATGTTTGTCTGTGAGTTGGGTTAAACACAACAGTGAAATGACAAGCAGTACCACCTGGGGTATTTTTTTTTCCAAAGCACTGAAGTGAAAACTTTTAATTTGAATATTCAAAGAGAGGCTTGTAAAAAAGAACAGGCTGTTTTATGTGATCATTGAACTCTTCATTTCATAGATGGCTGCTGCAATAAGTAACCTCTCCCTGTAATTGTGGTAGTGCACAGTCACTGCTCTCTCAAGTTGGTTGGCTCATTTGAGATGAGAGTCAAAGCAGGCTGCCTGTTTTAGCATTTAATCCCAACAGTTTAGAACAACCACCATTTTATAAGCATATAATTCATCTCAGTTTCCTATGAAAGTTTTAAGGTTTTTCATGGTCATCCCAGTTTTCAAAGATTGACTTTTAAGGCCACCAGAAAGCTTATATGAACACCCCTTTGTACATCTCCTCCCCGTATTTTCCACCTCCCAGATTAGATACTTTCTGCTGTGTTGCATATTGTAGAGGTCAATACCATACAGCTTCTCACTTAGCTTGCTATTTAGAGGTCTCTGTTGGCCAGTCTGGCTTTCAGCAGTGGCACAACTTTATTATAATAATAATGCATTTTTATTTATGGCCACCCGCGCCTGAAGCATCTTAACAAAAACAACTAAAATCTAAATGGCAATAAACAAAGGCAAAAGGCCTATAAAAAGAGAGTTTGGAAGCCAAGAGTTTAAAATTCCTGCAAGACAAAACAGGAAAGGAAATGAGAAAGTCAGAAGCCTTGCCTACCAAAGTGTTCTGGCATATGCAAGAGACAGTGCGTTCCTGAGGCGAGGGAGGACACCATCTCTTTTGACCTTCCAGCAGACAGTGACCAACACCATCAGCCTGAACTACTGAGAAAGGACACAGAGGTACTGGAGGTGGCTTTCTCTTACCTCAGAAAAAGGAACTTCTTTGGAAAAGCCACAATATTCTTGAAGTTATGTTGTCTCTCTCTGCTGGCCTGAAAAGGTTCACTGCAAACGTGTCTTTCCCCTTAAGTTTTGTTTCATTTGTTTGAAGACAGAGTGAATGATCTCTCACATGGGTGTGATGGTCCTGCAGCATTTGAGCTTAAATTGGCTGATTTTGAGAATAGCTAACTATACTGTGTATGCACACATATATAACTATACTACACATATATAGCTAACTACACTATATATACTTTAACAGAACCCAAAAGATTGGTAGATTTAAGGAAAACACTGAAGGCATGTTAGCCTAGCTTTATTTTTGTCTCCTCAGGAGCAAATTTTAACAATCTTATTATTTCTGTGCCTCAAGTGTCTGATCTGTGATGTGAGAATATTTATCATTGAAAATACCATCAACATGGCAAATCTCCTCTTGTTCACTTACCTCTGCCTGCAGCAAATCCTAGTCTCAGCTTGGATCTCTGCCTTGTGGCACACTAAGCTCTTCTGGTCTGCCAGGACTCCCTCCAGCACCTTTCCTTGCTTGATTCAAATTTTAACAAAGCCCTTGACTGAAGGTTTTGTCCCTGCTTTGGAGGAGCTAACACCAATTAAAAAAAAATTCCACTGAAACAACTTTGAAAAATGAGGCTTTTGGGTTTTCAGCCTGTAATTACAGCATCAGTTCCCTTTTATGCTTCTAAATTACAGAGAAGCAAACTACCCTGTGTTCTGATGTTTTATTTTTTTTAAATTACTCAGTGGCTTTGTGGGGAAAGAGTAACTGAATATTTTTGGTGGTGTTATATAGGCAACGCCTTCCCCATTAGCTCTTAAGGAGTGATTCTTCCTCACTCCCTAAGGTTCACTTCAGGGGGAATGGAAATTAATTCACTTCATGGGAAGTGAAGGTAATAAAGAATGTCCCCCTTTCATGGTTTAGCCAGCTTGAAACAAACTTGAAACAAACACTTGAAAATGTGCGCATCATTTTTAACAGAGGCTTTGCGTTAACAAGGATTAAGCAGGCTCTGTTCTTGCTTCAAAACACAATTTTCCGGGTAGCCCTGCAGTGTGATTGGCACGGGCCTTGGTGCAAGGAATGAAATGGCACCTCCGTGCCAGCCAGCCCCAAATGTCACCCAACCTACCCCTGCTGTCTCGTCCCATCTCGGCACCCACGCACCCTGCACGCGGGCCTGGGTCCAGCTGCATCGCTCATGCAGGTGCTGACAACTTTGCTGGATCCAGCTGTAGCCTGAACAAACACCTTGAGATGTTTTTAGAGGTTATAGGAGCTATTGATCCATCTTCAACAAAAGTTCAGCTTTCCCTGGAGGTCTTGCCTTTTGCTATTTTTTTCCCCTGTCTCTTCATTTTAAGAGTGTCTGTCTTTCAGGTTTTCCCCTTTACACTGAGGGCCTGGCTTTCAGCTGATTGCCAGGACAGACTGTCTCACTGTTTACAGCAGCACTTGTCCCCCAAAGTCATTGCACGATGACAGGAGGGCTGGGGGAAGAAGTTAGGTTGGCAAGAAGAGAATGAAAAATATTTGCAGCACCTTCATGTTTAAATACTTAATCACTGCATCCAGAAAATATCCCAGCTGAGGAACTGCACACTGCTGGTAGAGCACATGGCAGGTTCCCTGAGCATCCACCCCACCAGTTCACCAGACTGCGCAGAATAGAATGGAGTAGAAAAGAGTAAATTAGAATCGAATGGAATCCAATCCAATGCAATCCAATGCAATCCAATGCAATCCAATGCAATCCAATGCAATCCAATCCCATATAATACAATACAATACAATAGTGCAGTTGGAAGGGACCCACAACAATCATTTAGTCCAGCTGCCCAACCAATTCAGCACTGACCAAGTTAAAGCCTGTTATTAAGGACATTGTCCAAATGCCTCTTAAAAACTCACAGGCTTGGGGCACTGACCACCTCTATAGAAAGCCTGTTTCAGTGTTCAACCACCTCTTGGCAAAGAAACCCTTTCTAATGTCAAATCTAAACTTCTCTTGGTGCAGCTTTGAACTATTTCCACATGTCCTATCACTGGATACTAGGGAGAAAAGATGATCACCTCCCTCTCCACTTTCCTTCCTGAGGAAGGCATTCCTCTCCCACTTTATTCTTGTGCTTGGCATTACTCCATCCTAAGTGCAGAGTCCAGTACTTGGACTTGTTAAATTTTATCCCATTACCCATAGCTCAAAGCTCCAATCTATCCAGATCCCCCTGCAAGGCATCTTGTCCCTCCAGAGACTCAACAGCACCTCCCAGCTGGGTATCACCAGCAGAATTTCTAATGGTGCACACAGCTGGGCACTAAACACAAATCCACTCAAATGTGTTTCTGCTGTCTGCCCATCTCATGCAACCACTGTTCTCTGCCATGCCTTTCCTAACTTTTAAAGCCAGTTCTCTACAGACCTTTGTAACCAGCAGGTTGTATATGGCATTGCTGAAATGCAGCCGCGGGCGCATGAAATTGTGCCTATTCATGATTTTTTTTTCCAGCATGGGAAATGAGCAGCATAGACTTGTCAAGTAAGGAGTTGTCTCAATTTACTGCTTGGTTCAAAAAAAACATGAAGCATTTCAAAAATTCTAATTTCTAAAGCATTTCTCCAATAACTCATGGATTAATATTTATTTATGGATCTGTAACTGGTTTGATTCCTTTCTGCTGTTTTTTGCTCAGGCTGTTCTGTTGTACCTGGAAGATGATCCAGCCAGACCACTGACTTTAATAAAGTCTAGGATTGTCTTTGGACCCCAGACTTGCCAGATGGCAAAAAAAATGAACACTTTCCACCACTTTTAGATTTTAATTTTCCTGGGCTATAACAGACGTTTGAATTCACAAAAATTACTAACTCACTGACTTACGGTCAGACCTCCTTATTGTTTTAATATTATTTTTATTCTAAATTTATTTTTCTTTCGTTTGTTGTACTGATTGTACACATACTCTAAGTCCTGCTTCCTCCCATAACTAATTTAATATTGTTTTGTTTCAGCCTCATAGAAACAATGCTGGATGAAAACTAATCCAATGGTTGTTACACACAGGTCAGGAAAATCTCATCGGCTGTGGAATTCCATTTTTTTCTGGGATTATTAAAATTTCATTATAAATGATACTGCACTGTGGTGAATCATCTATTATGTGTGGTGTGCTTTTGATTGCCTTTGTATGACTAGATATGTGGTTGGGCTAGCTTCATGTATTTTGTTGTTCCAGAGTGATTCAATAAAATGCAAAAGAAGTAATCATTCTCTATGGTATCTTTGATAAAATTTGATTTTTCCTTTGAGAACCTCAAGGAAAAATCACTCTTTTCTGTCCATCTGTCTTGCAACAGCAAAACACAAATCCAAAACACCTTCAGGTCATTATGGTCCATTGTTGCAACACTGGGATTGAATTTTGGCCCAAATGGCAATCGTTCAGTCCCTTGTGGAAAACAGGAAACAAGAGAGAGCTTTCACAACTGTAGGTAGGTGCAGCATTTGAATTTTGGCCTGCAGAGTTTGCAGGTGAGCTGTCCCACAGAGTCCAGCGCTTCCATAGCCAGTGCTCTGTGGAAAGGAGTGATTTTGGTTGCCCATCTCAAATGTCCATTCAGGCCGTGCCTGTTCTCTCCCCAGTCACACATTCACACGCTCAGGCACATCCCTGAGATGGCCACGGTGGGAGGAAGAGTTGCTGCACCCAGCAGCAGCCCCGGCCTGGGGCAGCCCCACCCTGCACGGTGCTCACTGAGCACCTCGGGGCTGTTTTGGCTGAACTGAGAAATGAATGTTTGAAAACTTTGGGTCAGTGGTTCTTGGCCATTCATCCTCAGGCTGGTCCCAGGAGAGTCTGCAGGGGTCGGCAGGGTCTGCAGTGGTGGTGCAGAGGGCATCCTTCTTCCTGGTGCAGGGGAAGGGACAGCAGGAGAGAGGACGCAGCTGGGATATAAGAAATGTCGTGGAAAAACAAAACTGGGGGAAAACTTGTGTTAGTTTACTCGATTCACCACTATTACCACAAACTCAGAGTATCTTATTCAGATTGTTGAGCCTGAGGATTTGGTTGTCAACAAATGTGTGGGAGGGAGAAGTGAAAGGGGTGAGAAGGGTGAGATGTGGGGGGTCCCCCTGGGCTTGGGGACTGAGTCTGCAAATACGTACCTGGGCTACAGAGCAGGGAGGGAGCTACAATGGTGTGCAGGTGGGTGGAAGTGAATGGAGATGTGTCAGGGAAGGCAAAGGGCCTTGCTTGTTCTGGCCAAGGCACAGGAAATACAGAGCACACAGGCTGCTTGGGAAATCCATAGGGTTTGGACACCAGTACGTGTTTGTTCCCACTGCTTTTGGTATCCTCAGCATGGGGACAGCCAGGGCCAGCTGGCACTCACCCAGCTGAAGTTGGGACATGACTTAGAGGCCACCACTGCCAGAGACCATGCCTGTAGGGGGCTAGGACATGCTCCAACACCTGCCTAAGAGAGGCGTGGGGGCTGTGGCTGGGATACCAGCAGTGGCAACAGCAGAAGGGCTGAGCACTGCCCAGGAGGGTGGGGTATGGACTTTGATGTTTAAGTGTGTGCTTTTCATTGTTCTGGATATTTTCATTACTTCTGCTTTTCCTCTGATCTTTAGCTGCTGAATTTGTGTCAAAGGGATATGGGCGTGAAAGGGAAATACAGCAGCCACTGGCAGAGAAAAATGACTCCAAAGAGAATTGAGTTTCTTGAGTCTGATGTGGAGCCACAGCTGTTTCTACTGCTGCCTGGAAATGTACATTATCTGGCAAAGAAGGAGCATCTGCAGTGACCTTTTTTGAATTTCACAGAGAAAGGATCTCTGCCGTTCTCTCATGGTGCCCTAAACAGTGACTGCTCTGCCATTTAACAGGTGGCGACTCCTTCTGTCCGTGCAAACATGGTAACTGTTCAACCTTGTTAGACTTCAATAGTTGCAATTTTGATGCAGGGACTCTACACAAAAGTTCTTGCATCCTGTTCATGCTGTTTCTAAACGGCAGTGACACTTAGATGAGTGTTAGTGGGAATGTTCCTGCCATTTTCCCTATCTGAGTTAGGAACCAGATTATTCAAGTATGTTAGGAAACAGGGCAGAAATTATGAACATTCTTCACATCTCTATAACTTTAATCTGGCTTGCTCACATCTAGGCTCTGCAGATAGAGACAGCAGCCTAGGTGTCACCTTCAATCTAGCATTTTAGACTGAATTACCACCTGGATGATAAGATTCTTCAGGACCAACCCAGGTAGCCACAGGCATAATTGTGCAGCAATTGCTTGACAAAGGAGGGTGCAAATGACTGGTCATAGTTTAGACACTGTTTTCACAGAATATAAAAACTTTTGGATCTAATGAGAAACTGAATGGCATGTGGAAAAGTGAGAAACAATATTTGCGAGAGGTCATTTGTCTAATGGGAATTCACACGATCCCGTGGGAATGGGGGGAAAGCCAATTGCCACAGATACCAGAGGATGTGAATATACATAACATTGGTAGAAAATTTGTTTATTACCACTCTATTTTCCTGGGAATTAATTTGGAGTTCACTCTTCTCCTCAGTAGCATTCCTCTTGGCAGGCTTAGAGCTTGTGAGGGGGGAAGTATAGCTTGTTGTGGCGTCTGGGGAAAAGATCTGATTTGATCTGGTGGAATCTTAGGGCATTTATTAATTTTAACAGAAACACCTTTATATTTGCACCTGTACATGGTTATTGCCAATGGACTAAACATATGAAAGCCATGAGAAACATTCATTGCCCTAAGCTTCCCTTGTAGAAAGAGAAAGTGTGGAGCTGGAAGCCATGCTACACTGCCACATGGAATGTGGAACACCATGAAGATAATTTCCCTTTCTGTGGTATTTTACTCCATCTGTTGCACTCAGATTTACTGTATAATGCACATGTCTGGATATTTCTCAGTTAATGGGCAAGATGAGTAACCCAGTGCTTCAATGTCTGTCTCACGTTAGTTTTAGTAAGCTTAAAACTCTGCCATACCCTCTTCCACCATTGTTAGATCCAGGAGTACTGCAATGCAAGAAATGGAAATTGTATGTGTCAAATATTATGCTATTACAGGGGTTTTCATTTAAAAAGAAGGGCTTTCTGAAAAAAGGCTGAGACAGGTCACATCCATTATTAACACAGCACCTCATCCTCCTTTACAGTCCTATCTCAATGATTTTGGTAGCAATACTGGTGACCTACAGTGAAAGTATAACTAAACCCATTTGTATTTCAGGACATACAATGAGAGAGGGCATTTAGCCATATTTTGGGGATGCAGCTTCGAGGAATATCATTCAGTCTTGTAATAGGATTCTCAGCAATAGCTGAGTTTGATGTGTCAGTACGAAAACCAATGTTAATCTCCATTATATTTCTGAAATACAGTTTACATTGATCACATTTGGATCAGAGTTTTGTTGCTGATGGGAGCCACAAGAGTGGGAGAAACTGTAGACTGGTGCCAGAATCATCTCTTGATTCCAGTGTGATCCAAGTGTTCCCAGAGAGATGCACTTTCTGTATCTTTTCAAAGAGAAGATTTGGGCATGGTATGAGATCAAGAGATAAATAGATGCTTTTTTCCTGGCAGAAGGGAGATTTGTTTTGCAGGATGGCTCAAACCATGACTTTGTCATCAGACCTTCATGCAAGAGTCACTGGCATAGCCTGTATAGACTGTGCTCACTACTTTTGTCTATTAAGAGGACAAAGAAACATGCTGATAGCTTGATTTTTCCGGGTGCACAGGATTCACAGAGCCATCAGCATCTCAGAAAATGGTTTTATTGGTGTTCTTCTTGCTGTAGCATTTCTGTTCTTTCAAAGAGCAAGACAACGTAGATGAGATAAACAGGGGTGGCAAAGGGATGATGAGACAAATGATGAAAGCAGGAAATTGCAAAAGATTCCAAGCCATATTTTTGAATCTTCTTGGAAAATAAATCTTGATGCCTACCTTCAGCTTAATGGTTGGTTGCAGGACCCACTTGCTTCTCCAAGCATTCAGGTATGGATATTTTAATGAGATAATGAAGTGGAAAATATGATGCAGTCAACAGGTTGTGTAGCCCTTCATGTTAAAGGAAAATTTTGTGATGGTGAGTAGATGGATTATCATTTGCATATGAGGCAGATAATAGACTTCTTGTTTGCTGTTGGAATAAATGACTCTGCAACAAGCTTGTGTCTATTTGCAGGCATGTGGTGTTTTGACAACGGAAGCCAGTACCTTGCTAGGAGCTGACAACAATAAAAACATTAAAGGCAGCATCATGGCCTCTAGATGGTTTGGTTGTTGGAAGAGCTGACTGAATTAGATCTTGGAAGGAGATGAGGAACATGCAGACACAACCATCTCAGACTGAGATGGGCACGATAAATTAAGCTATGCTACATTTCTTGAGAGCATCTCGATAAAAACTAAATGAACATCACTATTAACTGGTGACTACACTTTTAAGTTCAATTAATTTTAAGCCAGCTTTTTGTGAAACAGTTCAAGGACTGACTGACTAAAAAGATAATGTTAGTAAATCAAGGCTGACATAAAAGCTTTGCTATCACAAATGCATCTCTTGGCTCACAGCATATGCTGTTTCTGAAGTCTTGTCTTCTCAGACAGGAATAATTTCAACTGTAGTCTATTGTTGCTCACTCGGGTTGTATTCTGGGATAGAAGAGACATAAGATCCCAAAGTAGTAGTGCATGGTGAGCACCATCAAGGAATATTGGGGAAGGTTATACAGGTAGTGCAGAGACATGGTTAATGTTGTCACCTTGCACAGCTGAGATTATTTTGCATGCTAGTCTTGCTCATAAAGGTCAGTTAATCAGAATTATAGGGAGTGTTGACATTTTTTCAATGTTCCTTACTGAAATGGATTACCATAATTCATCACCTTGGAGCTTAGGACATAGATATGAAATGTGGCAGACTTGAGTGAGGTCTGTATTTTGTATTCAGTCCATGGACTTGAAGCTTGCTCTTTCCCATTGTAAGTGCCTTCACGCCATGTTATTGTCTTCCTTCAGCAAACACTCTCTCAGTCACTGCTTTCAGAGCTGTTTTGTTTTATACCACCAGTGATATCTTTCTTGGAGCCAAGAACTTGACTTCAGATCTCTCACACTCCAAGTATGTGCCTTGACAAACAGCCTGCCATGGAGACTGAGCAGCCTGTTTTCACTGGAAATTCCAGGTAGACAGTGCAAAATTCTTCCCAAGGAAGCTGGCATGTATGCTCTTACTGAAATGGGCTGGTTTTGATAAATACACACTTTCTAACAAAATGGAAAATTCCATGCCAGTCCTGTATTTGCAGAGATGCTGATTCAAGTGCATTTTGCCTGAGTGGACAGTGCAGTAATGCCTAGCCCCTCAAGAAAATGGGACGGAAAAAAACCCAACCCAACCTCAAAAAAGAAGAGAAAAGTGAAATGTGCACCAGCATTCATAACGTGCAGAACTGAGAGCATTGTGGTCAACCAGCAAGACAAGGTGACAAATCACACTTCTGTGTGAACTTCATGCTCAATTCCGATGAACAAAATCACATACAGTGTTGGTCTGTTCCCACCTTTATTGTTCTGGAGTTCCTTTGCAACTCTTTGGTAACCAGATCCTTAGATCCTGCTGCACCAGGCATGCAGCAGATCTTTCTCACCTCTCTTTTTGTTTTCAAATTTTTCTGAATTCTGATCCAATTTTCTTTGTTCAGCTTCCCAGTCCCCCTCACCAGAGGCTACTCCTACTCAGGCTGGGGGACATGCATGCACTGACACCCAGAAACAAATTTTATGTTTAAAGAATATACTGAGAAAGAATTTCAATGGACATTCATAGTCCTCCTGTACTCAGCTCCTCCATACTCGTCTCTCTCCAGTCCATTTTCCTCTTCTGTTGCCTGAGTCCACTACTCTAATCTGCAGATTATCTTCATGGGCTATGCAAAGCACTACAGCAAAGAGCAAATAATCACAGGACTGTTTACACTGGAAACAAGTAAAAATGGATAGTCAGGTAAAGGACACCTTATTTGCTTTCCTGCAATAACAAGGAGATACTTAGTCATTTCTAAAGCACTGTAGTGTAAATCTTACCAAAGGGAAATTATCTTACATTATGCAGAAGCACTAATGCACAACCACAGGATTTAAGTAAAGCCAAGGTCAATAGGAATAATGAGGGGAATTCAACATTTGTATAAGTAATAAGACTGTAAAATTATGTCTGATGGGAATTTGTTGTTTTTTTTTAAGGAAATGTTAAACCAGCATGTTTTTTAAAACCATCTGGGAGTGTTATTGAACACAAGTCATAACGAGAGCTGGTGAGAAATGGAGCACAGGCCAGTATATACAGAGGGGAAGCAATATAATTCCTTTCTAATATCTAAACCTGTAGGCAGAATAGTAGAGAGCTCCAGACTTCTGGTCTGCCTGTGCCAAGCAAAAAAGCTGGCATGAGCAGTGTGGTCATTCAGCATTGTCTCACAGCCACTGTGGAGTGCTTTGGTCCAGACAAAGTCACACTTACCACAGCTGGTTAAGGGGAACAAATCCTTACCACCAGATTGGAGAGCTTGAGATTTGGGGTCAGACAAATGCATTTGTCATATCTTAAAAAACTAGAAATTTCAACAGAAGCTCCACTGCATTGCTTTCTGTAGTGTCTTGCAGAGCTGTTTCATTGAATTCTGAAACCATCCTATTTCTTGTATTTAATTTGTTCTCCATGTAAACAGATTGGCAAGACTTAGCTGCCTAATGAGGTAGAATCCCTTCATCTTAAATCTCTGGAAGCTTCTGCTGTCTGGGAAAAAGGTTTCGTGAGAAATTGTTTAATTATTAATTCGTTTTTATCACTACTTTATCTTAATCAGAAAAAAAGAAAACATGAAAGAAGTTTAAAGATATTTACTTAAGCTTGTTCAATATAAGTAAATGAGGGATTTTCTTGTAAATTATGTTCACTAAAACAGAGAGTTTGAGGATTATTTAATAGCAAACCCCAGATAAACAGTAATGCAATTCTGAATATACCTAAGTGCATATTTCTGAATGTTGAGCTGAACATGTTAGATCTACATCACAACTGCAGCATTTGAACTGAAGAATTATGAACTGCAAAATTTAGCAATCACTCCAACCAAGCTGAAATGTCACATTAGTAAAGAAATGAGAAGCCTAAAATAAAGCCATGCTGTATTTATCCGTCTGCTTTAAAGCAACTTCCACACATGTGTTAATGAAGTAGATGGTGCTGTGAGACTAACAATCCTTGTGAGTACTGGGTGTGTAACAGGAAGGATTTATTTTTTTTTTTGGTATGTCCAATGGAGAAAATAGAAAGATTTGCCCACCCTGATGCTAAAAATACAGAATAATTATCAGCTGAGGCAGGTGCACTTCTGACCTAAGCATACATGCACACCATGTATTTTCAAGTCCTCTTTGTTAGAATAAACAGATGAATTTTTCAAGTGCAGACTTTAAAAGCAGATGCAAGTGTCTTTCCTGAGGAAGAAAAAATAGTCCCGGAGCGGCAGAGGAAAATGGAGTCCTGATGTCTTTGATGCCTTGTGCTATTGCTTTCCTGGCAGGACAATAACTCTGAAACCTGTGCCACAACCCCTATGGACATGGTGCCAGGTCACCTGGACCTTGGTGACATAAACCTACACCATGCATGGCCTCTGGTCCTTCTGGCCGAGGCCCAACAGGTTTCACAGCACAAAGATGCACTGTGGCATTCACAGAGTCACAGGATGGTTGAGGATGGAAGGAACCTCTGGAGGTCTTCTGGTCTAACCCCCAGTTCAAACAGGGCCACCTAAAGCCAGTTGTCCTGGACTGCATCCAGAAATGCTTCAAATATTTCCATGATGGAGACTCCACAACCTCCCTGGGTAACCTTCCAGAGTTCAGTCATCCTCATGGTAAAAAGAGTTTTTTTGGGATTTTTCCCTGTTCAGAGGGGAACATGAAAAAAATCCCTGATGTTGATAAGGGATCTCCTGTGTTTCTGTTTGTGCCCATTGCCTGTTGGGACAGTCTGTCTGGTATTTTGCTATTGTGAAGGCTTTCAGTAGCCTCAGCTATTAAGGGAATATGATTCCTGATTTTTGACACACTGTAGGTAAATAAACAGCTTTTCTGATTTCCTGAGTGGATGCTAAACCTCCAGAAAACCAGAAGTCATATCATAAATGAGTAGGTGTAAAGTCAGTGCATATTCAGCTTGCACATTTTTTGGTGAAAGAAGGTGAAATTTGTTGCTTTCTTCCCTCTACTTGGATTCTGGCTCAGTTAGTCAGTGTGTTTCACTTCTATTTTTTTCCAGGTTTTCCTTCACAGGGTGCAGTTGTGATCTTCACCTCTAGGCATGCAGGTCACCAACAGCCACCTCTGGAACAGCTCTTTTATGAATAAGAGAGTATCTAACAAGAATGAGATGTGCCTTGTGAGAGCTAGGACACAGCATCCTATTCCAAAATACTTCTTTCATTATACTGATTCCTATTTTATCCTACTTACTCCTTCACCATTGTCTACTCTTGTTGCAGTCCTACTCTCCTCCACTTCCCTCAGAACTCTTTTTCTTCTCAGCCATTTTGTAATGGGAGATTATTTAGCCATGGAACTGCTGCTCATCATGGACAGTTGGATGAACTGCCTGCCTCCAGAGACACATTTCAGACTGCTTCTCCATGTCGATGAAGCTAATGAGGCTTCAGTCTCGAAACACACATTTTTTTCTTTCTCTGTCACTGAGAAGTGCATGGGTGGGAGAAAAAAAAAGGTGGGAGAGGGTTTGGTGTGCTTGGTCATACACACTGGGGTGGAGCTGACAGCTTGGACCCTAATCACAGTTGTGCCAGAATCAGATCCAGGTCTGGACTCAAATATCTTCAGTGTGTCAGCTCCTCTGAAACATTTCATCACTACATCATTCCTCATCATCTATTCCAGGGCCACAGGAAGAAGCACAAGTTACACTCCCCAAGCGTAAAGGCCCTTTTTAATTCAGGGCAGTGTGAATGCACATAGGCTGCTAAAGCAGAAACATCAGCAGTTATTAAAAAATGAAGGGCCTTTCTTCCAGAAAGGGCTAAATAACTGATTTTCTTCATGCATGGTCTTTCCAGAATTATTCATTTATGTAATAAAAAACAGCTACACTTCTGAGAAAGAGACAATCTTACACAATGGCAAATAAAAGCCACTTTCACTGTTTGTTGGACATGAATCAAGTAATTTTTTGTTTGAAAAAAAAGAGTAATGGATAACTCAGGTAAAAAAAAAGCCATATAAGTGTGTCTGTATTTGAGCTGTTTTGAAGGTAATCAACACCCAGTTTTTGCTCTCCCTTGGTAAGAAAAGCTCCTTTAATACCTTCTGCCAATTCTCTTAAAAGTTTGGCTTCTCTTCTGAAGAGATGCAGGAGTGCAAGCAAAATCCTTCTTACTTTGCAGCTTTGGGCCCTATTTGTTTTGGACATGATGGTTAGTGGGTTTGATTCACTAATCTGACTTTATTAAGAGGCTGTACAAGCTATCCCACAAAGAACAGCCTGCAAGGCAGAGAAAGACAGGGATGTGCCAGGGACAGGGGACTTATACAAATTGAATGTACCATGATGTAACAAAAGTGGGAAAGTGGGGCTTTTTGAAAAAAAAAAAATTAGGATCTAAGCCAAGGGTAAATGAGTTCGTTTTATTCCTCACAATCCTCTCAGGCAGAAGATGTAGGCAAGTGGTAGAAGAGACCTACTACAGTCAGGAACCTAGAGATACCTCCAGTGCCCATTTTCTCTAGTCATTTGAGGGAGTTTTAGGCCAGCACTTTTCATCCCTTTTACACAGAACAACTAGGTAATTGTGTCTGTGCCTCACAAATTGTTTGTGACAGTGCCTGCTAAAGGAAACCTTTTCTACATCCATTTAAACTCAGAAAATATATCCACAATATATTTACACTGTGTGAAATACCCCATTTTTTT
>VZRZ01005966.1:51863-63309 GCA_013398175.1 Climacteris rufus | reverse complement strand
CTTTTTCCAAGGCAGCCTTCCACGCAGACAGCGCCGGATCGCTGCTCTCCATTTCTCTCCAAAAAAGAAAAAACTCCCAAAACGGGAGAGGAGGGTGGGGGGAGAGAGAGGGCGGGAAAAACCATACCTCCAAGCCTGTCGGTCTGAACACACGGGGTCACCAGATGTAGCAGCGGGTGGCGATGATGAGACAGCACACACCTTGGTTCGCAGAGATCCGAGAGCCAGCCAGCAAGCTCCATTTATTGTACTGTCCTTTTTATATAGTAGGAACCCAGGTATATGATTGGCTAGGTTCTACACCACCCTAATCCAAACCATATCATATAAGAACGACAACAGGTGGTTTATCGTATTGTTCTTCATACCTTCCATGGGAAAGAAGGATTTTCTCACAAGCAGCCCCAGGCAGCAAGCCTTGGGCCGCTACACCTGGCAATGAGAAACAATGGCAGACAATGGGACAGGCATTACCCCACTGATTCATTCTCTGCTCGCTCCCATGGAAAGGACAAAATGCCGGTAGATGCTCCATACACCACCATTTTCCTCCAATCCAAGTCATGCCCCCTTCTTGGAAATGAGAATCCCTTACTTCAACCCCCTAGAGATGGTGTGAATGGTATAGAATAACAGCCTAAGCAAGCCTACACAGCTCCTAACATCCTTGGCTGAAACTAGGGCACCAGGTCATACAACATTCATTTAATATTCTTTATTATTTTAGTGCCCAAATGAGTAGTGCATCAGAACCCTTAACTCCCAGAGTAAGTATCTTTCTGTAACTGAAATTCCAGCCCATCTTTTTTTGACACTGTAGTCACTTAGTGCTAAGTCTCTACTATTTTCTTCCAGCATCTATGAAAAACAGATTCTTGATTTGTCTGAGCATTTTTACAAAGTCCAGCTCAAGAATTTGGTGACTAGGGCAGCTGGGATGTTTTTTCCTTATTTGAAGGTTTTCCTCCAACTCAGTCTCTCTGGAGAACTAGATGAGTTTTTTCAGTCTCCGCCCTTAGTATTCTGTACTTGTTCTTTTCTCACTTCTCATTAACAATGTTTTTGTCCCAGCCACTAATCTGCACCTCACCTTCATTTACACTTCATCTTCTAAAAGTAATTTAAATATCATGATTAGTGCTTTCTCGCAAGACCACCTGAAAAGGATTTTTCGATTACTTCCTTTTCAACTGTGGAAGCTTCCCAGTGGTTCACTGTTGAAATATTCACATTTCCTCTAGGCAATCCCTTCCATGTCATCTTGTTGAGTGCTTTTAGGTTTGCAGACAGAAGCAAACTTGCAAGACATGCAGACAGCTTGTGAGATAAAGCTCCTGGGCTTTGAGGGGCTTGTTTGCCTGAAGGGTGAACACAGTTCACTGCAGATCTAGCGAAGTTCCATTTTGTTAATAAATGTATGGCATGTAGTGGCTCAATGAAAAATGAAATTCAGTAGTAAATCCTGAAGGACCTCAGGGACGTGGTACACCGTCAGAATGCCAATTTGTATCTTTAATAGGATATTATACTGGTGAAACATCAAAATCATTTTAGGTAGATGCATGTCATAATATGCTGAAGAATCCTTGTGGTTAGAAGAGTAATTAAGTCATAATAAAAATCCCAGTTTTACCTTTTATCTTTCTATCATGACTGTATATTTGATGTTACTCAAATACAGCATAGAAAAATCAGATTTTTAGTCAAAGAAAATTCAAGAAATTCTCAAACATAAGAATTCCTAAAAGACACCCCACTGACTCTATTAGCAAGATCTAGAGTTGCACTATCTCATGGAAGAAATAACATAAGTACTTTAATGTGTGTTGCTTCTTGTGGAGACGTGGCTTTGCTAGGCTTTTTGTTATTTTAAATTATTTTCTTCAGTTGTTTTGTGTATGCAGCCAGTTTTGAGGGAGCTTTTGGTCACATTTGAGTAGTCATGCTACACAAGTTGTCAATGTTAACCATTTCTTATACCCGGGGTACTGATGTATTTTGATTATAAGCTGAGTTGTACTAACTTTTGGCTGCAGCAATGACAGAGTATTGACTTAAAAATTAGTTTACCAGTATGGTGAGTGACCTCAGACAGCAGCCAAGCATCCAGATAGTTGCTCTCTCATTCACCCACCCCATCCAGCAGGTTGGGAGAATAAATAGGAAGAACAAAAGCAAGAAAACTCATGGGTCAAAATAAGGACAGTTTAATCAGTGAAGAAAAAAAAGGAGGAGGAGAAAAAGAAATTATGCACAGGAAATCACTCACCACCTCTCTAAGACCCAGCTTTTACTGACATTAGTGACATTATATGGTACAGAATATCCTTTTAGCTAAGTTAGGTCAGTTGTCTTGGCTATGTCTCCTCCCGATCTCTTGCCCACCCCTAGCATACTCAATTAAGCAGAGCAGAGAGAAAGAAAAAACGCCTTGCCACTGTGCAAACCACTGCTCAGCAGTAACCCAGAAATGTTTATCAACACCGGTTTAGCCACAAATCCAAAACACAGAAGCACACTGGCTGCTATGAAGACATTTAACTCTATCCCATCCATACCCATTACAATCTGCTAACCCAGCACCACTGTTTGCAAAGATTGCAGACACTGTACTGATCTTGTATCCAAGGAAGAAGCCTGCAGTATCATAAATTTTAAGTTATGATTTATGCTGACACTGGAACTTCATTTTTTTGCTGGGATTGACATCCTTTAAAGAAAACATAAGCAAAAATAATAAGTTGCAATCGTGGAAAACATAAAACAATTTTAGCACACTGAGATTTTTGTAATTTTTTTCTAGTCTGATTTGGACCATGGTTTTAAGATCAATTTTTGTCTCCTCAGTATGAAAACACAGTGTCATTCTCTCAGAACCCACCAATAAAAGTTAATCTGGGATATTTTCTAGATTATTACATCAGCATTCCATCATACTACAGCTGCAGACACAGTTTGAGTTGCGCTTTCCACAGATCTGCATTTACATTGAACAGTCATATGCAGAGTTACTGCTAGATTTAAAATTTTTTAAATTCTCCTCACTTTTTATTTAAAAAGTAAAATTTTTCAGTTGTTCTCTCTTATCACTGAAATTTAACTCCTGGTGACTGTAAGTGGATGACTCAGTGTGGTGGTGCCTTCCCTCAGGGGGGCTCGGACCCCGCCTGTTGCTCAGGCACTGGTTATACAGTGGTTGAGTGACACGGGATCCAAGGATGCTCAGGACACCCCTTAGACATCCCCTGGGGTGGAGAGAAGCACAAACCCAGCCTCCCTTTCCAGACACTTCTTCGCAGTTCAGCAGTTTATTGGTCAGTTATTAGGTAATCTTTAATAATTGGTTGTTATTACTGTGTCCCATCCTGTAAGCCCCGCGCTATTGGATGTTAGTGTTTTCCACGCCCTGTTTCCTGTGCTTAAATGTTCGTGTTTGGTGCGTAGTTCGGCAGATTTTTGGTTTCTCTCTTGGACTATAATAAGCCATTTGCACCCCCGCCAGAAATCTCCCTCTCCTTTTCTTCGTGCTCCGGACCGCCGTGCGCTCAGCGAGCTACTATCTGCACCTACCGAAGACAGGCTATCCAGCCTGGGGCAGCGCCATTGGGATACCTGCTTACAGCATGAGAGGTTCTGGCGAGCCCACATTCTGGGCCACTGGTTCCCGCGCAAGGGCTCAATCCTGGCTGAGATCGGATCGCTCCAGCCCCTCTGAATAAGTGGTGCTTCCAGCCCCGAGGCTCCACCGAGCCATCCCGAGGCAGGGCTGAGCGAGACGCAATGCAGCAACTCAGTAAGTTTATGCTTATAGTATTTACATTCTTATTTCAATACATACGCTTAGAGGAGAGAGGAAGAAGATGCACCCTCAAGGTTTCTTTTTAATCCAGTCTAGATTTATAATATGCAGAAACCATTGCTTTACCAACAGCTATTGAATAGTAACTGCAATTAAGTAGGTCTTTTCCTAGCAGGTATCTGTCCTTGCAATTAACTGGTACTGTACTGTAAGTCTCAGGTGCGTATATAAGGAATAGGGACAGGCTATTCAGTACCCTAAGGCCTTGTATGTCCTAAGATTGTGAATTTGCCTTTTGAATGCATTACAGTTCAAATTCAAACTGCAGCCTGTTCTCTGATTAATCTCTAGATTGGAAAACTTCAGTTGTGGACTTTTTGATTAAGGAAAAAGAATTAGATTTCCAAAACAGGAGTAATTTTTACTACTTAGTTTCATCAGGGCCAAAAACAACTTCTTCAGTCTTCCTCTAATGTGGGCATCATTTTAAAAATAATTAAACTAATATTAAAGACTAGTATTTCAGATAAACAAGTTTGGGGTTATTTTACCCAGTAAGATGGTGTTAACATGTATTATCTGATGCAGAAAAGTTTTTACAAGAATGGCATTTTATGTAGCAACAGAGACATAAAACCTAAGAAAAACCTAAGAAAATTTAAGGTGTACTTTAGTATGAAAACTAAAGCATGGTTTCGGCTGAATGTGATTGTATAACTTAGTTGTCCCCTTGCATAGAAAGGATATAGTAATTGGTATATGAAACCAACCATTTATGGGAAAAGGTAGGCAGCAGGCAGATACGGTCACAAGGGAATATTCTCATGGTTTCAAAATAACGCAGAAGTATTCCCTTTGTAATGACTGTCAGGGAATGCCTAGAGAGTAGAGGTCATTGGCACCTCTGTTAGGATCTTGTTTCTAATAGCTCCCAGAAAATGCATTCCTTTCAGATGCAACAAAAACAATTCACAGAAGTACAGAATGGTTGGGGTTGAAGGGAAGATCTGGAGGTCATTTTGTACAACCTCCCTGCTCAAGCAGGGTTAAATTCTCAGACATTGTTTTGAGCAGGAGAAATAGTATTCCAAGAAAAGGACTACCAATACTTCTTCTTTCCTCTCCTGCTTCTGAATTTCTCATAAAGATATGTAAAAGCTAGACAGATCTAGAATAGAGAGGTTTTAAATATGAAACCACTATAAACTTTCCTCTTCCCCTTATTGTGCTGAAACTACTCTGGTACTTTTATTCAGATCCTGGTCAAATGAAAAAAAAAACCAAAAAGAAAGAAAGACTGTGATTGCTTATCATTAAGAGAAGAGGGGGGAAAAAATGTTGAGAAGAGAACAGAAATAAGATGGTCCAGATAAAGTCAGTTTAATAAAGGAAAAGCAAAGGTCATATTTGAAAACAAAGTAAAACAAAAGATTTATTCGTTACTTTCCATCAGCAGGCAATGCCCAGCCACTTCTCTGGAAGCAGGGCAGGTACTGCAGTACTGCAGGTAGTACTTGCTCCAGAAAGAAAAAAGTCATAAGTAACAAATTCCCCTTGCTGTTCCCTTTCTTCCTTTCTCTTAGCTTTTATTGTTGAGCAGACACCATATGGCATGGAATATCCCTTTGGTCAGTTTGGGTCAGCTCTCCTAGTTGTGTCCTGTCTCAAGATCTTGCCCACCCCCAGTCTCCTGTTCGGGAGAGAGCACTGATGCTGTGCCAGTGCTGCCCAGCAGCAGCCAAAGCGCTGGGGTGTTATCAGCACCTTTCCAGCTATCTCTGTGAGGACTGCTGTGGGAAAATGAAGTCCAGCTCAGCCAGATCCAGTACACATCCACATGTTTTCTTCCCTTTTCTGCGTCCAGAAGCCACTTGTAGTACAAGTGGACATCAGCAACATAAAAGTATTATACTTCTCTGAACATCAGCAGTTTTGTTTTAAGTGAAAGCCAAATGTTTTAAGTTAATTGAGGGGGATGAATATTTAGTACACAAAGTGAGGGGGTTTTTTTTGTTTTGTAGTGTATGTTCTGATTTCTTTAAATCTGGTTGACCATAACAGAAATCAAATTTCCAGAATTTGCATTGCTCCTGTGCTGCCACTTTTTTTTCCTTCCACATGGCAGTGGAACTTATTTCCAGGAAAAAAAAAATACGAGTGTGACAAGCAATATTGAAAGCTAGTGTGTGTAACATTTGAAATTACCACAGTAATTTTGCTGGAATGCTGGAGGCACAGAAAGAAGAGCCAGAGACAACTGTGTTCAAGTTCAGAGGAAAGGAAGGAAGGGGGCCAAGACCCACCTTCTTTAATTCTTATATACTCTTTTAGAAATCACTAGTCATTGGAGGAAATCAGTTCTTCCTCCTTCAACTACAGTGGTCAAAGAAAATGTCCATCAAAGATCTGTGTCCATGGGAAAGGAATGCAATTGATAAGATAGTTCTACAATAACATGGCCATGTTTACAGAACAATAACCTTGAGAACTAGCTACTATGGAACTAGTTATTTTTAACAGCATGGAGTAAGGCAACACCACAGTACAGAGATCTACATTTTGTATCAGAAAATCTGCATTTGAACTTGGTAGTGTCCCTTAGACAATATTTACTTGAAGCCTTGAGATGTAGTAATGGCAACAGAATACCAAATAAATTCCAAGGTCAACAGTAGCAGAAAGGGATAACATTTTACTAACACTTAAAATAATGTCCATTCATTCTTTACTAAACAGTACATTTAGCCGTTGCAGAAACTAGTAGGATAGCAATGTATCTTTCAAAGACAAATAACCATACTATAATACAATGATATGTAAAATATTTTAAAGTATAGTTGTTGAGTCCTAGTATTTATGAAATAGAGAAAGCTACAGCATTATGCTATAGAAAAATAAAAAAGTAATTTAAAACATCTATACATATTAGAACACCTGAAATAATAGGCTTGATATCAACTGGTCTGAGACTGTGATGTACCTCTAAGTCTAATAACAACCACATAATTGTTTCTTTAGTAAAAATAATTAAATATGTTGGGTTCCATATAGCAACCACAGAAACTGCTTATTACATATTTTACGTACTAATGATGAAGATTTCTCACAGAAACCACCTTGCTGTAGTACACCAAACTTTAAGATAGTTTGAATACCTTTTCAAATGACATTGGAAGGTGGTGTCCCTACAGATACACATATGTATTTTTAAATTACATTGCTGATAATTTTAAAGGCCTTTAACTATGACTAGAGTCTGTTATTGCTATAATAATTTTTAAAGGTCTCTCAGTGCCCATACATCTTTGTGTTTCAAGTAGGGAATTCATCAGAAGAGAGGACAGGGAAAACAAGATGCAGAACAAATGCTTTGGTCATTAAATTGTCATTTTCCATATATCCCACTGTCTACAGCAACGTATGATAGTCATTTCCCTGAAAGACTTCAAAATCACCCACAGCAATGACAGCTGCTAACATTTGGTAATGTAAACATGCAGAGAGTGGAATATTTTAATACTGCAATGTGTATTATTGTTCCTTAGATTAGTATGTTAGCTAAAGACTGTGGCTGTGACTCATCCCTCAGAAGACAGGTGTCCATTAATTTCAATCATAATTCACTAACAAGACTAATTATAAAAAAAGTTTAAAAAAGTAAAAAGTGAGGGAAGCAGAGAGGCAAGGTAAGGATAGTTGCAAACAAAATCATTTGCTATCACAAGACAGATGGTTTTAAGTTTAATATTTTCTGTAAGTGGACAATCTCAGAAAGACTAGATTGACTAAAATAGCTTATTGAAATATTTCAGCTCTGTGATTTAGCACTTGACAAATGGAACAGACGTGACTAGTTTTGGTCTGCAAGTGTGATGCTTGCATCGATTTTCCTTTGCTCTGAGGATCATTGCTGAATTTCAAAATGGAAACTGTCGTTAACACTTCATTCCTTCATATTTCCCACCCTCAACCATAATTTCACCAATTGCCTTTTTTAATGAAGAAAAGCGATGAAAAATATTGAGTCATCAGCAGCTATATTTCCAGCTACAGATTCATACACATAACCACATATTTATTATTCATCTGTGTTCTCTCCCAATCTGTCTTTAAAAATAACAATTTATTTTTGAACTACTTGTAGCAATATTTAACCACTGATCCCTTTAATTACTTAAACTACTGACAAGCAGGGCTCATTCAAATGCTGAGATAATAGTTTTGTACATGCAAGCTGAATTAAAAAGGTAAATGAATGAACCTTTCAATTTTTAATAACACGACAGTTTTGCGTAGAGTCTGAATGGCAAAGATACCACATAAATATATACACGCGTGTGTAGGTATGTATATATATGCACAGAGAAGGATATATTTCCAATTATTTTCTGTTCATCTTTTTCTTCAGCTATGCATCATCATATAAAAAACACACATATAAACTAAGGTTGTCGTCTAAATCCCCTCCTGGTACACTGAAAGAAACTGCCACCTGCAAAGGACTTGTCACATGACTTGCAATCCTACTTTAGCTCAGGATTGAGTACATACAAACAGGGTTTAACTTTCCCTTTCAGCTAAAGAGGACTCCTAGATTTCTTTTCTACAATAGACACTTTCTTTTAGAAGGATAAAATGCTGGGAGAACACCACAACATTGCCTAGAAACATACAGCCAACAAGTGAATCTGTAATATGGTAAGGAATACTTCCCTAAACCTTTATACTTTTATGTATTTTTCCTGGCTCTTAAATCTAGTATAAGACTGTTTTTTATTTCGTCAGCATTATATTATTTGTAAGCGCCAAATACTCAGGATACCATGAAAATAAATGCTACTGAAAAGCAAGGATACCGATTCTCATTGTGAGTTGCAACTTGATGTAAAAAAAAAAAAAGATTTTAGATCCCTGTGTCTGTCACATGTGACTCTTCAAGAGCCATCAAAACTTACAAGTCCTCTGGACCAGGACTTGACAGAGAATAAGGGAAGCCAAATACACAGTCTGCCCTATGCACTCCAGAGCCCTCAGGATACAAGGAATTCAGGGATCCCTATATTTCATATATACTTTGTTCCTTATGACTCACAGGAAGCAGGGACATGCCTGTGTTCTTACCAACTAAAATACACATAGATGATTTTCGAGTACCAAAAACCCACAAAAACCCACTTATTTTTTCCACAGAAATCACTTTTCATCCAAGTTTTCATGCAATATAAATGCATTCCATTTGGCTAATGCCTTTTTTATTTACCATTTCTCACTCTCTAGTGAGAAAACAATACTAATAATAGTAATGATAATAAAGCAATGAGAGAGAAAAACTACAATCATATGGTTCAAGGGTCTACTAAACTGTACTTTTCCTACTCATACAATAGAAGTGATGATTTTTAAATCAAATATAGAAAAGACTGCTCCAGATAATTAACAAGATAAAAAATAAAAATTATTTTACATATAAGGAATAATTTGGGAATGTACTCAGCTCTTCATTCAGAGCTAAGTACATAATGGACACTGAACAATATTTAGTTGTCTAAATAATAGTCACCCGATCTGTACCTCAGAGACACTTGGATTTCCATGAGGCCTGAATGTCCACACTGCCTAAATGTCTCATTTTGAACATGATGCTCTCCCGTACATAACTAATTAACTGTTGGATTATGTTTGGCATGTTTTCTAAAATCATACCTACCAAAGGAGATGTCTTGTAAGACTTTTCCAAAAAGGGAACAGAAAGGGCAGGAATAAAATGTGGTGTTGCCATTTGAATCAGCTGGTGGTTAGGAAGTTTCCCAGAGCTGAAGAACTGGTTTCTAACTACTTTCTTAATAAAGCACCCACTTCATGAGCACATGGCAAATTTCTGTCCTTTCTGCCCACTCCATCAGTCTTGGTATTAAAAATGGGTTCAAATCTCCTTACACAGAGAACAACCTCTTTCTTTCACCTCAGAAAAGATCTTTAGCAGTAATCTGCCAGAGAAAAGGCAATCTTCCAGGTTCAATAGCATTTTGTGAGAAAGGGATGAGTGATAACTAACTCCAAGATAATTTTACAGCTGTAAGCCAGAAATGGGCAGGGGTACTTCTGTGAATTATAAACTGTGCGTCAGAGAATACAGGACTTAAACACATCCTTCAGGATTCCCTACTGATCATTTACATTATTTTGTACTTAGATCCAGGTTCAGCTTCATAACTTTATAGTATGTGTAAATGTCCAAGTAAGGAACAAAGTCACTCAATATTCCTGTTATAGTAAGCATAGAGAGACAGTCTAGGCCATACCAGTAGATTAATTTTTGAGTGATCTGATTTACCCCCCACAGATCATGTATTTCTTCACTATCTACAGAGGGAGCCTACAAAACTAAGAGATTCCTACTTTATATGCCTAATCAAAGCTTCTAAAATACAATGAGTATGGATTTGGTTTTGCAAGATTTATGTTTATCTCTTTTCAGTACCTAACTTCCACAAAATTGAGTCTAGTCATTCGTGCCTGAGCTCTAGGCTACATCAGCCAATCTTTCAAACAGAAGTGCTGTTAGAACTAGCAGTCATATTCCGCTTTCCTGAGACTGGATCCAGCCCGTTAACTCAAAGACAGAAATGAGGATTAAATCAGGAATCATTTGTAAGTGAAAACAGCCAGTAAAAACTGTGAACAATATTAATGATGAATAAGTCAAACAGTTCTAATAAACATAATAGAGAAAAGTCTGTTAAAAACTGCCCAATATGCAATTAATTACAAAACTCTTAATGAATTTCAAGTTTTATGTTCCAGATGAGAGAGCCCACCATTAGAAAAAAAAACAGCTAATGACACATTTGCATTGTTCTCTAAGGATATTTCTTCTAATTAAGCTTTAAAATTCAGCACAATCAGAGAAAAAACACTTGGGAAGCAAGGTTTTGAAAAATAGGTGTTCAAAATGTAAGTAGCTAGCAGATATATTAAAATAAGAAATGCATTATTATTTTTGCAATGAGACACTGCTACTTATGGTTTACTTTTTGAACAGACAAGTATCTATTTCTTCATGCCAGTATATGACTTTTTTATGTGAAAATTAAGGATTCATTATCTTTATTGCATTAAATCAAGACAACTCTTTCAACTGATGTATCTATACATGATATATGATACCACAGTCATAACTTATTTATCTTGATCTAAAATGAAGAAAAACATTCCACCAGAAATACAGATTTTTTTTGCTGGAAATAGTTTGCATCATCCTGTAATGGAGAGGCAAGCCTCAGTCCATTACTATGGAGAAACCAAAGGGCAAAGGCAAACAAAAAAAGCTGAATTCTAGAGATCACTGATTCGCAAAGAGGACACCTGCAGAGGTACTCAAGACACAATGTGGTTTTATCTCACAGTGTGGCCTGAGAAGTGGACACTTTCAAGGAGATAATATGGCTCCAAATTATCACAAATACATTCCAAAACCCATTCACCCTGTTGCCTTAGGTTTTAACCCTTATATTTTTCAAATCCTGCATTGTCTGGCATGTATGCTTTATATCTCGTTGGTTGCTGTTTTCTACAGACATAACACTAGCATTCTGTACTCACCCAAGGACATTCCAGCTGCCCAGACCTGAGCTTCTAAGGGCGGGG
>VZRZ01005966.1:0-51766 GCA_013398175.1 Climacteris rufus | reverse complement strand
GGCTTTGTCTGCCCTAAATGTACCTTTGAAGGCCCTTCAAATAAATACCCACCTTTTATTCCCTTACTCCTCCCCGGCCTCAGTTTTTGGGCTAGCCTTTTAGGCATCAACCCCTTCAAATTGGTCTTTGCAGACATAATCATACCTGCACTAGAGAATAAATTTATGAGTTTACAGAGGAAGCAAAAAGACATTAGGAACAAATGTGTGCATATATATGTCCAGGTGACAGCCCAGCCACTTGGTATCAAGTCAGAACTTTTTAATAGTTGTTTCTAGAATAAACTAGCACCTTCTTGGCAAAGATTTGAAATCAATAATAATGATAGCAACATTTTTAAAAGAATATTTGTAACACATTATGCAGGAGTTCACTTATTTTTCAAAATAATACTTTATTAAATTCAGCATAGTTTCCTCAACAGAGATTTATGTATTCAATCGGTGCCTAACAAGTATCATTGAAGTCTTGCTTACATCTTATCCTGAACTTCTGCATAAGGATGAACATAATTCTCTTAGAGAAATCCCTGTTATTGCTATGAGACCTCTTTTATTTGGTTAGCACTGCAGAAAGTTTTAAGCCAAGTTTTCTAGAGTTCTAACTTTGCCTTTATAGAATAACCTCTAAATGGGAGGAATTCTTAAGGGAAAACGCAGATATGTATACACACATTCCCAGTACATATATCACTATTCCTTCTACATAATGTGGTATCTGCTCTTCACATACTGGCCATAGAATTCCCTAATGTTAGACACCTCCTGGTTCTGCCATTACTAGCTTCAATATAAATGAAACCATAGTCTATGCCTTCCCTATGTTCCAGAAAGAGATCCCCCTGTGTCTCTTCTTCTCTGAGTCCTATTTAAGTTGTGAAGAATCGATCCTCTTTTTCTGGGGATAAAGCATTCAAAGACAGCTTTAACTAATAGCACCGCTAGCCTTAAAAGTAAGAAAATCAAATATAACGCTCTGGGCTAGTATTTTACACTTGCAAGAACCATGCCTATACTTCCAACTAATCATTTTGAGTCCAGCTGACCCGAAGGTTGGCACTGCCACCATCTTATTGGTATGTCTTCAGACCTTAGCAGTTCTGAAGACAAAACTTTATCTCATCATATTTTCTCACAATAGACAAGTTGTATCTAGGGATCCAAAAAGATTAAAACAACTACAAATCTTCATTTTCTGTATCACCTTACCAGGTTCTTCTTCTCTTCCATCCTCTAATTTGAAGTAAGGGAGGTGCCAGATGAGAGATGCATTTAGGGATCAATTCAATCAATTTACTCAAAATAGTACCAGATTGGTGCTAACTAGTTCTGTTGTATATTCTGACTGTTCTCCACCATCTCGAAGAACACTTTTAAACTGAGTGGGAGAACAATGGTTCAACCAGCTGTGTATATAGTGTTTTGTTTTCCTTTAGCCAATCTACTATCATACATGTGGTATGTAAATGAACTTAACTGGACATTTATTATCAAGTTCATAATAAGGTGATTCTCTGTGGTACATTTAACAGAATTAGTAGTTTAGAAAGGCTTATGATTCCCTATCAGCTTCCTGTGATCTACAACGGGTAAAGGAAACTGCAGGTTTTTAGACCATGTCACCAAAAAAGTAGATCACCTCTTTCCAATAAAATCTCTGGCTGAGAAGCTCGGAGACATATCAATTACTAACTTTAATTCACTGACATCAAAATTAGTTGAAGAAAGAGGGTATGGTGAAATCAGGAGCAGTTAGGTAGCTAAATAGAAGCTAGGTGCCATGCTGCTGTGTAGACTTGAGGCACAACTAAAAATGAAGGCCCAGAGTAGATACAATCGACGAATATTTTATTCAGCGTGTCTGTGCATTGTGGTAATATTTTCAGGCATCTAATTCAACAAATAGATAATGTGTATAGTTATCTGCTGAAATTACTGAAACTTTCAAATACTTAATTTGATGTTTAGCTTGGTAGAGTAGTAACACAAATTGCAGAAACATTTACACTAGATGAAATTAATGCTAATTTGAAAAATAAAAACAAGTTTTTATTATTTCACTTCAATTTAATATTTTAAACACTTACTAAGCCTAATAGTGAAATAAAAGAATAATGCTTTCAGAATAAAAAAAAATTGAGGCAGGAATAAGATGAGACCACTTGCATTCATGGTTTATCCATACAAATATGCATTTTATGTAGATAAACAGTCTTCATTCATTATACATTTGTGCCTACAATGGCTGTTTCTGAAAGGCTATGCTTCCACAGTCATTCTTGACTGGGGAGAAAAATACGCTTCAGTTTTTCTCCATATGACTTTGCCTGATGTGCAAACATAAGGCGCAATTCAGCTGCTCACTTCTCAGCTGTGAAGGGACTTTGCTGCCATTGCTGCAGGGAAAAATAAATTAGTCGCAAACTATATAGCTGTTAATAAACAGCCATAACCAACGGGTAAAATGCAATCTTTTGGAAAAAAATTTCCTTTGAGAGTGTTTTTCATGTTGGATACAAACCGTACAGGGCTACAAAGTACCTTTCAGCGAGTGACCACAATAGTGGATGTGAGAATGACCTCTGTAACAACAGCAGCTCCTGCAGGCAGAGAACTGGGGCAATGAGAGGATGCTTAGGCTGATTAAAAGTTTGTTACTCTTGATCTGCTCTTTAAGATTATCCATATCTGTCTTTTGCAGCCATCTATTCTGTCAGACCTTGAATTTGCTGTTCAAAGACAGTAGGTCAGGTTTCTTCACTAAAATATTTTTTAAGCCTCCTTTATTAGTCCTGCTACATTCTCTTAGCACATGTATTTATACTAAACCAAGAGGTGAGACCACCTTTCTTTCCTTAGATACGGACTAGTCCTTCGTCCTTATTCCAACTGTGTCCCTTAATCCTGCTGTCAGTCACACCAGGTAAAATGAGCTCTGATGCAAACTGTGCAAATAAAAACTAAACAAATTAAAGTCTTTATGACTGTCTTGAGGAAAAATCCAGATGTGTTCTAATTACTTCCTGGCCTCATCAACACTCTGAAAAAGAAAATCTCAGCAATGTGGCATAGAATTATTAAAATTCACATTACCCTGCAATTATGTACGTAGAATATGGACATTACTATTTTTCCCTTTCATATTTGCCAAGACACAGTGTGGTGCTACATCTCCTATGTCTTAGCAATACGTCAGTTCCTGCCTCCTCTCTGCCAGGTTCCCTTACAGTGTGGGTTTCTCAAACTTTCCTTGCGACCTCTTCCACTCAGAAAACTTTCTAAGCAAGATAGAATAAAACCTTTTTTCTTGTCCTTCAAATACTCCTTTTGAATTCTGTTTGGTCTGTGGGACCTCCACAGGTCTGAAAATAAGATCCTCATTATCTCACTAACCAATATTGGCACCTTGGGGTCCATCTCACCATATGCACCCATTTCTTCTCCCTAGTGAATCTTACCTAGCAATCATTCTTTCACCATACTTGAAGAGAACCTTAGGCACAAGATGTGAAGAGTCACTGGCAGATTCTAACAAAAATCTAAACAAGTTAATGAGAGAAGTCAGTGTTGGGAAAGAATGTGAAAGAAAAGGAAAGGAACAGCACAGCTGAAGCAAACAAAATATGAGGAAAGGTACAGGAAAGAATTGGAGTAAATATCTGAGCACAGGGAAACAATCTCCTCCATTAAAATTATGAAGACCATCTAAGAAGAACTGTGAGAACCCCCTGTGGGCTTCAGATTCCCCCTTTGTACTTGTGGCAGAGCTTTTACCTGAAGGAACCTTTTATCTCTGCTACCAAAGACAACTTTTCTGGGCACAGCACCTACTAATTGCCTTTCACCTGAGCAGAACTATATCTTTTTCTTCTGGAAAGTTGATCTGAATGAAACATAAAGGCCCCAGCGGATTAAAAACTCCCCCAAATATTTCTGGATCAAGAAACTGGGGAAAGAAATAACCCATTCCAAGTCACAGTTTTCCCCTCCCACTTTTTTACAGTTTGCAGCTGCTTTTCTCTCCAAAAGAAAGGTAATAGTCTTGGCATAAGAAACAGACTATAAAAAATGTATTGAACCCAAATGTTACCTTCCTCAGTGCCAAATCCTCATTTAAGGAAATGTGTGCACGCTGGAATAAATTTTACTAGAGTCAAATGGAGGGAAATCTTCTTAAGGCACACCAGTCAGACTTGAGGCAACCTTTTGGTTGGCTCTTCTTGGAGGCAAAGTTTACCTCCTGATTGGAAACAGCTTGGAAGTAATTTCAGACCAACACACTTCATTATACAAGCACCCAGAACTAGAATTGAAGAATCCAAAATCTTCAGGAACTCTTCAGAGTAGATCTCTAGATTTAAGCAATGCACATATAAAATCCTGAAGTTCCTAGCAGCAAAATCTAGAAGACTGATTTTCCAACTGAGAATATTTAGCATTGTCACATAAGAGTTATTGTTGACAAGGTGTTTGAGAAAAAACTTCTTATACTCAGACTAGGTGTTCCCCTTCACATCTCATTTTGCAGTTTCAGTCTCACTGATAAGTATTCCTTTTTTGACAGGAGATTGATGAGGCAGACAGTTCCAAATGCATTCAATATCCCAGTAACTAAAGTAGTTTTGAATTTCTCCCCTACCAAATTCTGCATATTCAATTTAACATACCTTCATGTAAGCTGAAGGACCTAACAAACAAGACATTGATGATTCTTCTAGAAAGAACACTTGGAGATGTCCTGCAGTGTGCAAATAAATAAATATTTATGGGCTAGGAGGACAAGGGAGAAGTGATAAACTGACACAAAGATTCACAGAATTGGTCCGGATACTCCTGTGGGAGACTTCAGTTCAAATCCCTTTTTCAATAAATATTTATTAATCTATACAATTGGAACAACTTGGAAAACAATGGGTGTTTGCTGCAGAATACCTTGCCTGCCAGTTACGACATTCCTTCAGGCTCACTGTGACAGTGAACCAGAGTAAACTAATCCTTGCTGCCTTAGGGTGAGATGAAGATGGCATGAAGATGTGATTTAAAGAGAATACTACATGAGAGCAGACTTCAGAGCTCAGTTTCTCTGCAGGAACTAAGTTCTTAACTGTCTTTGAGTAAATGGCCATAGGCACTATTACTCTCGTCAGTGTTTCTTCCTATCTAGTTTACATTATTCAGCTTCCAAATTTCTGTGGTTTTTTTCTCTTGGGCAACTAATTGTCTCCAGACAAGAGTATCTTATTGCAGATACGGGTGCTGTAGTATTTTCAAAGTTACAGTACCTAAATTATTTTCTGAATCTAACCCTACCTGTTTTGGTTAGAGTAGATATTACTAACTAGAGATTTGTCTTATTAATTAAAAAATATAATAATGCAAAAATAGGTTTATATGAGATACTCAGACACCTTGCTGTATGCTATCTGGAGTCCTGCACTATTCCTAGCAGAATTACATCACTCCAGGAATTATTCAACCAGAAAAAAACGTTAAATCAGTTTTTTACTCCAAGTAAATCAAGCATCCATGAGGTGATGGTCAGGATTTTCAGTTCTTGTTTGCTTCAAGTTCTAATGCTCTTGAGAAAAGAAAACTGAAAGGAAAACATGCTAAAACATACAGAATAACACAATATAAAAATATTCTCTATAGGTTAAATTAAAGACAGGCAAATGCCTCCTTCACTCTTACCATGTTGTGAGTTCTTTAGGTTCATACATGCTTCCTGTTACTATCAGATTCATAATCACACTCTCATATGTTGTATTTGTTTTTTAAAAGAAAATCAGATTTCTTTTTGCAATTCACTGCATTCATAATTTCCCTGCCACTGTTACAGTGAAGGATCAGTGCCACCTACAGACAGGGATTAGAGTGGAGTCCAACTCCATGTGAAGGAAAGTAAGAAAGCATCTCAAATGTTAAATACTGGAACTTCTACGTAAAACAATCCCTCAGTAAAGAGCAAGAGCTGACATCAAGACTCACAGAAATATTCAGATTTTTTTATCTTATACTTACTGATCACAAGAATTTCCTTAACAAGTCACTACAAAAGATTAATTCTGGATGCTGCATTTGGCTGTATCACATTTCCAAATGCAAATCTCTTGCATATCTGAATAAAGCAGAACACACTGCTGTCAGCTCTTTTTCTGTGCATCTAGTTAATTTTGGTTGGTTGTTATCTGAGTCAGTTCAAAGGGGAAGAAGTCTTCCTCCTTAATTATGAGTGCCAATTAGATTCTGGTTTAATGATCCAGATAAAATTAAACCCAGCCAACTTCTCACCCCAGACTAGACTGTATTAAACCAAATCTAAAACTTCAGAAGAGATTACAGGAAGGCTGGAAGAACAGAGCTCATTAATCAAGCTAGTTTAAATGTTGGCAGTGGCATGGTTTCTCTTCCCTCGGTAGAAAGGAAGATAGGAGCAGAGGGGACTGGGTTAGCTTCTAGTCTAATCTCTTTAAACCCAAACCAGTTTGCCTGCCCTTCCTGCCCCTGTACACACATAAACACGTCCACACACACATGTGCAAACATGACTAGCTGTGATGGAAAGGCATTAAATAGTTACACATAAACAACCACGTGTTTATGTGTGTGATAAAGGCTAACCCAGCACCATTGATACAATATAGAATTTCTTCACCAAGAGACCTGTGGCCATTGTAGCACGAAGGCTTCAGTTCAGAGAGGGGTGGTTGCTGTACGTGAGGAGAAACAAATAACTGCAGCCTTGGAAAGCCAGCACATGACTAATTGCTGGTGTAGGATAGAAGAAACATAGTGCAAGTCAGGCTCATGAAAATAAGGAAATCAAGCCTTTTATTTCTTCTTCTGCTGTACACTTCCTGTATAATCTTGTTGCTAGTCTCTCAGAGACTAAGTTTAGCTATATATTAAAGAGGGTTAGTAGTACATACTTACATGACAGATATGAGATTAGGTTAAACCAGCTAAAGCCCAGAGACTCTCATAGGGAGAGTTCATTTGCAGAAGTAGTTATTAACTATTAGTGCTATATTGGCATATTGCAGGCAAACTCAGCAGCTTTGGGGATTTTAAAAGAGGAGAGTAGGAAGTCATTGCTGACCTCTCCTTTTAAATCTTACTTCAAACTTTGACCTTCTGTTTCACATAATAGGGAAAATGTTGTTTTATGAGTTGCCAGGAATTTCTCCCAAATTATTTATTGCCATCATTCATTTTACCCAGAAACACTCTGAGCACAAAAGGAATGAAGAAAAACAGGCTCAAAGATCTGTAGTGTAGCACAGAAGACTGTTAAAAAAGTGATGAGATTCTGCTGTAGAAACCATGTTTTATGCACTTCCTTTTTATTTTTAATCTTCTCTTTGAATAAAAATTAAAATAAATAATTAAGACATAGGAAAGAATTTCTTAAAATTACATTATATTTTATACATTCTCAAAAAGCGAACATTTTTAGCAACTTTTATTTTTCCAATCTGCTATTTTTTTACCTCTGCCTTTTTAGAGTTGATCAACTGATAACAGCCCCCATAATCTTAGTAAATTTTTTAAATTCCTTAAGTGAACTTTCATATTGTGTTGATTCATGTTATTTTATTTGCAGTAGCAAAATACATAAAATCTAATTTAGCTATCTAAACCCCAATCAGCATATCAGTAGATTGCATTGTATAATTAAAATAGATGTTGCATACTTTCACAATTTAGTGAATTAAAAATTCAGAGATTATTAATTATCTTCATATCCATCTCACAAATCACAGTTAAAATAAGTTAAAGTGTCTTGTACTTTATAACTGGATCAAATTTATTTGAAACATCAATTTCCAAAAGCTCTGCAGAACTGATGTAAATCAATTATTCCAGATGAATGAAACTCACAACCTGCTCATTTATCTTGCACTATGGGAAAGTTCTTCATTTATCATCACCAGTGTCTGCTTTTGAACTATGCACTCCAATTTTTCTGCTTTTGAATGACACACTATTAGGAAAGAATTCAAAAACAAAGCTAGGTTCTTAAACAATATCTTAGTTAGAACAGCAGATATATTATAACTGTTCCTGAGCAGAGAGAGATAAGTTACACTACAACAAAGTCCTACATTCTAACTTATCCTGCCAACACATTACAAGGTTTGGACCAAGCAGTTATCTCTCTGTCCCAATTATTCCTCTGTATAGTATTTAAATCAAAGAGAAGTCATTATTTATTTATGTTGACCAAGTACACTAGAAAGTGTAAGGTTTCTTATTCAGGCCAAGTATCACCACAGAACTGTGCATGTAATATTTACTAATCCTGAGTACTTTTGCATTTTTTGAACAACATGTGCCATGGGAATTTGGGGGATGGGGAGGGGAAGAGGAAATGGCATACTTCAGAATTGAACTAAATCTAAACTCAATAAGAAGCTTTATTTAAATGTGGTAGGTTAGACATGTTGCTAACACCAGAACCTTATTCAGCAGTTAGTGTTATAAGAAGGCATGACTGCTAAATGTTTATTTTACCCATTAAAGATATTGTTAGCCATCTATTTTTTCATCTTCTACATCTCATTTAGTTTCAATCTGACATCCTCATTTAGAATTACATCTGCAGTTAGAACCTCTTTAGATGCTACTCTTAATCATACCAAGGTTTAGAAAGAGGAGTTTAAGTCAAGCTTTTTATTTTTTAATAGATATGTTCATTGTTTATAGATATTTCTATACCTCTCATCACAGTAGATTGTGTATGCCAGAAATTCAGTCTGCACTATAACCCGTTTCTACATTCCCCTCCCAGATTCTGCAAATTCCTTTTGAATTTTAATCTCCCGTGAAGTTTTGTACATTTTGTTGTAAAATTTTAACTAAAACAATTAGTCTATTTTGTTTTCCGTTAGTACAAAAAGAAGAAGGAAACAGAAACTGTCCTGACACAATTCTTCTTTTTTTCCTCTCTTAAGTGCAGTGATTTCTGCAGGGGTGTTGGTGTTGACTGGCTGTGGCAGGGTTGGGATGAGTCCCTGCCGTGACTGGAGTTCCTGTTAGGACAAGACGCCTGGGGCTACAGCCAGGCTTGGAAGCCAGGTGTGCCTGAGGCCATGGCTGGGCAATGCCACCGGCTGGCAGGGAACAGCCTGAGGCACACAACGAAATGCTCTTGCTCTCCAAAACAAAGAGGGTGCCTACAGGCTGCTGCCTGGGAATGCTCCCTGGCCCGGGCTGCGTCAGCACAGGCACCGCTGGGAAGAGTGCTGGATGGGATGGTGGGAGCCGCAGGCATCGCAGGGACCCCAGACCGGCTGCGACACGGCAGAATGTGCAGTGCCAGTAGGGACAGGGCAAGATCCTCATCTGAGAACAGCCTCCGAGGGCCAGGATGGGCCATGGCCTCCTCCCAGGTACCCAGGAGCGTCTCGCCATGGCCAGCAGGAGCCCCAAACTCAACAGCCCGGTTTCAGGGAGCAGAAGCTTAGCACTGGTACCCTGCACTGTTCCCCAGTGTGAATGAAGCTAGCGATGCAGACTGAAATCCAGCTCCCAGCAATTTTTTATCATGTAAATATAAGGCAACAATTTATTTCAGGACAGACCCGTTCAATGCATAATGGGTCAGGCTGTTCAATGCATGAATCTCTTCATCTGTAAAATAAGATGCTAATAATATTTCTAATTAAACAGACACACAGACTCTTTAAAAAGCTGTAGATCTCTAACATTCTTCCAAAGCAATCATCTTCACAGCTGAGGAATGAGAAAATGGAGTAGCAATTACAAGTTTTTCCCTGGTGCTCAACAGCAAATGAGTACAAGATCTGGATTTCATGAATGTCAAGTTAAATCTTCACACGCATTTGACAGGAAGGACATAGGCACATTAGATCTTGCCCCAGAACAAGGAGGTGGATTAAATAACAACTGAGGTGATTTCTAATCCTTTAATACTATGCTGGGCTGCCCTGTCACGATGCAATTTTTAAATCTCTGTGTAGATGAGGGCAGGTAATGGACTAACAATATTATCTGCATCCACATGTAAATGTAGGCAGAAAACGTTTTGCAAAAAAATGTTAATGCAAAAGCAGTTATTGGCATTTTGTAAATATGACAGGCAGGGTCTGAAATAAAGAGTCCTTTCCCTTGGCAAACAGTTTTGTGGACATTTTTGTCCACAAAGAAAGATTTCAATAGATCATAAGAGCATAACATACTGTTTATCTGTGCTCGGCAATCTTCTTGATATGTACCATCTGTGCCTAGGGCATTGAAAAGTTCTTTTAAAATTCAATTATTTGATTATGAAATATTTCTTTTTGCTGAATTCTGCAGAACTACTTTCAGTACTGAATAGTACAAGCCTAGAAAATGGCTTGTGTCCCTGGACTGATATATAATAGATGTTGATTCCTCACAAAGCAGACAATGAGTACTCTGTAGGACAGCACTACAAAAACAAAAGAAGTTTAGCTTTTCTTTTTTTTTTAATATAGCACAGACATATCTGTTTTATCTTCTATTCAGAAATATAATGAAAAATCCTATACAATCAGTTCAGAGAAAGTGTAAGTGAGCTTCAGTTTGGTTTTCTATGACATATATCAGACTGTTCTTAATGCCAGTATATTTTCATTAATGACTCAAATAATTTTGCCAGAAGGAGCTATAGTTTCCTGTTATTATCTTTCTGTCTATCAACAGGCATTATACAAATATGAGCCAGTTGTAATTGAAAATTGTTGTCTCATCTGAACTGCATGTCATATCAGTTACCATAAATACAAAGAAAAAGCACCTGTACTTGCCTTTGGATCTCAATCTGCATTTTTTTAAATGGCTTTAAGACATTAGGACTCCTGAGAGATTTCCAGCCTCAGAAGGCAACGGTTATCTAATTATTCTAAAACCTGTGTTGGAGAGGAGAATTTAGAAACAAATCAGTTTAATAGTGTGCTCTGAAGTGTTGTTGAAAATTAATGCAAATGTCAAATATCCTTCACTTTTTTTCCAAAATAATTAAGATATTTGCAAAAATAAGACTTTGCAACCAGCCACAGAGGAGGAAAGAGCATCTCAATGGAACTTATTTTACTTATAAACTTCCAGCCACTCAAGAGAGTATTAATAGACATCTTTATTTTATTTTCAAAGTACAGCATAAAACTGATGAAATTTTACTGCTGGGGTCACAGAACATTTCCGTATAGCAAATACCAATAGGACACCCTCCAGTTCCGTGTCACATAACATTCCTACAATGGAATCTATGCTGTTGTAGATGATCTTGTAACGTATTAGAGAGAAGAAAATAGATTCCCTGGATTCTAGGGAAGACCAGGCAAATAATGTGAAGCAGTAGACAACCTCTAATGCATTGAAGAAATGCAAGATGAAAACTTTAGGATGCACAGACCACCTGTGAAGAAGAGGGAGGCAGATTGAGGAAGGCGCAAATGTTTTTCCTACTCTTCTTTTTATGGCCACCACTGGATGCAGAATGTTGCGCTAGAAAAAAAAATCCGTCAAGTGAAGGGAATTACATTTTTATTTTTTCATACAGTGAAAGAGACAGAAATCTTAGTCTAACTACTAATCAGCCAATTACAATTAAGAACCTTCTTCATTTTGAGAAACCTCTATTAAAACTAAGAGCCCGGAAAGAAAAAGATATTCAAGCATTTCTTTCAAAGAGAGGTTTTTTTCTAGCTAGTTTGGCAATAATTACCTAAGGAAGATATGTTTTATTTGATAATTTTTTAAAAGTTGGGTCACCACAGTGGAATTACTGTCATTTGCTTTAAGGATAAACTGCCAAACAGAATGTGAATTAGGATGAATGTTCAAAAAAGAAACTTTAAAATATGAGACATTTGCTGATAATAAATTATAGGGAACTTAATATATATTCTGTATCTCAGAATAACTACTATTTTACTATGTAAAATACTATTTTTCAAAAAGTTTAATACACTCAGTTCTTGCCATGACAAGGGAAAATGTTTGTTCTAACATTCATGCCTACTGTTTCCACTGAAGGCAATTAATGTTTCACACAACCTGGATGGAAAAGCTATGAATTATAAAAGCTGAAATATATGAAAGCTTCAAATATTTCCACTTCAAATTTATGGAATTTTAAAATGCTGCTAAGGTTTGTATCTATACCTATCTAGATCTAAATCAAAATCAAAATCTATCTATGGTCACTGTGCTTCTCTGGTCATACATTCTTTTATTGATATTTCACTGCTCTCTAGGTTTTGGAATTTAACTGTTGCCATAAACACTTTTAATTTTTTTTTTACATTATTCCATGAACAGATTTTATTTAAAATCAGATAAAAGTAGCCCAATAAATCCACCAGGGAAAATAGTAATAGCTGTATTTACATTCCTTATAGGTTAGTGAGAGAGAAAGAGAGAGGTCCAGTAAAATTTTAATTAATTATTACAGCACAACAGTCTTAGTGAAGATCTGTTGCTCTTAACTGATGACAATCCTATTTTTGGAGGGCTTCTTAGAAATGTATAACAAGACCTGGTATCCCAATATACATACTAAAGAGTCAGAAAGCAGATTGCTTGAATTTTTAAGCTCTTCTTTTCTTTAAAATACAATTAAATAAATCATGGTATTAGGTAAAACATTCCAGAAATTTTGTAAACAATTTTTAGAGACTATGGAACAGAGTCCTGTGGAGACATAGGTCAAATTAAGTAATAGCATGCAAATGGAAAATCTACTCTTTGTTCTTCTATATGCAGGACATGTGTGGAACTAATTGTGAATTATTTGCAGACAGAAAGGTCTAGACAGTTTAAAAAAATGAGGATTTTTAAATGGAAATGTCATCAGACATGAATCAGTTGTGACACCATGACAATGATTTGAAAACAAATCAATATAGTTGAAATGACCTGGCTCTCCTGTAAATATCATAATATTTCAAAATGCTTTTAATAAATCCTAAAATTATTTGGTACAATCTGATGTTTATTGCTAGATTGTACAGCTCTATAGCAAAAACAATGAAGATGATTGGTTCATTGCTCATGTGCAATTAACTTGGCTTTAGTAGTTCTGCCTTTAGTACTTTTTTATTCCACCTCTGAAGTTCCCCCCATCACCTTGATGCTAATTTATAATATGTTTAATTCAGACTGCTTTCAGATAATTAAAATCTGTTCATCACATTAATATGGCTAACAATCAGCAGAGATACTATTGTTAAGTCAGATAAGATGGATATGTGAAAATTTGTGACCTAAAAGTGCTATGAAGTTATATCAGTAATGTAAGAAGCAAGGATTTTTTTTAAGGCTTATGTTAAGCAAAATTAAAGGCATTGTGCCCCTTACTACAAGAAAAACATTGAGGCACTGAAGTGTGCTGGTCTCTCCTCCCTAGTAACAAGCAATAGCATGAGAGGAAATGACTTCAAGTTTTGCCAGGGGAGGTTTAGATTGGATATTAGGAAAAACTTCTTCATGGAAAGGTTTGTCAAGCACTGGAACAGGCTGCCCAGGGAAGTGGCTGAGTCAGCATCCCTGGAGGTATTTAAAACCTGTGTAGATGTGGCACTTATGGACATGGTTCAGTGGTGGACTTGGCAGTAGTTTAATGGCTGGGCTCAATGGTCTTTTCCAGCCTACATGATTCTGTGATTCTTTGTTTTATGGATATATACCTGCTTAATTAAACATAAACTGCTAAATCTTATATTGGTCCAAGGAATTCCTACACCATTTATTTCAATCCACTGACCAAATTCAGTGACTATGTGGAGAGCTGAATGTCAGATTCAATCAGATTTGATATAGATAAGCAATTAGACACTAAAAAGTTCTTGGACAGTAAGACCTGATTTGTAGAGTACTAGAAAGTTTCTGCTTCCATTCCTTTCTGTTGTAATATGAGTGAACAGAGCTTCAGCAAGGAGTATTTTGTTAAACAGAGCTCCACTTTTCTATTAGTAGAAATCAATATAATTAGCATAATGGGGGGGAAGCTCAGGAACAAAATATCCAATTCATACACACTGAAGTTTCTGGTATTTTCTATCTATTCTTTTTAGGCTCACTTTAATTCCAATGGACTAAAGGGAAAGGGGGAAGAGAGGATGCAAAGCTGTGTATGTTATTAAAATAATTGAGATCATGCAAAATAAGTTGCAGGTTTTTACAAATAGGTCTGGTGTTATCCAATGCTCTGAGCACTTAGTAGTTGAAGCTTTGTAATTACTTTTAAAAAGAAAACCTTATACATCACAAAATGTTCATGGTGTTAGGATAGCCAACAGCACAACCACTGAATTAAATCAACTCTTCTGTTTCCCAGGCTTTAGCATCCATATTGATGTCCAGAGATCATTGCTAGAAATCTAGTGTAGCAGCATGCTTGGCAGAAGCTGCTGCTTTTGAACTTCAGGTTTTGGTGGGAAGAAAGCCCAGGCAAAGCCCTCAGCCTTCTTCTTCCAATATCTGAACTCTCTGCCTGAGCTGTGGTAAAATCCCATATTTCCCTTGTCTTACCTGTACCCATATCTCAGATGCCATATATGGCTATGCCCTGGAAAGCTCTTCTCCACTGGCCACTTTGAACTATGCCATTCCCCATTGGGTGTTTCCTGATCCCATCTCCCTTTGAAAGAGCCCTGCAGGGTTTCTTCCGGGCTCTTTCTTGTGGGTTACTCAGCCATCTGGATAACTCTGGACCCTCATTACACAACACTGGATTCACAATAAACGGCTGTTATCCCAAGGAAGAGCCCTCTGTCTAAGCCTTTTATTCTCGTTGGCGCTACCACACCACGCCGGGGGAAACTCTCATCCTAGAGGAGCCAGCAGAAACAGGTTATCTGCAGTAGCTAGGACTCTGTCCATTGAGAGAGTTATACAACTCACCCCGGCAGGGATCACGCACGCATAAAAGTGCTGTCGCTACCTCGAGAGCATTCCGGGCATTAGCGCTTTAATCTAGAAGTCAGAACCCATGTTCATAGAAAGAGAGACTTATAACAAAAATATATTCTCATTTAATTCACCCTTTTCCTGACAAAACACAGCTCATTCTTGCACTTTGAATTTCCCAAAGTGCTCAGGAATCCTTACAGTACTAAGACAGTTTGTCCATTGTCTATTCCCACCACCCTGAGATCCTGTGCATTTTAAATATTAATAGTTAGGTCAGAGATACATTTTTCTTTAAGCTTCCTGGCTATCTCCTATTTGTTCCTAGTCTTATCAGCCTTATGGTTTTTCTTAATTTACTGGTCACTTGTTCCACGAAATCATTATGTTCTCCAGGATTATTTATTCTTCTCATGAAATTGTGTATGTTACTGGCATCTTTCCTAGAATTAATTTCACTTTTAGCTACATCTTCCTATGGCATCAATACATTTTTTTCCTTTCATTTTTAGAAGATCTATTTTCTACTTCAGTGATTTCCTGCTTCTCTCTGATTCAGGAGTCTGTATATTTTTAATATCTTGTACAATTTTTCTTTCATCTTCAACTTTTTTTTTTTCTCACCAGTTTCACAAGATGGCCTAATAAGTTCTGTGCCTTCTTCCCAGAAAATGAGTTATCATAGTATGGATTTTAGGGTTTCTATCTATAGTGGTGTGGACATCCTGCTGTCCTACAATGAAGACTGTCCTTACAGTGAAGACAGTAGCAAGGAAATAGCAAGACCAACTTCTTATCGTGTTATAGAATTGTAAAGATTTTAGAGTAGATGAAGCAAGAAAAACATTGGCAGGCAATAAAAAAAATATAGACACTGTACCATGACTTAGAAAGAAAAGATTTAACCTTGGTATCATAAAAACATCCATGTAAGTTTAGTTTTAAAGGACTGTGAATCACTAACTGTCTGATTAACTAGATAAAAGATCATGAGTAGCCATGCAGATGTATCAGTACAAGTGGTCTAGTTTAAAATTCTGTACATATTCCCATACAGTGGCCCATGAGGAACAGTAGTCTTTTTTAGGCCACACCTTAGCAGAATCAAACAAGTTGTATGCAGAAATGCATTCTTCCACTGCCTTTCTTTCACTAAAACCAGATTACAATAGTGTGAACATTGCCTCAGAAGATTGTTTGCAGAGTTCTATTTTTCTGAAAGAAAATAACAGCCAAAGTAACACAGCCATTCACTTTTTTTCTTAGTTCTTTTTATGGGACAAAATTTATATCAAGAAATTGGCCACCACTGCTAAATGTGTGCTTTATCCTGTATTTAAGACCACCACAAAAATAATACTGTTTACGATTTCCTGATACTTGTTTCCTATGGCAAAAATGGCTTCTTTGCCTTGAAAGTCTTAATTCCAAAAATTTAAAGAAGTATTAGTAGCAAAGAAATACATTTTTAACTCCTCCAAACCTGGCTCTGTTCAGAGTAAAATGACAATGTAATTGTGACCTACCACAATAATGCTGTGACACAGTCTAGCTGTGGCAAACAAAATATGCTATAGAAACTTTTGTTTGAAGGCAGCCTCTTCTTCAAAAGCAAAGCCCATGCAGTAAATTAATAAAAAATGAATACATCAGAGATCTCTATACAAGGAAACCTTATGAAGGCATTTGATTTCAAACGCAGAAGGCCACCCATAGGAAGAAGACACTACCCAGAAAACAAACACTCAGAAAGGAGAATAAACAAATAAACAGAAAAGTCTGAACATTTGTAATTCCAGGGCTCAGATTCCCTTCTCATTGCAACCAACTCAAAAATATGTTCTGTGGGGTTTTTTTACTGATTAAGTTTTTCTTTTTTTCAGTCAGCCCTCCCAGTCTTGAGTCTGCTATTTGGTCAGAGAAAGTCTTAGATATCCTTGAATTTCTCTATGTGTTTATATTGAAATAGATTAGTCAGCAAGTCTTAGTATCAGTTATGAAAATATCTAGCAGACAAGGAAAGAAATGGCTGAAAGTGAAAATAAATTACAGTCCCCTAATCTCTGGAGATAGCACATTTCTAGGAAAAAGCACCAGTGTAATCTGTTCCACATACACACAATGAAAAAGTAAAAGCATAAATGAAAATTTCTAAGCCAGATCAGTTAAAAACCATTTCTAGAAATGGGTTAGAGACAGGAATTGTTCAGAAACTGAGAAGTCATTCAAATTGCCAAGTGAGTCATTTATATATGTAGATTGCTTGCCTAATGTATAATCTTGAAATATGCACTTAAAACTGTGGCTTCAGTGAAAAACCTGAAGTTGATATGAAGAATACAGGCAGAGACAAATTCTAACCAGCATTCATAAACCGAATGTACTATTGAAGGAAACAAAACAGAAGTACAGGCACAATAGAAGCACAGACATTTCTTACAAAAGTATTTATAACTGGATTTTAGTTAATGTAGCATGGCAGTACTTCTTAGGAGCATATAGGGATAAATTTATGAAAGAGACACTAGTTCTGCCATGTTTAATTTTTAAACACCTAGAAAATTAGGCATCCAACAGCAGTACCCAAAGCATTCAACAAGTTGAATTTCAAACCACCATCAGAAAATGAAGATTCCAAAAAAAATGTTTTATCACCCAGATGTAATAAAGAAATTAAATCTCTCTAAGATTTTCAAGACTCAATTCTCTCCTAGGATTACTTTCATAAACAAGAACATCCTTTTTCCAGAAGGAAAACATAGTTCTAGAAATATGTCTTTAATATCTAAATAAGGTTCCAATTACAACATCATGCATTTATAGGTAATAAGTCTAATAGCCTATTCCACTTGATTTGTAATTAGCCCTAAACCTGTAGTTTAGATGTTCTGACAATTAAACTGCACAAATAGTCTTTGCCTTTTACTCCTCTTTCTTAATCCTTCTTTTGTCTTTCTCTCATTACCCACTTAGAAGTTTAATGCTAATCCAAAATGAAACAGGAGACATGAAGACACAGGGTATTTATAAATGGCAATATTTTGTGTAGCAGTAGCACTACAGACATAATACTCAGGCTGCTGTATTCTGCCTGCACTTCTCTACACCACGTTGAGCAACTGCACTACATCACGTTGAGCAACTGCACAGTATTTTGACATTCTCCTTGGCACAAAGGTCAGGTTTAGACAATGTTAGGAAGAAATTGTTTACTGTTTCAGACACTGAAACAAGTTGCCCAGGTGTCCTATCCCTGGAAGTTTTCAAGGCCAGGCTGGATGGGGCTCTGAGCAAGCTGATCTCTGAGCAAGCTCTGCCTGCCCATGACAGAGGGTTTGGAACTAGATGATCTTTAAGGTTCCCTCCAGTACAAACGATTCTTTGATTTTATGATTCGCAGTTTCTGAAAAGTGATAAGATGCCTCAAAACTAACTTCTAGAATTTGGGCAGCTTTCTAGAATAAAAATTGCTAGACAGTAGCACAATTTTCAGGATGAAAACCTGTATAGGTACTGTGTTTTTTCTAGTGGGACTAATGTTAACTCTTTATACTACGCATCCATACCAGGTCTGAAAAAAAATAGCATGATGACCCTATTTTGATAACTAACAAGTAGTGAATATAATAATGAAACAACACTGCTTATATTTCAGATACTAAGAGAAGTATATTCAATATTATGGGGGGGGGTATTGGAAATTATGTGAAAAAGTTGTATTTAGATTTCATTTTGAATATGGCCTATTGGCTAATTGTGAAAATATTTTTCATTCAGAAATGAATAGAAGTATATCATGAGGGTGTTATGGTACTGAATCCTGGCTTGTTTTATAAGATACGCTGTTGAATGATTAATCATTCTAGTTCATTAATGTGACTAAGGGAGCAGCATAATGACAGCCCAAGGGCTTTGTAATTTTGCAGAAACTGATACTTCCCCCAAAATTGAATTGTGTTTGGATTGTGCACTCACTGACCAACAATAGTTAGGTAGCTCTTTTTTTGCTTTCTTTCCATCTAAATTAGTGGGTTTTTTCCAAGCATGAATTAACATGTATAAGAGATTAAAAGGGAAACTGTTGCCCTTAGAGCAGTTCTTGAATTTCACTGGGTCACTGTTGCTTCAACAGTAGTATGAAAGTACACTGTGCTTCTGATTTATAAGCCTTATGAGCTCTATGGACCAAAGCCTGAACAAAAGCCTTCCTCATGTCATTTCCTAGGAAATACTTACAGTCACAGCTTTGGCAACATTTTGGTAAGTATTATTATCATAACAATAGCAAATATCAATGGAAAGCATTGTCTGACAAGTAAAATTATCATGGGAGTAAAACATTCCCAAAGCAAAGAAAAATATTTTAACCATACACTTTACAATAAGAAACACTTGGATCATATGTTTTTACTAGTTATTTCCAAACAATTTCTTTCAGAGAAGCATAACAAATGGTTTGTGCTACTTACCTTAAAGGCTGAAGCTTTAAATATATATTTTGGGATCTAGAACTGAATGAAGCAGTGTGAATTACACATAGCAAAACCAAAATGTATTCCATCAAATACAAGTATCTTTCTGCCTTGAACACTTGTTAACTTCTCTTGTGCACTGTCAAACAGCTGTTGTCATCCACTCTGGACCAGACAGGATGCTTCATTATTTTTTGTCATCTTGATTTCTACAGAGTATGATTCTCATTTGAAGCCGTGTTCATACACATGCACACAGCTGTCCCCAGCACCCTACACTCACAGGCATAAATTGATAATGCAATACTTGAGGCAGAAAATCAAGGATGTACAAAGAACTCACAAATAAACTATTTCTCAAAAAAACACTTCATGTTCCTTCCTTGTAAACAAATCTTGTAATCTACAACAGTCTTTAATTCTTTAAGTGTTTCTTCAGTTCTGACATACATAATGAAAAGTCAGCATTGAAATGGGTGAGAAATTGAATAAATCTTACAGTTAGAATGAATCACAGTGCTCAAATGAATGAGCATATGAAAGGAGTATATGACAATTAGAATAGAAATCTAAAAATTATGGCAGAGAGGAGGAGTGCTGTTTATGGCCTCATCCAAAATGTAAAAACCTCCACATACATTGTTGTCTTGAACTGAATCTCTAGTGAGACCTCTAGTGAGATTTAATCCCATCTTTAGTTTACCAAGCTGCCTGTTGTCTAAATACTGTGAACTGTAGACATTGGGAAACTAAAAGAGACAGGGAACATTTTTTTCTTCCTGTTAGTGTAGGATGTTTTTACAGGAGATAATTAAAATTTCATTAAGGTAGACCAGAAATATATATTTTAGTCCAGTGCTTTAAACTTGGACAAATACCTGAGTTCTGACCCTGTGTCAAGAACTAGTTATGTGCTGCATGCTTATCTAGCAACTATAGAATATAAAATGTATAAACAGCCTCCAAAATAGGAATTTAAGAATAAATTTTTGAATTCCATGTGACTGATTGTATTGACTGGAATATTGTCAAGTGCTTTCTCTTTCCCACTCCTAGTAAATATTAAAACCTAACACAAATTGGCACAGTATCAACAAAGCTGAGGGCTGACAGCAGCCAGTTGATTGGGACTTCCTTTGGGACAGTGAGGCAAATACCTACAGCAAAGACTGAGTGCTGTAGCTAGTAGGAGTCTGCTGCTACTTACATAAAAGGACTAACTCCTATTCCATTTTCAGAGGAAAATACTTTGAAGGCAATTTCAGAGAAATTCTGTGATTTCCAAACCTGTTTTAAGACCTGTTTCCAGACCTCATAAAACTAGATGTTGTAGGTCCTCAGAAAGACTTGCATATTTGATGCTGAGCTAGGCGGGGGGAAAGACCTCAAAACCTTTCATACAGTTGTGAGTCTTCATCCTGAGTTTACTACTTACCTCATTAAAAAAAGATGGCTCATACTAATCATTCAGCAGTGTCATCTAACCAGCAAATGGTTCTCCCTGAGGCTTTTCTACCTTTTGTAAAAGACTGAATAGCAAACCCATCAGAGAGTAAGAAAATCACTGCTAGTGTGGTCAGGGAACTGTCAGATAACTCAGTAACTAAAAGCTGGGCATATGCTTCCTATGTGGGAGCAGGACTTTCTACTCCTCATTTTTAACTGCTTAATTACTCTTGCATGTTACACAGAAAGGAAATAACTTGATAAGATTTTAATTATACCTTATATGTATTTTATGAAGTAATTTACTGATGGGTACCTGGCAGGAGCTGCCTGTGTGATAGACAGAAATCTTCAACATCCAGACCTGGGATGCTGGCTAAATTCTGAAGCTAGCTAAATTCTAAATCTGGCTATAGTGAACTCAGGAACTTTTTCAGGATATCAGAGAGTAAGCCAAACAACAGCATAACAAAACCAGTGTCCCACCTCACCACCACCCCAAAAACCCCAAAATACACACAAAAAAACCCCAACACATCATAACCACCCAGGGGGGGAAAACAAACAAACAAACAAACAAAAAAACCAGACATGATAAAATCTGTAGATGTCTCCATTCCCCTATAATATTTGCACTTGAAAATCTAGATCTCAGCACACTCTAACATGCATCCAAATTGTAACTTGCCTTCATATTCACAGATTCCCAATATTACCTTTCTAAGCCAATCCTAGATGGGTTCAGTAAGGAAGATCAGATGACATCTTAATTAACCTTGCTACAGCCATTGTAATCAAACAAGCCTCTATCTTGCAAAGTCGGCGTGGAAGAAGTTGGAAAGACTGGGAATCAGTAAGGTTGATCCTTCTACTTAGCACATCTGTTCTAAGTGTGTATAGGATGTTTCACAGTGGGACTCCTGAAATAGCAGAATCACTTCCTCTATGGGGCTTGCAAGATGGGGTAGGGAAGGGGTGTAGTTTGGTCTTAGAGAATTGATTTTGGTTTTCTTTTCCATCATAAAATATGCAAAGACCATTTAGTCTAAAGTAGTTCAATTTCATTAAAAAAAAAAAATTACAATTTGTTACACAAATCACCCAGGAAACAAATACCAAAGGCCCAAAATGAAAGTATTTAAAGAGTATCTAAATGAGTAACAAACTGGAAAGAGGCCATTTCTGTCAGCAGCATTCAGGTACTTCACAAATCCTTTACTTCAGTCCAGTCAAAACTCAATAGGATAGCATTTTAGAGGCATAATCCTTTCCTCGGGTTTTCAGTGACATGTAAAAGTCAGAAACCACTTTGGAAGGCTGGCCAAGCCACAGAATTTGTATCCAGTCTGTCTGTAAATAGATGAGTATTATTTTAATAATAAACAATGAGAAAACTAAAACACTGGCAGTAATACTTCCTGGAGGACGATGACAATTGCAGCTCACTATTCTCTGGCAGGGATCAGTTTCACAGCTTTGAGGAATTTCTCATATAATTGAGTAACATGTCTCCAAAGAGGAAAGCTGGCTATGATAGCAGGATGGAAGCTAGCACTAGAAACACCAGGAAAAGATAAATCCAAGTAAGCCATTTTTTTGGCACACAGAGACAGATCCAGTAAATGTTTGCACAGTTTCTTTCCCAAGTCAACAGAAAAGTAAGGACATATCACTTCTAAGTAGAATCTTGAAAGAAATTACATTAAGCAATTTGATCTCTTTTTTGCAGCACAGCTCTAACATGGTTTCAGTCACTAACCATGTCCCAGCAAAAATAAAATTCTTCCTTCAGAACCAGACTTACTATTATAAGATCCTGTGGTCTCTGAGCAAAACCACTTTAATTCCCTGCAGAATACTAGGATGTATTATATGAATGTCTCTTAGTTAAGCCAAAAGTGTAATAAGTATACAAAAATACAACATCCACTAGCTCTCTGTCCCAGCTCACATGTGCTAGTATTCTTTAAAGACAGCAAAAGCCAACGTAAATTCACAGTAGTGCTATGCTCTGTAGTATCATGTTCCTGTAACTGGAGATGTTAAAATATTTCTAGTAAAAAGTGATTCATATTATCAGCTGATGTTATAACCTCTGCTTTTACAGAAACCTTCATTTCTACACATTCTTTTTATTCGTTCCACTCATTCAGATTCCACAATATTCTGAGCTTTCAGTGTCTTTTCACCACATGTAAATTCACTATGGGAGGAAACTAGCCTACATGATTTAGTATGCTTCACCTACAAATCTAAACCTCACTGTTGCAAAAGATTTCAACAGGCACATGTATTACTGTTGGTACAAAAGTCAGAGTTCAACAAAGATTTCATATCAGATAATCCCAGTACAAAGCACACAATGCTTTTTCCATTGTGGATGCTCAGCTGAAGCCTAACTTGACTGGTGACTCTGAAATTTTCTAATTTATATAGCAATGCAGGCTCTGCTGGCTGATGGTTAAAACCTCACAGGTTTTAAGCATCACACTGGTCCTTTTGATACCAAACTTCCCCATGCCTAGCAGTTTGGGTATAGACATTTTTTAAATAAGAGAAGTCACCAATGTCCCATCTGTTAGCAGCCAAGAGATAATTAGAGGGGGATTGTTCATATTTTTCCAATATGAAAATAAATGCATCTGAAATGGAGAGAAACTGAGTTCTGATTAGCGACTTGAGTCAAGTTAGAAAGGCATGTAATTTCCCCACCACACGTGAAAAAAAAATTACAATTAATCTTGGTACTCCCTCAAAAACTCTGAGCAAAAATAGCTCCTTTAGATGTGTGTGCTGCAGCAAAAGTAGTGTTAACAAACATTATGCAAAATAATATGATAATAGGATATCAAGTTCTGGAGTATTATTTATTCCAAAGTTACATTTTTTTTCTCCTTTAAAGAAGAAAACCAAAGTTTAATTTGCATTTTTCTCATAATATAGTGTATGCACCCACTCAACAGCTCATGTACTGTCCTCACATTTGGTATCTAAGTAAAATATATGCAGAATCATAGACATTTTATTGCAAGAACACTTGGTTCAAATCCTTGCATCTTTTAAAAAAATTCATTTTACAATTTTTATTCTGTCAAAAGGAACAACATTTAACAGTAACTTAATGCCCACAGATGTTTTGGCTTAGATTTGAATTCAAATGTCCTGTAGTAATTTAAGAAGTTAATGAGATCATATATATTTTTCTTTTGATGTCAGATGCATGTGAATCTTGCTCTGAAGTAGGCAGGGCATTATGAAAGCCTGATTATGAGGTAAATTGCTATTATTACTGCTAAGATGCACTGTAGATCTGCTGCATTCTGGGAATGCTTTAAAAGCCCTCTGTATTTTGCAGAAGAAATAAAGTCTACAGGTGATGGGATTTCCTTTCCTGTAGACTCACTACAGCATTTTAGCTTCATTTAAATGCTGTCTTGCACGCTGCTTTCGTGGACTTAACTATGGTTTTGGACACCACCTGTTTTGTTACATTTTTTGTAACATCAGTTCATGCATATGTTGATACCCATTTGAATTGATTCTGGGTCTAATCCTCAACAAGAAATTTCCGCATGTATGATCAGACATGGATTCACCAAAGCGAAACCATGCTTGACCACTCTGATTGCCTTCTATGGTGGGTCAACTGGCTGAATAAACAGAGGCTGATAGAGCCCAATAGGCTGATAGAGGGGAGTCTACCTAGATGACTTCCAGTGGTCCTTTCCACTCTCGCCCATTCTGTGGTTCTGTGACTGTGACTCCAAATCTATTGCTTGCTATCAGTGTAACTTACAGACCTAAACTTTTAAAAATTTGCTTAACCCAAATGTTTTATATACCCTTTTACCACCAGTAGGGAGCTAACAGTTGTATGTAGCAAAATTTTAAGAACCTGAATTATAGCAGGGAATAATTAATTTGCTTACTCTTTTGCAGGTCATACAACTGTATGTGGAAGTTGGAGATAGAGTGAGAGGACTGTGTTAGAAGTCTCCATTTGCATTTGCATTTGCAGTAGCTTCGTAGTTTGGATCCATAGTTTTGAAGCAACTCTCTCCACTATCTGCAACTTACCATACTTATGGCATCACAGAATGCTTACAAATCAGATTCCTCCATGATGAAGATAAAGCAGATGAGCAGGAGGAAAGCATCTAAAGCACTGCTACTGCTGAAGATGCTCAGTCTACTGATCCAGGCTAGTCCAGAGTGACACAGCCTGTGTGAACACCAGGACCAGCTGTTCCCTCTATAGATCTGTTTCTACTTTCTACTATAGCTTTTATGATTAAATGGACCATAGACAGTAAAAGCATTGCCATAAACAATCTGTATAACCATTTTCCTTTCTCAAAGCCATTTTTCCAATGTATCAAAGCCTTTGTTAACATCCCAAGGAAGGCAGAGGAAGTAATCTAAATAGTGCAAATACAGTTCAGAACCCTGCAGTCTGACATGTATATGTCATTCACTCAGTTGCAATATTGGAAAATTGTCATATATTCTGAAGATGGTTTCTGAAGAGCTCTGCTGATCTGCTAGAAATTTCTGCAGATATCTCAGGTTTTCATAGCAGAACGTGCTGCCTGTCAACGGGAGACAGTCTTGTGTATTTCTGGCCTTCTTTTTACCTCACAAAGTAAATCATAAAGCAAAAGGCAAGAGGAAGGAGACAACATGGTACAGAATAACCTTAGCATTCAGCCAACTCCAGACCACTCTGAAGTGTACCATTATAGGCAAAGCAAGCTGTTTGAGATCAGCTGCATAAACTAAGTTGCAAAAATGCAGTTTCACTCTCTGTTAACATAAATTGGGGAGTGAGCTGGAGGCCACGTCAGGGTATAGGCATATAGAGACCACCTTGCATGAGGGAGATATCCTATACTGAAGTAATTAATTTTGCAGCTTAATGTTCCCTATAATGTGACATAAAACATATGTAACTTGGTCAAGAACGTAGCTTGGCAATATTAAGCCAGTAGGGTAAATGAGATAAGGAACATTAAAATGCAGCCCACATCCTCACCCCCCACACTTATCAAGTCTTCACATTAGCTTCTTCACTTCATTGTGAAAAATCAAGTTTGTAAATCTCTGTCTTGATAGCATCTAAGTTTGAGGTCTATTATTCCTACCATGGCAATCAGGGGCATTGTTGAATCTTCATATGCTTTCTTGGCTCCATTTTGCAACAAGAAAATCTGAGGATAATTAATAAGGACAGTACTGATTGGAATCTGCCAATCACAGACAACAGCTAGGGTAGGCAAGAAACAAAATCTCTCTTCTGATATTTACATGAGCATAGACAATTCAGGATCATTTTTCACTAGCTGAAGTTGAGTATGTCATTTGAGTTTTTAGAAGGCCCAGTCTCATTACTTTGAATTCCATGAAAGAGCTGTTTTGCATCACTGAATGTCTATTAAAGGTCAACTGACAACACTAAAGTGCTGGTGAAAGAGAAATCATTACATGTAGCATTATTGATCAGTGTGTAATTGTCCCATTAAAATGTATGAAGTTACCAATGATTGTTTTCCTCCAATAAAAATATTTTTACTAGTTTAGTGTGCATTTGATATCATATCATGCTTAAGGAAAATTTACAACCTTCTTGTTCTGGTTTTTCTTTTTTCATTTGGTTTGCTTGGGTTTCTTTAATGAGACAAGTGTGATACTTCAGATTATCTAGTATTTCCATCTTTCAACATAACTTGCAAAGAGTTTATAAGAATCAAGGTATGACTATTCATTTTAATACTTATTTAGAAGTGTCTTCTTGCTATCAGCTATGGAAGAGGCTAATAAGAAAATCAAGATCAGTCATCTGACATATTATGGCAACCATCACCAGCATTCAGTCTCCCAGTCCTTCCATTTCAGGTGCCAGAAATGAATTATGTTTTCTTCAATTATCAGACCTCTGGACTATGGTTTAATTAATTATAAACTGTTTCCTCTTTCTGTCATTTTTAAGCAAACATCTGGGTAAGGTTATTGAACCTCTCTTGATACTACTTTTGGCCCTTAAGCAAAGTCATAACTGTTTGGAAAGATAAAACATGATAAAATTCTCTCTCTCTCTTTAACTGCTTAAATATGCAATTGGAGAACACACCATGTTTTGTTGGCCCAGTAATATAGACTGAGGACACAATGGGAAAATACCCTCTATAAAGGTATCAAAGGCATGTGTCACATCAAAGTGTGGTTTTCATGAACAAGGTGTGAAGCTGGCATGTAGCTGGGGCTGATGCCGAAACAGATTTTGCTTTTCCATTTTGCTTTTTCAATTCCCTATGTAGAACCCCTGTAACTTTCCACTGCCGCTGTTTAGAGACTTGTAGATAATAGAGACCCATGCCCTAGTCATAATAAGAACATGTTATCCCTATGTTATTCCTCAGTATCCCTGAAAAGGGGAACATTTCATCTCCTATGACGGTTGAAACATGAAAGTTGTAGACAATAGCAATAATCCAATAGCCACCTGACACATACTTAGACCCCTCTCTAATTGGGAGGTTTTGTCAACTATCCTAATTCCTAAAACTTACTATAAATATGAGAACACACTGCACGGGGGGAGACATCTTGGGAACACCTTACGGAGAGACCTGGTACCATTTCGGAGCCTTTGTTTGCCAGCAAAGGGCAGGAGCTGCCCAACCCCCACCTCGTGGCTTGTTACAGATGTCTGCTGAATCACGAAATAAGAGGTATATTGCTTTCCCCTTCCCTCACAATCATGTCTCCAGCTTCTGTTTTCCACCAGCACACAAAAACTGGTGACAGGGCTCTCCCTGATACAAAATTGAGATACGGACAAGATATGAAACCTAGAAGCACTCAAGAGATGTCCAAAAGTGGATGCAGTGCTCTACGGATCCTCTCTCATTCTTCTTGAGAGCATCTTATGCAACTTTTCTTTTTCATTCCAAATACTGCATTATTTTCCTGAAACTTCCTAGTGTATTTCTAATTTAGGAGGGAGAAATTAAATATATTTCATTCAGTTTATTGATGAAGAAGAACTGTTACAACTGTGCTACTTTTATCTACATCAGCTGAAGCAGTAATTGAACACTTTTCAGGAATAGGCAATCTTTTTATTCCTAGGTCTGTTACTGTTTACTCTGAGGCCACAACAATGTTAGCAATGACTTGTAGCTAGCATGCTTTTAAAGAGTGTTATCTGAATCTCTGGTCTGCTTTTTACTAACTACTTGAAATCTGGTTCATCGTGAAGTATTATTTATTTCAGTCATTTTACTCATTCAGCACTCAACAGATGAAAGGTCTGATATGGTGAAGAAAGGAAGAGGAGCAGAGGAGTTCCAAAGGAGGCAGTTGCTATTAAAAGGAAAAATCTATGTCCCCCTCAACACAGGCACATTTCAAAACTCAGTAGAATCCACTCCTCTCTCACACAGATGGCAAAAAAAGAACGAAGTATTTATTTTTGAGAAACTTTCTACCTTCTCTAGTCAGGTAGAATTTCCATGTAACATTGGATATCAAAAGGACATGAAGCGGAAACAGCAAAAAAAACTGACTTCCAAAGGATGCCTTTTCCTGTGCTTGTTCCATTTTTAATCAACCAGAATCGTTGTATCATGCAACTTTCAGAAGCAAAAATATATTTACTCCTATTCTCCCAGTTAGACAGGTTAAGAGACATATCAAACCCAGCCAAACAAGTAAAACACCACTACTAGAATAAAGAGGAAAAAGCATTGTGTTACATGAATAGTTTTTGTATCAATATTCATTTACTGTGAACTTGCAAATTCAGGCTGATTTCAAATGACAGTCTAAAATATACAAGCAGCATCAATCCGTCAAGCTTTATTGCATCTGCTTTTGTTGTGGCAGAATTACATATTTTATTATAATATACAATAGAAAAACACAGTGGAAGTATACAACACAAATACAAACTATAATGCCTAGTAAAATACAGCAAAAGATACATCAATTTATAGTAGAAGGTAACGTTAGCACATCAAATGCTCTATGACAGTACTGCTGACAATACTCTAGCTTCATGTTGCTATCCTCTCTAGAGTTGTATCACACTGTTACCTCTCAGGAATTTATGTCTATTTAACCTTTCAAGTTCTCTTAAGTGAGTTAATGCCAAAAAGGAAACTTTTCTCTACTCTCAGCAAATAACTAAGCAAAATATTTATTTTTCTAGCTGTTTTAATATTAGAACTGGGTTCAATTCTCCTTTGCTGTAGAAAAGAAAATACTCATCATTCTAGTCCCCCTGCTTTTATAGAGATGCTTCCATTAACTGGCAGTCTTTGCTTTTATGTCACAGCTAAATGATAACAAAGAGGAAGGGAGAGGATTTTTTTTAATTTTAAGCAGCCATGACCATATAATTTTTAATTTTACTTCAGTTTCCCTCCTTGATCCTCTTTCCTCAGTTCTAAAGTCAAAGTAGACTCCTGTCCTTGACTTCTTTTCCTTTGAATATGAGCATAGCAGGTCTGATCCTCAAGTTTTCTTGTCCTAAGAACCCCAAAATTCCTCCTGACATGCCTGTGCCTGGATCTTCTTTAGCAATTTTTGGTAGCAAGAGTTAGCAGAAAGACTCCTACTCTATCCAGGCTCTCCCTCAGAGAGTAGAACTAATCCTGGGTAAGCTTTTCTAAACAAGCAACATCTTTGTTTAGTCATAGTGCAAAGTGCTGTATGCCACTTCTGCAAACAAAGCATTTAATTCATACAGAAACCTTTCCTAATTGATATAATTCTAGTGGCTCTTATAGATTTACTGATACTTTAGACAAGCTCCAAACCCACAACAAAGGTTCTTAACTGTCAAGATCCAGTTTTGCTCAAAATTAAACATCATAGTTAGAACAGTTTCTTCCTGCAACAAATCACACTTCTCTGAGATGAGCCATCTCCCCTCTTCTGTCTAATTGAGTTGCATTCTGACCACCCTGTCTACATGTGCAAGCACATATATGCACATAGATAGACTTCTGAGATCAATCCATTTTCTATCATCTGCTATAGTGACTGCAGCATTAGTTGTTCAAGCAGTTAATTCATATTACAGTTCCTAGTGATATTAGTCAATTGGTGATGTTGGACCAGTCCCTATATCTTATCAGTAATCTCAAAATGAAAAAGTATCACAAGACAGGAGTTCTTCTTAAATTCTATGATTGCCAGAACCTAAAAAAATCCGTATATAGCTGAAGTACTAAACAACCTGTTGTTTGTATTGCCCATGAAATGTAATAAAATACTGATTTGGGTTTTTTTACATTCTAGAATACTTTAAAAGTATTTTCAAGGTATTATTCATCCCTTTTATTTTTCATTCTTTTCTTCTATATCTTGTAATAAGCAGAAGGCATAACACACACGAGAGTTTAGAAAAGGACTATAAACATCCTGAAATTTTCTGACTGGATTTTAAATCACTCTATTCTTAGAGCAGGTGTGTAAACTGTAATCCCCATAATCAACTTCAGTATTATGCTGTGTTTGGGGCTAAGAATCTGAATTTTGTACAGTGAGAGAATTAGATTAGGATTTTCATTAGGAGTCAGACCCACCTTCAGGATTTATTCTTCGAAGCCTTACAGCCTTTCTTTCAGTGATACTTAAGTTGTAGGCAGATATGCACAACTGCCGCCTGAACAGAAGCTCAGAAGCTGCACTGCTGCAAGCCTGAGCTGTTTCCTCCTGCCTCTCCACGACAGCACAGACAGGCTCAATGACAGCCAAGACAAGAAGGCTACAACAGGTCCAAGGAGAAGTTTTTCTTACCTGAATCAGAGAATTGAACAGGCTACATCTTGCTGTGTAGACATGTTCTATTGTTGAAATAATTTTTTTTTTCAAGGACAACACTAGAAAAATATATCACATAAGCAGCTATTTTAAGTAATAGCCTTAGACTAACTTTTGTTAGAAGTTATTAGCTATAGTTGCTTTTTTAAGAGGCCTTAAAGTCTAAAGATGACTTTGAAGTAGGGTTAGGCTGCAATTAATTGAAATTCAGGAGATAGATGCAGTTCTAGACTGCATTACAGGTTTTTCATCTTAAGCAAGATTTAGCCCTGTTACATATCTCAGGTTGTGCTGGCATCTAAACTTTGTCTGCCTCCATCCCCATATGCTCATATACTCCTGTCAGTCATTTGGCATTTATTTTATGTTGACATTTACATTTAGAAGGCTAAAGTTTCTTGCACCTTTTAGGTGACCTGTACACATGCTCAGCTCACAAAACGCTGACAACCTTCACAACTCAGATTTGCGTTCTCCTACTTTTAAGATATTTACATTCCTCCACTGCTGTTCTCAAAGTCCTCATTTTTTATTGTATCTGATTATTGTTACTCTAGCCTACCAGGTTAGAGCTGACATTCCTGAAGCAGACAGGAGGCTTGAAGCAGAGAGAAGCCTTGAACACCAGATGAAAGCACTGATTCCTTCAGGTCTTGTATTGGTTGATAAATTAGTAAAGAGTGATAGACACGATTTAACAAGTGCAGGATTTTTTCCAGGTGAGATTAGCATGGAGTGTGTATAAGGATAGGCATGGCTGGCAAAAGGTGTAGGTGACTATGACTAAAAGCAAGGCTATATATACTTTTATGATTTAGAAATGAAGCAATAGTGATTTCTGATTTCAGTGTGGGTAGAACTGGAACAGGGAATATGACAGTACTGTGGATTTCTATCCAAAAGTGTAGTAAAAGATGAGAGAGAGGCCCCTAAGGCAAGCCAATACACTAGTGAAGTATGTCACCAAACAAGTTCTGGGAGAAAAGCAAAAACCTTCTACCAGTTCTAGCCTCCTAGACTTCACACTGACATTTTTTCTATGATGCACTCCTTGCTGAATATGTAAAAAGCCTCATATGCTTCAAGTTTCAGGTGAAAAAATCTCTAAATATTCTCTTGGTCTCAGTCCAGGCTGTGTCTGTGAACCATTCTGGGTTATTTAAATGATATCTGCTTCATCTCTTGACCAGTCCTTCTCACTATATTACTATTAAATCCTCTTTCACCTAAGAGATAAGATGAACACAAGTCTAGTCAGAAAGACATACCAAGGCAGAGTGAAGTTCAAGAAAAAGAAAAGATTTATTACAAAAGGAATATACAACATGTGGAGAATAATGGAGTGCAGAGTTGAGATCCAAGAATATCAGATGCTGGTTGACTGTCTTGTTGAGGTGTAGAAGTGTGGTGGAAGTGAGCTGCATGTGCACATCAGCTCTTAACTGAGAAGTCAGTGTGACCTTCTTCACTGCCATTTCTTGATGTCCAGCTCTGTGACCAAAGAGAGAATATCCCATTTTGTAGTATGATTCCAGAATACTCAGTCAGGTGGTTTTTTTCCACCAACTTTTTCACACCAGGAACTAATACTTTAAAAATTCAGAGAAGTATGTACAGACACAGTTATGGCATGGCTTGGTTATGCCGAAGTTACAGCTTTTGTGACTACACTTACAGCCACCAAGTTCTGGATCAAAGTATGAGTGCTGTAGCTTGTACGCTCTCTCAGGCTCAATATAGGCTATCTGGCAAAGCAACTGAAAAAAAGCCTATGCAGAAGGTCTTCTTCTACTCTGTTCTTGAGGAACAATTTCTGTTTCTTTTACTGTGCTCTTGAGGAAATATTTTCCTTTTTACCTACTGGGACTGGATTCTGACACAGAGATGTCTTTTTGTGGGATTTTATTTTTCAGGCTCCTTGCAGTAACAAAGAACTGTGGTACCAAACTATCTTCAAGTACTTTAAGTACTTGACTTCTTGCACACATAATGTGGCTGGTCACCTTCTCCTGTACCTCCTCCATTCTCCTCTTCGGGTGCATGTCTTAGCTGATGTCTCTGAGTCAGTTTCTGCTGAACCTGAACATCAGCTTGAATTCAGGCTCAATCAGTTGCAGAGTGCAAGGATCAAGAATGCCTGACAGAGGAAGGCAGGAATGGGAAGACCATAGTCACTAAGATGGCTTTCATATTTGAATTTGCTTTCAGTTCTGACCTCTTCTTGATAGCTTGGGCATGTTTCTGACCCTCACCATTCACAGAGAGTGCAGAACTTACTGTCAAATCTGAACAGACTACTGAATGACCTACCCACTTCCTCCAACATCAGTTCTGAAACAAAAAAAATTATCAGACTGCACAGTTACTGTGACACGTTATGAATAGAGGGCCCACACCCACACTGTGACATTCAGTGGGACAGAAAGCAACGTCTCATTGCTGGTAGTGCCAGTTCTTTTATTTCTGTTCAGAGTTCTCTTATTGATCACTGGGCCTTGCCAATATTTCTTTAGAAGTTGGGGTGGTGGGGCGACAGGTCTTTTTACAAAGGACAGGTTTGACAGCTGTGATGAAGGGGTGCACCTGAATGCAGAAGGAGGTAAAAGGTAGAGGGGAGGGTAATGATTTGTTGGTGTTCTGTGAACACTCTGCAGGCAGAACAATGCCTAAATGACAGCTGAACCCCAAAGGATTGATAGATTTCCATAAGTGTTGGGCTCTTTATCTTTGTTGTGTTCAAATTCCTCAGCCATAAAAAAGGGATAATTGTATTTTCTTCCTTCCACCTGTTTTCTGCTTTCCTTATAAACAGAATTGTTCTTGTTTACTCCTCCCTGACATTTCCATAGCAACACACAACCCATGTAAGTACCTCTAAATATTTCTTTCAAAAGGCATATAGGGAAGAAAACCAGTATTTCTATGAAAACATTATATAACATAGATAGAGATATATATATTTTTATTTTCAGCACTGTATTTCTCCAGGTTCAAAAAACTACCCTTTAAAAATAACTCAGCCAGAAAAACAAAATTCAACTGAACTGTGCTCTCTTCCTCCTATACAGATCAGACCTGTGCTCTTAATGAGCAGACATGCTCAGCATGTCCATTCTCAGCAAACTGCTAATATGAGATTTTAAGACTGCTGACTATTTTTTGGTACAAGTGTACTAAATGTTAGGTATTTGTAAATTTCATAGTGCAATTCCCATAAGCAGTACTCCAAATCAGAAGTAATGCCATTAAAATCAGTTGAGTGCTGCTGGTACAATGCGAATATGTGAATCCTGAGCCAGTCTCTGCTGTTCACTGATTAGTGATGTCTGACGAAATACTTTAATTTGAACCCACATTTTATTGCTATGTGGCATTGATGTGACCAGCCTGAATCTCAATTCCATTTTTACCAAGACTACAAAAACTTTTCTTTTTTTGATCCCCTGCTCCCATATTCCCTCTCTAATTAAGTCAACAGTAAAGTATCTAAGCACTCTTAATGCTACGAAATTTCAATGCAATGGTAAAATAGCTTTGTGTTATTGTGCAGTTGTTACAGAAGGACACACTACATCCACAAGGTAACATAGGCCACAATATTCCATGCACTGTCATAGGAGATAACTGGGACACTAATATGTCTTCCGGAGGGCTAGTGGATACAATAGCGTGTCAGAAAGATGATGTGAGACCACCATAATGCTACGTTTCTATATATACTCCAGAAAACCCTAGGAAATACTCCAGTTATAAGTTTTCCACTGCCTATGAATGCAATTGAGAGCATCTCTACCACTTAAGAGCGAACTGAAGAGCATTTTTAGTTGTTTTAATTATCTTTCTTCTTTCTATGTCGGTTCAAACAAACATGCATTATGTGAAACTTGACATCAAAGACTCTAGTTCCAGATATGACAAAAGGTGGATTTTATTGTCCCAGAAAGGCCACCCAATAAAGCAAGACCCAAGTAAGTTTGATGGACCATAATTTGTAGGTTGGGCTTTGTGACCTGACACAATGAGCTTATTGCTTGGTACATAATTGCAGCTAGAAAATGGTTTCTAAAAGTTGACAGACACTAGACGGGTTTTATATTACTTTTAGTTACTTTGACAGCTTAAAATTGTGATGTGAAGAAGCTGTCAATGCTTTGTAGTGCAATTAAGTGAGAAGAACACTTTCAAGGGATTTAGAGTTAGGCTGTAAGGTGAAAACCAGGCTCATGCCTGGATTTAGATTTTATTTCAATGGAATGCTTTCCTCTTTTCCTGCACTTAAGCTTTGGCTCCTCCAGCAACAGAGGCAGAAAATAAGTTACAAAACCTAGGTCCTGTAGAACAGCACACTGACAAGGAAATGCTATTCACAAGGTTCTGGAAATCTCCTTGGTTTTGTTCTTTCTGTGTGGACTTTCCATATTTCTCAGATTCTGCTATCTATTCCCTTTCCTCCATTTCAATAATAGTACTATAGCACCTTTCTGATAACTTCAGGATTTTTTAGCTCCCAGGTTTTGTTTCTTGTATATACAATTCCTCTTTTCAATTTTTGTTTCTTTTTATTTTGTTCTCTTTTTCACTTTTTCCTCATTCCTTTCTGTAAGATTTCAGTCATGTGCTAGTCAACGTTTGTTTCCCCACAGTTTTTTCTTTCTCAACCAATACGTATTTTTTTCCTAGTCCCTTACTTAGCATACCGTGATCGCCGCAAGATTTCAGCCATGTGCCAGGTTGTTGCTTTTTTCCCCATTGCTTTCTTTTTTCTCAACTGACATGTACTTTTCTTCCCCAGTCCTTTAAGCTAGCCTACCCTGAGCTCTGTATAATATTCCAGGGCTATTTCCAGCTCATGCTAAGTTATTTTATGATAGTTTAGCTATCTGTACACAACAGTGCAATCTCTTACATAGATGCTATCTGTCTTTAACCTACTTAACTCAGGTATCAATTACAGTGCCTTAGCCCAAACAGATGAGTGTTCCATGTATCAAGAGGTTTTGGCAGCCCCTAAAGCCCATATTCGTGTTGTAATTGATATATAAGCTAGCTGTATCGGTTTGAGTACAGTCCATAAGTTAGATCAGCTATAAGCATTATTTATGACTGCAGTATCACAAGCTTTCATTCAAAACATGCCTTAATATGCTCTTACCATGCTGGCCTTTTTCTTTTGGCCCATTTAGCCTCATTTTTCACTAGCAATGTGTGGGATCAAAGACAGCATCTGGAATTAAGTGTCTTCCTAGGACATCTTTAGTGCAAGTAAATATAGCACTTTCTTTGAAGACTACCCTCCCAGTACCTGTCCTTATGGTCTCCAGTCTTCCCACTTTTCACTTCTTTTAACTGTATGAGTACATATTAATAAGTACATTAAATGAATTCATATTATTAAAGAATTTAACACTTCTAAAAATTGAAAACCAGAATATTTTCACTTGAGTGAACTTAAAATCTCCACAAAGCTTTGCATGAAAATACAGGACCTAAAAATCAGGCTGTTGAGCTGCAGGTGTAAAATTGTGACACTGAAGACAATGACAAAAGTCTTGATTAACATAAATGGAGCTGAAACTGTTCCTAAGGAAATCTGAGGGGTCATTCTAGGGCTAATCAGAATTTTCACACGATGAAGACAAAAGGAAACATAAGGCCTTTAAGGAACCATTTGAGTCCAGTAAGTTGACAATTCAACACCTACTCCCCTCAACTGCAAAATGCTAATTGTACATGTACCTACTTACAGAAATGTCCCTGAAGCAGATGCCAATTGTATTCTTATGATAGGGGTAACTGAGTCTTTTACTGACAGATCTATTCCACACTTAATTGCTAGATACTCTCCTTCAACATGTCATAGTTTCAAAAGAGTTGGCTTTGACTCAAGCAAGCTGATTCCCCATTTAAATGCAGTGAGCAATAGAGATACAAGTAAATGGGAATAACAGAACTTGTTTGTTACAAAAGAAAGTTTAGCCTTCACTGGTAAAAGTAATGTATTTTGTAGATGGTTTTTAAAAGTCGGAAAAAGCAGCCCCTCTGCTAAAGGAAGGGACTATATGATTTACATTATACCACAAGACTGTCAGAATGATGACAAATACATCAAGCATTCTGAATGTCACTAATAAGCAAAGCAATGTAAAGTTCACATGGGATATAGCAGAGAGACTGGCACAGAGCCTATTGAACTTTGTGTTACAGCATTGTGGATCTGCTTCAAAGAGGCTTTCATGCTCTGTCCCTTTAGCTTATTAACCTGCTTTGAGAGCTAAGCTTTGTCAGAGTTACAACTATAATTGGGTCAGGGAACTCCAGTCCAACCTGCCTGTCCCCAGATACAGTTACAGGATTGTTTCTAACTTGTCTAGGGAAGCAGGGTTAACTGCATTCCCCTAATGTGTCCTGGATATGAGGACATGGCTCAGTCCTGAATGCTGTGTGGCTCTTAAACTGTAAGTAATTGCATCTTGGAGCTGGGCATCTAGAATCCATTACAGCTGCAGTGCAGGACTGAGCAAAAGCAACCTAAAGTAGCTATATGCATAAGGAAGGGCATTTCTTTTCCTTTCCATGAGAGTTCCAAGGAGCTTCAACTTTTTACCTACTTAGTGTTTATGTTAGCCTGCTTTGAACTGTTTGTTCATACCTTAAATACCACTACAAAAAAATGCTCATTTTCTACTTCCTACTATATAGTAAACTAATCAGAAACTGGAGGAACTTAATCTTTATTTATTAGGCTCTTTTGATTTAAAGAGATTGTGAGTTCCATCATACATCTGGTGGATGAAAGCCTATCCCAGAGACCAGAAGCACTAACAGCCTGATGCTGTTCCCTCCAGCACATCTGTCAGATAGCAGCTCAGACTGAAGTGACCAATGTAAGGCCAATGGCAGCCTCTGCCAAAAAGGTTCCTGCCAAACTCAGGATGCATAGATGTTTATAGGATACTTTCAAGTGTTCCCTGATGCTGTAATTAAGACTGCACTGGGAATGTGAGGGCAATCATTGTCTTATGCTAAAACATCAACTCCTCCTGCCATGAAGAAGTTAATCTGATTTGCAGGTTTTAGGATCACAACTGTGAGAAACTGTAAGACCTTCCTCATAGAACATTAGGGACAGAAACCTGTCTCATATACTTTAGGGATGCATTCATTGTAGATCACACCCTTTTGAACCACCAGCATAGAGACACAGGTGTCAATGCTAAACTCCACTCTCTATATCTTTTTTCTTTGCTTTACAGTAAGCTGGGGATACATTTCCTCCAATGGAAAAAAAAAGATTCTCTAACAAAGAGAAGCCTTCTGATTTGTTATAAGTCCTAAGAAACTGACAGGTACAGAAAAAAAAACAAAAAGCAAATCAAAGAACATTTCTCACAAATTAAAATATCTTATGTCACACATAATTAAAGATTCAGGTGTTCTTTAAGAAAATAGTAGTCAGATTCCCTGAGGGCAGCCTCTGGTTTCACTTTTATAAGAAAGATAGGGTACAGCCATCTCCTCATTTAGAAAGCTCATTTTGAAATGCTGCAGTTTAAGAAGGCAGGAAACTGTCCTAAGAGACAGATATCTGCTCTATGCAAAGTACATTTGTTCCTTTCCACAAGTGAGGGGTAGAAATACAATGCCAAGTACATGATTTCTACCTTCAAGATTTCAGACACATCTTCTTTTCACAGCAACCATGAAGACAGCATGACTGAGTGACTTTCATTTAATTTTCTGAGGAGCAGCAAAATATCAACTTCCTTTTTCTGATGTTGAGAAAATACTGTTTCCTCACATGAGATATTTATTCACTATAAGCAAAGGTCTGTCAAGGTAAGAAAAGAAGAAAGATACATACAGCAATTCCCAAAGACTTTTTGCTCTACGAGAGCTTCAGCTTGATCACTTGTAGAATATATTAGTTTTATTGGTAAATTTATCATGTCAGAAAGTGTGAGTTTCCACAGTTGTTTTCATAGTTGTCATGGTAATCATGACAAAACAGACTCATGAAAAAGTTCGTTTAAGAAAGCTATCTTTATGAAAGGAAATTTGCCAAGAACACCAGTCCTTAGGATGACCTTAATTAGGACAGTATTGATCTCCAGGAGGAAAATTATTTTAGGTGACAGACTATTGAAAATCATGATGTTTTCAATTCCTATTGTGCTCAGTCTTTTCATCTTCCTCTAGTGAAAGAGTGTGCAAGATCTTGACATACACAGAAAATGGCACGAAAATTATGCTGTTCTCAGGAATCACAAAATCCTGAAAACTAAACTTGTCACACTCTGAACCAAATCATCTCTCTGGCTGGCACATTGATGTAGCAGCATACTTGGCAGAAGCTCCTGCTGTGGAACTTCAGGATTGGTGGGAAGAGACCCAGGGCAATGCCCTCTGAACCTTCTCCCTCCAATATCTGAACTCCCTGCCTGAGCTGTGGTGAAACCCCATATTTCCCTTGTCACCTGTATCCCCAGCCTCAGGTTCCATGTATGGTTATGCCCTGGCAGACTCTATATGGTTATGTCCTGGGAAGGTCTCCTCCTGTTCTCCACTGGTCACTTTGAACCAGGCATCTTCCCATTGGGTATCCCCTGGTCGCACCTCCCTTTAAAAGACCCCTGCAGAGCTTCCACATGCTCTCTCTTTCTCCTGGGGTAAGCCAGCCACCTGGGTGTCTCCTGACTCCCTCCCTGGACCCTCACAATGCAACACTGGATTTACAATTAAAAATGCAATTATCCCAGAGAAGAGCCCTCTGTCATCTTTAATTCTCGCCAACACAAGAACATCACACCTGGGATAATTCTCATTTCCAGAGGAGCCAGCTGAAACAGGTCATCTGCGGCAGCAAGAACTCTGTGTTTTGGGAGAGTTGCAAAACCATTACAATTTGTCCCAGCAGGGATTTTGCTCATTTATTAGATGCTGTAGTAGCCTCGAGAGCTCTGGGAAAAGTGTCATACATTGATGTTCTCTGGTCCTACTCCCAAAGCATCCTGCAGAATGAAGTAGGATTCTAACAGTTGTCCTGACAATTGATACTGAATTTTTTGTGACACACCAACATTTTTTTTGTGACGCACTCGATATTTTCCCCCATCTACACTGTCTGGAGTTGAAATCTTGGCTCAAGTAAATGGCAGATTACCTGGAGACACTGACACCTGTCGCAGTAACGACACAAAAGGAAGAGCCCAAGACACCTGTTACCAGGATCAGAGAGAAGGAAGGAAGGGGGGGCAAGACCCACCTTCTTTATTTTTTATATCCATTTAGAAATCACTATTCATTGGAGGAAATCAGTTCTTCCTCCCTCAATTACAGTGGTTAAAGGAAATGTCCATCAAAGTTCTGTGTCCAGGAGAAAGGAATGTGAATGATAAGATACAGTTACAATAACATGGCCATGTTTACAGAGAAAACTGTGAGAAACTAACTACAAAGGAATGATAACATCCAGAACTGCAAAAATCAGGGCAACAGACACCTGGTTTTCAACCCAGGATACTACTCCAGACTCAGACAAAGAGAGAAACATGCTTTTCTTGAGGAATGCATTCAGTGCTCGTAGCTCAGTGAGCAGCTGCAGTGCCAGCTCCAGGTTGAGATCTGGGTGGTGAGAGCCCCAGAGAAGAGGCTGTGAACTGGAACCAACCTTTCACGACAACAGGCACAGAGACCTATGGGGCCAACCAGAGTAGCAGACACTCAGAGGCACAGCAGAAGCCGAGGACCCCCATATTTTCCCATGCTTAGACTGTGAGAGTACGAAAGCCCAGGGATTCCTTTGTTCAGGGTCCCTCCCCAGAGGCACCAGCTCAAGTGGTTATTCTGTTATTGCACCACAATTAAATTATTTAAAGGATCCTGATGTCTGTGACTCTGCTATGGGAACACTGGGGTCGAGCCAGTGAGGAAACTCAGTCCAACTGTGTGAGTATGGGGTGTGTTGCTGTGAAAGTGCTTCAGTCCCAGCTCAGATGGTGCGCAAGTGATTGAGAGAGTGGCTCCTGCATGGTCAGAAGGGGAAGTCTCCTTAATATTCTAATTCTGACAGAGTTTGCTCTATTACTATATTCTATATTGATGCTTCCCATTCTTAAAGAGGCAGTGATGAGTGCTGCAAACAGCATCATGCTGTGCTGTTATAACTTAAAAAGAAAAGACCACACAATCTGAGTAAAACAAAGGAACAGTAAAACCAATCGCACTAGGGGAAGTTCAAGTGCTGTCTTTCTTCCTGCTGTCCTTTCAATCATAAATGTATTCGGTTTTCTCTAAACCTGATAGAAGTAGATCCACATCTAATTGGGCCTGAAATTACTTTTTTCTACAATTGATTGAGAGTGCAAACCTGGGAACACAAACTTAAAAGCCAGACTGAAGGCCACTTAAAGACTTGGCCCCATGGTGTTAGTTGTTCTGTTGGCTGCCTTTCAGAGTAATTTGAAACCAATCCATTCTTCAGCAGTACAATGGAGCAATTTTCTACCTGGTTGTCATAAACAGAACAAGTAAACAGCAATGTCTAAGAGGGGTTAGAAGTCATTGTATACTCAAGATCACAGTTTGGGTGAATGGCTTAGCTCAGCTCTGACAGATTATAAGAACCAGAGGCATAAAAACATGTAAGCTTTTGTATACTGATGGCAGGGGATGAGCAGCACAGATGAGCAGAGTGAAACCTCTGCAGCATCATCAAAATGCACGTGTATGGCACAGGGGATGCAGCCACCTTCCTGGAACCTTACTGAGGAATGTGCAACAGTGGCATTAGGGCTCAGGATATTCCAAAGCTTTATGGTGTTGAGATAGGGTAAATATTGAGTAGGGGTTTTATATCTCATTTCAGAAATTAGTATTGTTTGGTTTATCCTCACTTCTTTTGGGGTATTTGCAAAATCAAAATGGAATAATAAAAAGCAAAACCAGCCAGAAAAAAAGCTGGTTGAAAAATGCTCTCGTTCATATTGATTTGAGCCACTACAGAGCTCGTGTTTAATTATGTGCACCTTAATTATTTCCTAAAACATTGTCTAAAAATGCTGCGGACTGTTAAACATTTCTTTTTTCCCTCCAAATTCCTGCCCTGAGAAAACTCCATTTCACAGAGTGCAAAGCAAACTCTGAACCTGTACTACAGTTTCTAAAGCACTTTCACATCCCTCAAAATGACAGCTGTTATATATGCATCACATTATCTTTTCCAACTCTGCTCCTCAAGTATTCAGAAGAGTAAGATTTTTATGGTTCAGACACTTAAAACTGCCTCTGGTGTTTGACTCTAATGTAGGGAACCCATTACAGCAAGGCATCATTTCAGGCCATCACCTCCTAGGATGTAAAAGCAAACACAACCTTTACCAGCCAGCAGAATAGTTAATATAAACCTATGATAGGAATTACAGCTATTGGCAGAAAACATGAACAGAAACTGGACAGTGAAATCCTGCCAGTATCACAATTATACCAGAGGGAGAGATTTTAGAAAAAATTTTTACTAAATCTTTCAAAACAGAATTGTGTTTCTGAGGTACTCACTTTAACTAAAAATAATGGTCTCACTCACCGTGAAATCCATCTTTTGTTTTCAAAAGGAGTGAATTTTCTTTCAGTGATAGAGAAAAGCTTTAAAACTGGAAGACAGAACAGAAATTTTATCTAAAGTTCAGACTGCTTTTCCTCTTGCACACACCAAATGTTAGTTTCACCCAGGTAAGAAAATGAACTGATTAGTGTTTAATCTTACAAGTTACCACTGGACAAATTTCACAATGAATATAAATAAATAAATAAATATGCATACATATAAAAAACACTTAGTGCAAATATGTATTGCCTTTATCTTCCTGATGTATTGCAAAGCAAAAAACACATTGTAAGCAAGGTCAGTGAACAGTAATAATAAGTACATTAATGTCCTCCACTACATTTAGACTTCACAAAAAGTTCACAGTATGCAGAAGAGAATAATTTTCCAGTGATAACATACAAGAATTTTAATCTAGCTGAAATTTATAACTATGCAAACAACAGAAACAGTTACTAATATCAATTTCTATATCATGAAATGAAAAGATTATCAAAACAATCAGACATAGCTCTTCCAAAATATGCATATGCCATATAAGGGTGTTATTAGTTAATGTACTTATTTGGACAGCTTGGGTAATTATAAAGCATTTTCTCTACTTCTGTTTATCAGACAACTTACAGAAAAGGTAGGAACAATGTAGTCCTCAACTGCTGAAATCATTAACCTTGTTTGCAAAATAAGTTTTATCTGCTTTTAAGGCAGGTCACTCTGCAGACATTTTGATGGCATTTTATTGCAGGTATAACATAGTGGGAATGCAAGGAGAGAGCACAGCTTACCATTCCTGAAAGACTACAGTGTCTCCAGGAGCATGTGAATCATAAAGATGATGCATGGAATTATAGGCTGCTGGGGAATCCCATCCAAAGCCTGTGAAGATCCCTAAACAAACTAAAAAAAGTCATCTTACATAGCAATATTGCCCAACAATGCTGCAGTCATAATATTTCTTGTGGTAACTCTGCTCCTTTCTTACAGTGGGAGATTTTTTCCTTCCATTCTGTCAGAAGAAATGCTCTCAAGATCTAGGTGGACACTGAAATACACAGGCCAGGCTGGGTGTCTCCTTAATACCTGGAGCCAAGCTGTGTTGCGTATTCCCAACCATATATCTCCTATATAACTTTGAAGTCCTTAAATATGTACTCACAGAGGGAAACATCAGAGACCTTATGCTGAAAGTAGTTTCCATAGGAAGCTAAGTGATTTTACTACCAAAAGCAACCCTTACATGTATATTTGAATAAGTCCATTTGATGTATATACACAGAATCTTTCTTTTAAATGATAACTGCCTCCCAAGTTCCTTTGCAGAAACTGAAATAGAAGTAATGTCCTGAATACAGGACACAGGTTCATGCATGAAAATGCAACAGTTTCTAAATAGAAACAGCTGGTGCAAAATAGCCAACACACAGCAAAGACTTCTGCTACAAAACTTCCTTCATACAGAGGCTGCAGGATTATTGGTTAGGATTCCATAAATTTTTTCCTTTCCAAGGAAAGCAGTTATCTTAAATAAACCACTGAGAAATTATAAACAGGAGGAAAATAAAGGTAATGTAAATATTGTAAAACAAGAAAGTTCTTAAGTATCACATTCTTGTGCATCTGTACCCTCTAAGCCTCAGAGTCCTATCAACTTTCTGATAAAACCAAGATTTTTGCCTCAGTTAGCACTGCAAAGAGCTCCCAGAGTGGAATGAATACTGCTGTGTCGAATTGCAGGTTCTTTATTACTGGTGGTGATGTAAAAGGCACAAAAAGCAGCTCAATTCCTAGATCCCAAAAGCAGTTAGGAGTGCAAGTAACTACAAAAAACATCATCTGGATTGTAAACTGCACAATTTTGATAAGAAAGTCATTAACAGTGAATGAAGAGGGCCCTTTACGATGACATTGTTATGGAGCCACTTCAAAAGCAGACTTTGAGGTCAAAAAGTACTTCACATCTTCCTGCAGTATAGACAAAAGGCCATGTTTCAGGAAATCTGGTACAATTTCCTTTACTCCTAAGCTTCATGATTTCCCTTTTAGTTTCCAGGAGGTATTTCTTTTTTATGGGTCACTGACACTTTATTCCTGTGTGTACGTCATTTATGCTGCTGTTCTGTTCTCCTGCAGTACTCTGGGCTCTTGTTTACTAATACATATCTATAGATAATGTGTGAACATATATATATATATATATATACACATATATGTGCAATTTGCATTGCTTAATTTCTTTTCAATCTCATTTTCTTTAGTGCCTTCTTATTCTACACTTTATTTTTGTGCTTTCTCTTTTGCCTGATTGCAGCTAAGTGTACAATGGGCAGTGTCTTTTAAACTAAGGAATTCAAATACAATTATGAAGTATGAAAATCAGTAATGTACACAAAGAATGAGAGAAGATCAATGTTTATCTCAAAGGTAATGACGTGTGCCTGGAAAACAGCATAATCTCCTGTGCCACAGACAAATTCTCCATTAATATGAAAATCTACTAGAAAAGTTTAGCAAGAAGATGGAAAAAATCAAAATTTCAGAGCAAGCTGAGAACTAAACAAATTTGCAGCTTCACTCTAGCTTTAAACTCCATCAGACAGGGAATAGCTGAATGCCACTACTACCTAAGTGGTATTTCAGGGAATTAGGACAGTCTCCCATCACCTTGAAACAGATACAGCTTCTTTGGTCTTTTAAGGAAGAAAGGATCCTTTTCTTCAGTCAGGAACAATGTCATTCATTAATCATCCTACTTAGTTCTGTTGTGACAAATCAGTTTATACTATTTATAAAAAATTTGTAACTAACTCAGCAAAGAAACCTCATTACTATCTAGCTAATAAACGCTTCCATTGTAATATTTCTCTCTCTAATTAACCCCCAAAGAGAAAAAAAAAAACTAAAAATCCCTTTCCAGTTAGAAGGCAAAATAATGCTAATACAAGTGAAAAGGGCTAGGAAAACAGCAGCAGAATGAGAAATAGAATGTTCAACATATTCTTGGGTCCCTGAAGAATATAATGCAGTCTGAAGGTAACCTGAACGTTAAAGAAATGTAGTCACAGCAAGGCAGTTCAGGTGCAGCTCCTGTGAGTAAAGTACACCAAGCAAGCAGCAAAGGAGATGTAATGGTTCACAGGTAAGGGTCCAAGGCTGTTACACATGGCAAGAAGAAAGACAGTTCTGACTACAGAGGCTGGGTGCTGTAGAAACTAGTTCATACCCACCTGCCAGTGTGCCAAAATGGAGGTGAGGTCCCTGAGGTGACATTGTCATTCCCTGCCTGTGCACCAGTTCCAGACCTTCTTTCTCCTCAACTCCTCAGAAGATATCACGTATGTTTTGGGCATCCCAGCCTGAAGAATACTGGTGTGTGTGCTTCAGAGAAATGGGATGAATGACCATTTTTGAGCTAGATGACTGCCACCATACGTGGTACAGTTCCCTAAGAGGGCAGCATGATGCAAATCTATGCAGTTTGGCAGTCTGCTAAGAACAGAACTTGTTTAAGCTACTTCTGCTAAAAAAGACTGTTCCCCAGGATTTTTTTTTCCTTAATTTTTGGGTGATATATGTAAAATCAGATACACAAATAAAACACAGACATAATTGGGATTTCTAAAACTGTTTAATACCACATGACAGCAGACAAGTGAAAAGAGGTACCTAATTTGCATGTCGCACTATGTTTACCCCCAAATTTTACTAAAGACCTTTTAAGAACTGCTTCTTATCAAAATGTACCACAAGTCTGAAAACAAGTCAAAGTGTTAGCATTTATTAGTAACTTTGTGCTGTGCTGAGCACAAAAGTCAGCGGTACTGACATTGAGCACTTCCAGATCTGTTTGACCAGGCACATTCAGCCAGATTGGTCTGGTACCAGAACTGGGGCTTTTGCCACATTATCTGTCTAAAAAGGCAGAAACCACTGAACTGTGACAGGGTAAACAGAAAAATGTTTCTGAACTCTCCACTGTTTCCTTTAATATAGCAAGCAGGATGCCAAACTCAGTTCTTCACAAACCTCAAACAACCAGATTAAGCTGACTGAATTAAGATGACTACTGGGTTCATTAAAAACACATACTCAGTAACACACAAATTTTCACAGTAGTAATCATAACTGTAGCTGATTCTACTGGAAATTAAAAATTGGCAGTAGTCTGCATCTCACATGCCAGTTAGGACACTCACACACGATTAAAACTGTGTTATTTATAGAGCTATAATTATCAATTTATCTATAGTTCAGTCTTAAATTCTGAATTAGATTAGTGTATCACGACTCTGTGTGTCTTAAAGAGAGTTTTCCATGTAGAAACTTCCAGCTGCACTTCCCCAGGAGGCATATTAATTACATACATAGGAAGATTTTACACAAATTTCAGCTTTAGGGTCCTAATGTCCACATTCTAATTTGTTCTCCTCCTGGGTCCATAAAATGCCTTAAAATTACGATCAGCTATTTTGCACATGCAGAATTGGAGGGAAGGAGAGAACCAAAATCGCTCCACCCTTATCTGACCAGCCTGGATAGCAGCTGAGCAGGTGGGGCCACCACTGAGTTTCTTTCCCCTCTTTCCAGAAGCTGGTCACCAGCAAAGAGACTGGAATAAACCCAGCACAAGTCAGTGAACATAGCTGTTCACCCATGATGTTGTGAGACATCGTTGTCTTTCTCTGTCTTTGTCCCACTGAAGCATCCAGAGGAACATGCTGGTGGGACCTAAACACTCAGTCTGTCCTTGGCTGATTTCTGCTGTCATTTTAAGTGGGCATCACAGCACAGGCAAATGAATGGTCCTTTGCCTCTACAGGGAAATGATACCGATCATTGTGACAGCTGCACAATAGTTAGAGCCAGACACAGTGGTTTTGGTAAATGCCATGGTACCCAAAAATGTGACTTCAATTGACTGCAACAATAAAAATAATGATTTTGTGTTAACTGCATTGTCAGTCTTGGCTCAGATTTTTTTTTCCATGGTCACATTTCCAAACTAGTGAAGCGGAGAGGCAGGATACTGCTGTTACCCCAGCTGCATGGGAGAGGCACACACTCCCAGTGTTTCCTTGGGAATGGGGGTGATGCTCAAAAAATACTCTAACCTCTGTAAAAATGCTGGAGATTAAATGCTTCAAGCAAGCAAAGTTAAACTTTCTGTTCAATGTGAAAAATAATAAATACAGTTTTTCTTCATTTGAAAAAAAAAATGCAGTTCGGTTCAGACATGCCCCTTTATTACTTCCCTTTTTCTAGCTTGTAGGAGGTGCAAAGCCAACAGTCAAGAAGTTGCACATTTGCTTTAAAATACCTCTGACAGGTAACTGGAGTGTAACACTGTCAATGCTATAAGCAATAGCAGCACACTGCAGCTTATTTATCAGCATTTGAAAAGGGATTTCTGGAAATACAGTGAACAGCAATCCATCACTGGCACATAGATTCCTGTTTGCTCCTGCACCTCCTCTTGAATCGTTAATATTCTGTAACTGAAGTAACTGAGGCTGTCATTTTCCAGGATCCCTTAGTCCCAAAAACTCCAGCTTAATCCCTTGCTTATTATATTTATTCAGAGCAGTATGTTCTCATTTAAGATTTGAAAGAGACCACAGGATAAACATTTTTATTACTACTATTCCATTATTCCATATCTTTCATGTGTACCAGAGAAAGCCTTCTTGATTAAATTAAGTATAGACAAAACTAAAATATTTACATATCTAAAACCCTTTCTTTTGCTGCTATTAGAAAATAAAGAAATTGAAAGGAAAAAAGAAAACCACACACTGATTGTCTTTGACCATAGGTCAACTAGACAGTGTATCTGCACCATGTTTATTTTTCATAGAAAGCTTCTCTGTCTCTTTAGTAGCCTTTGAATGTACAAATAGCAAATGCTAACTCTGAGCCTTAGCTGCAAAATCACACCAGCACTAGTGCCATTGACTTCAAAGTTTAGTTATTTTCAACAAACTTTTTGGCAAACCCACTAAACTTGCCAGCATGTGTACGGTGCTGCTTTTCATCTGCCTCCAGAAGCCAGGTTTGGTTGGAAAAGGTGCTGGGTAAAAGCTGTACAATGAAATAAACTTTGAAACAATGGTGGGAGGTGTGTGCGTGCTAGCGAGTGCATGGGGGCAGGGGTTCAGAGATAATACTGAGATCCTTATCTTAACAAATTTCAGTAATAGATGAAGGCAATTTTCTATATCTTTGTCACATGGTTAAGAGGAGAAGATGAAAAATATTGCAGAAGACACATGATCCGACAGGCTGGTGCATTTAAATTTAATTCTTTACCTCCAGATTTTTCTCACCCAGACTCCACTTTCTTTTCCTACTGCTGTCATCACGTATTTGTTGTCATTCAGATGTCTAATGTGGGAGCTATCCAGATGTAATTCTCTTCCCTTTATCATTCCTGTCTCCTCAATGTTATAGACTTTGTGTGTATGTGTGTGTGTGCTCTGCTGATGAAAGTCAAGCATACACCTTTGTAAATCAGCAAAAGCCACAGCCTAGTGAAGAACCCAGGAAAAAAAAAAAGGGTTTTCTGGCAGAGAATTCAAGAGCAGTTGTACTTCACTCATCCCTAGGTTATCAAAAAGTCTAAGCAAATTCTATCTGGACCCCAAGTTCAGCAAAAAAAACCCTCATAGATGGAATGATCTTAAAAGTAAGGAGACAGAGAATATTTAAAGAAAAAACCTGATAATGTGTATGTATTACATTGTCTTGTTAGGAAAAAACCTAACTGAATGTAGTTTATTTGAATCAACTTTCTATCTTAAAACACTCTAGTAGATTTTTTTCCTTCTATCAGATTTTATAAATAGCGTGGTTTTTTTATAAGATTGGTTGATAAATAAAAATAAATTTTTAACTATAAATATTAAAACAAACCTTATCAATAAGTCCTTTTTATTATCAGTTTAAGATTTTATAGTTTGTATTCACTGGGCAGACAAGTGATTAAAATTACACTATACAGAGGATTAATCATGCAACAATAATTTGGACGTGTTTGCAGAAGAAATTAGTATACCAAAGGCATAGCTAATACTTTCAATAGGATCAGAATCACCCTCTAAGGAATGCAGTTGCAGGAGCATCATTTGTTTTGTGTAGCTACACCATAACAAAGTCTGTTTAATCACCTACCTGATATTTTCCTTTGTGCACAGGAACCCACCAGCAGCATGCAGCAGGAGTCAATCAGTAAAGGAATCCCAATTGCCAAGAATTTATGTATTTTTTTTCTTTGCAAATATGCACTTACATTTTTATCTTAGTGGTTTAAGAATTGAATCAGGCCTATCTTATTCATGTGAAGTAATACTTCATTCTTCAAGCAGGCCCTGAGAAATCAGTAGAACTGCTCTGAAAGTAAGCTGCTCTACTAGACTTGATGTATGGCATTCCTACCACTTCTAGAATTCCAAAGCTGGTGCAATAATTTGGTAAATATTTTAGGAACATAATCATGGGCAGTTATGAGTTGGCAGAGCTTCATTAATTCAGTTGACTTCAACAGAACTTCAATTTACATCAGCTGAGAAGCAGAGCAAGAGTATTTAGCTAAGTGAATAGAGCAATAAATGAAAAAGCCTTTCCCTATGTCTTACAGAGAGAGCAGGTGGTTTGCATTTAGCTCAGCATCCTATGGCATCAGGCATGCAAGCAGACCAAAGAAATGCTGTGATTTTCCAATGATCAATGTCAACTTGCATATCAACACCACTTATCTTTATAAGCAGTGAAACCCTGAAGCTAACTTTGCAATGTTGTTGTCTTCCAGAAACATTCCAAAAGTATTGATTTTGGTGTTCTGAATAAAAAGAAAGATGTGTAAAATTGCAAGAAGAGGACAAATGCACAACAGAATATGTTTCTTACTTGAGGTTATGTCACAGAAAGACTTGTCTGATAGAAAGGACTATTTCACATTTTTATTTTCACTAGAAACCACTTTTTTTCTTGAGGGTAATTTTATCCCATTATCAAAAAAACCCTGACAATAAGTTTGTGTTTTGATACAGATGCTGAGAAACTGTTTTCTTTCATTCCACACATACACAAGCAAACGTACACACAGAGAGGATTACAAAGGCACTTTCAGAGCTATTACTCATTTTAGAATTGTGAATTGAAAAGGGTTTTTTTTTCTCAGTTTATAAGACCTTATTTACAAGATCTGCAGCTCTCTCCCCTGCCTTCACAAGGTACAGACAGTGTTTATGCAGTTGTGAACAGAAGTCTGTTATTTTAGGGTTTCCTTCATTATTATAACAGATTATTCTGCTTTTATATGTCATCTTGTTGGCAATTAATATTTATATCAGCCATGCATGATTCTTATTTCTTTTTCTTGGCATTACAACTGGATTTAATTAACTCATTTTTACCAAGATTTGACTTTACTGCACATTAGCCAGAGTTACTGCTGTAAACATGTAAATCATTATGAAAGCATTTATTTTTGTTATGGAGTATAATACTCACATTATATTCCAGAATGCATGCTGATTTTGTCTTTGAGTTAAATGTGAAATTTTACTTAATAGTCCCAAATGTAACTTAAGGGATCTGAATCCATAATAAAAACATAACTGCCAAACTGTCAGTTTTTGCATTATCTAGTTTTTTGAGTAACATGGTGTAAAACCCAAACAAACACTGGATCCAGCTAATAGGAAAACTTTCCAAGCACAGGTATGTAACTGATTGGTACAGTCCATGGCACATGTCTCTGCCCTAAGAAGCCCAGACAGGTGCAGGAGAGTGTGAAGTTTGGGAACAACTTCTAACTTATTGAATGAAAAGTTGGGACAGGACTTTTGGAGGCCACATTGACACACAGCAAAATTTTCAAAAAGCCTTTGCAAAACTCTCCTTACAGAAATTTTACGTTCTGTTCTACCTGTACCTCTTCAAAACCTACTTTTGTCTTCTTTAGAGGGGACTATGAATTAAACTGTGATGGGAACAGCGTATCAGTAACTCCAGCACTGAGCTAAGTGATGTAAACTCTCACTTAGCAAACTCACAAGCTCACAACTGCCCTTTATGAAGTCAATGTCTACTGTTATTATCAGTGTATGAATTGAACCTGGTAACAACCCATACAGATAGGTTGAAACAAAGTATAACTTCAATAACAAGGAAAAGAGGACATTAATTCCTTATTTTCTAGGAGCTTTTCTTCATATTCCCTATAGGAATTTTTGTTTTGCATCTCACATACACAAGACTGGAATTGGTTGCTAAAGAAACTCTTTTACCATTAATATTTTATTGATTTTTTTCCAGTAAGATCTACCTGACTGTTCCCAATTTTGCCTGTTAGCTTTTTCGTTTTGCTTTGCTTTTTCTCTTTGCAAACTCTCTGCACATTGCTGTTTTACTGAGAATACAGCTTTTCAGTGGGTGTGCTTACTTAATTACCTTGACCAAGATAATTCCTTTCATTTAATCTGATGTCTATGTAAAAGCGTTTATCCCAGATGCTCTCAAGGTA
>VZRZ01005965.1:461422-501995 GCA_013398175.1 Climacteris rufus | reverse complement strand
AGCCACACCCAGAGGCATCACAATAGATCATCATAGATTCATTTTCTTCTGGAAGCCTTTGCGTATGCATTGCAACCAAACCTCTGAATGCTTAAGGACATGAAGAACAGCTTACAGTGAGTTACAACATTTGTGATGGCTAAAGAATTTTTAAAACAGTAAGAACTGATTCTATTAAAATAAATATCTCACGTCAACTCAAATATGTTCCACTTCTGTTAGCTAATTAGAAAATTGCTGAGATTAATTAAAATGGATAGTTTTCTAGGCTTTCAGAATTAAGTCTTAAGTATTGCTCACAGTCTGAAAAATGTTTTTATTAAATTGTCATTTCCAAGATATTATGCAAAAATCAGTGAACTATTGTGTTAAACTATAATACATAAAGTAAATAAGAAAAAAACCTTTTTTCTTACTGAACTTTCCCACAACTACAGAATTCACTTTTTTTTGCTGTAGATTACTCTCCATGAATGACATTTGAGTCTTCATTCTTTGTTTATGTAAACAGAAACAATAATAGAAAATGTTATTCCTCGTTTAATTCTTTTGTCAAGTAACTGTGATTTCTATAACTCTTCCACATAGTCACCATGAAGTGCAAACTTTAATGCTCTAGCTGCAGGGTAACTTAAGATCATTTAATACAATAATTACTGGAGTGTAGGTATATAGCAAAAGTATAATGTTTTAACTGTCTATTTCTTCTTTAAAAGAGTTATGAGGTGAACCAGTTACAAAAGCCAGTGCAACACCATAGCAATGTAACTTCTTTATCAGGACATCCAAAGACCAAACCATTCTGTCCATGTGCATGCTATTCCATGAACCAAATTGCGTGTATCTCTAGAAATGGAGGGTTTGAAGTTTGGCCCTCAAACTGGTCAGCAACTGTGAAGCTAAAATTGTTATCAAGTAGGAATATCAAGTTTACAGTTCTCTCATTTTGATGCTCAGAAGAGAACAGTTTCATAGCATAAGTTCTGGTGAGTATTTATTTCCCCCTTTTCTATGGAGGGAAAACTTCATCCAATGAAGAATTTGTATTACTTTTGTTATGTGAAAAAATTCACCACTAGGGAAATGGAATGTAAATTTTAAGAAACCAGGAAAATAAACCAAACATGCAAGATTGCTATTCAAATTTTATTAGGTTTGTTAGTCAAACTAGCCTGGTTGTTTTAAGTAAATGTACAGAGATGAAATAATAGTCTGACCACTGAAAGAGGTGTGCTGTGTAAGGATGTACCCAACATGATCAAAGTTGTGAATAGATCTGTTACAAGCATCTGTTATTAGACAATTAGATTACAGTGCCTTCTGTTTTCTGTCTTTACTTTTCTTACCAGTTGGCACCTGTTCCCAGGTAATATCTCCTTGCCAGCTGATTTTGCTGCACCCAGAGAAGACTTACATATGTCTTTCCAACTCTTTGTAAAAGGTAGGATATGTGTGACTGCAGAACCACCTTTTCCAAAGAAAAACTGCATGCAAGATTTCTAAGAATAGTCATTGTCAGGTTAAACTGACCTCACAGAACTCAAACTGTGTTTTATCTTCTAGAAAGACCTGCTTCTCACCCAGCTGCTAAATTCAGGTACTCTGAACTACACTTGTAGCTAGAACTATACAGGCAGAGTGAATTCATTATTAAAGAGATCAGTATATTAATGGAAGAGTGGAGAAAGCTGCACAGTCAGTATCTCCCAAATTACATTAGTCAAAGTGTGCACTCTTAAAGACAATCTATCAAATTATCTTTAAACCTTTGCAATATTTATTGTTTAAAGAAGACTACAACAAGATCAGAGAGTCTACAATGTGCCTTAAAAGACTATTTTCTCCCTCCTTTCTTCAGAATATTTCTGAAATTGTCACACACTTCTCCAGACTCTGATACAGCAACTAATGCTTTATATGTATTTCTATGTTACATCTGGTCTATACAATTTTTTGCTTCTGTTTTGATATTAGGTTACGAGCACATCTGCAAACTCTGTCTATAAACATTACAGTGTTAGAACAAAACTAGATCCAGGCAAAATACATTCATTCGTTTCACTAAATTGTTCTTATCAAAAACTGCTTAAAGTATTTCATTGAATAAAGAAGGCTTTTACCTTCATACAACTTCCAAGAGTTTATAAGGAGCAAGCTCTCCAATAGCAACAGACTAGCAGTAGAAATTTAGCACGAAGAAGCCGTGAAAGAAGACTTTGTCAAGATTTTTATCCACAGATCTCTAATATGTTAGTATATAGATTTTCTTCAGTTCCTTGGCTCTTTTCTGCCTCCTCTCACTCCCAACAGCAGTCTTCTGGCTCTTTCCTTGGCTTATAATTGCACACTGCCCTCTGTGTCTTCCAGTCTGTTTACCGACCAACAGTGTATGTTGGCATTTTGCAGCTTTTGAACAGGATTTGTGAAAATGCAAATATTCCTGCATCAGTGCTGCATAACCAACTGTATGGAGAACTATGTGCATTCACAGGCAGAAAAAAAATGTAACTTGTAACCTTTCCAGCTCGCCTTTTCTACATATTCATTAAGACCATTAATCATTTCTCCCACCTCCCCTCTTTTATGTAAAGGTCACATTTGGTTTCAAAATGAAAAAGACCCTTTCTTAAGTGTATGTATGTATGTATGTGTATATATATATATATATGTATATATATAATTTTTGTCTGTAAGTAGCCTGTTTCACGTCATCAACTTCACTGGCAAAAAGCAGTACCAAGCAGTACTTATTTACTTTTCCACTCTTTCTCAGACCATAACCCTTTTACAACCGATTTCATGGTCTGTGTGACCCAATTCACAGTCATGGTAAAGAATGGCTGGAATATACAGTAACAGGTATTTTACAAATAAGATTAAAAATTAGGTACACGTATAGATATAATTTCAAAAATTTTGGCAGCCTGAAGGATCTGTAAAATATATGTTTTATGCTTATATCAGGATTTTTTTTTCTATTGCGGTGAAAAAAATCCAATGTATGTGTATTTTTTTGATATAGACTACTAATACATTCTGTTAGCTGTAATGTATTATACTTTTTTTCTTTAAATCTCCTTAGTTTTTGCTCAATCTTCTTAACTGAAGTGTCTAATTCACAGTCTTAATTACCAGGGTTTTCCTCTCTAGCCAGTCACCCCTCCAGGGAATAATTTAGTAGAACTAAAATCTATGGAGTGGTTTATCACTTCCAATTAGCTATTGAGGCAGGAAGAGGAAACTTTCCTAAATTACATGCACTGTACAAGGAGTAGCATCAGTTCATGCTTTCATATTAAAAGGAAAACATGAATCTGTTGGCTCTGTGTGAAAGAGGTTTGTGGTACAATATTCACCATAATTTTTTTTTCTTCCCAGCTGGAGGTAGGCAGGTTCCTGTTGTCAAAATCTTTCCCTTTATTCTTACTACACTAGCTGCTAAAACATTGCTCAGGACAGTCAGAAAAGAACAATTCAGGGCACTTAACCTAGATTTCCAAAACATCTTCTGGTAGCACTTTTTTCCTTTCCCATTGACTGGAGCCTACACAAGCAAATCTTGTGACTGAGCACCTACAGAGGGATTCAACTTCAGACAACCTAAATTTGAGAGTCTCAATTTAGTTCTGAGTACTTTCCTTGTCTCCAAAGAACGTCATTGATATGGGAAGAGATATGCCAGATTTCTAGATGTCAGAGGATGTCTGGGTGTCTAGGTTTCCACTGGAAACCAGGCAAGCAGGTTCCAAATAACTTCTAATGAAAGGACATGGTGCAGAGCTGGAGAAGGAACTTTATGTTCTTCAGGGACACTGACATGTTAACTCACTGCAAATGAGTCAGGTGGTTTTGCTGTAGAGGTTTGTTGTACTATCATAGAATCATAGAATCATAGAATATCCCGAGTTGGAAGAGATCCACAGGAATTGTCAATTTCCATGTCCTATTCCTGCACAGGACAGCCTCAAGCATCACACCATATGCCTGAGACGGTTGTCCAAACACTTCTAGGACTCTCTCAGGCTGGTGCTGTGACCGCTTCCCTGGGGATCCTGTTCCAGTGCCCAGCCATCCTCTGGGTGAAAAATCTTTTCCTAATAGCCAACATCAGGCCATTCCCTCGGGTCCTGTCACTGGTCACCAGAGAAGAGATCAATGCCTGCCCCTCCTCTTCCCCTCACGAGGAGGTTGAAAACTGCAATGAGGTCTCCCTTCAGACTCCTCCAGACTGAACAGACCAAGTGACCTCAGCAGCTCTTTATATGGCTTCCCCTCTAGACCTCTCACCATCATTGTTGCTCTCCTTTGGATGCTTTCTAATAGCTCTATATCTTTCTTATATTGTGGTACCCAAAACTGTACACAGGGTGTGAATTTAGGGTGCACCAGCACAGAGTAGAGTGGGACTATCACACCCCTCAACCAGCTTGTTATGCTTTTGCAGACACTGAGTGCCAAAGATGTTGCAGATCTACTGTGTTTCCCCTTGCCAGAGTTGGGAGGACAGAGGTAAGTGCTGTAAGGTATTCTCTTTATCAGATTTGAACTGCATAGTGTCCTTGTCTGCCTTAGAGAGACAAATTGCTGAAATCTGGTTAACTATCACTGTGTTTCAGAAGTTTTCACACTGAAAACCCATCTAGCATTTGACATGTTTTTAGACATAGTAGTGTTGTTTCTGAATAGAAAGTTATCATTTCAAAGTTATTGTATGTTTGTAATTTATTTTAAATTTAAAATTATAAATTAGAAAATGGGTTCTTATGCAGTAAATTATTCCAGGTTGTGTACTGGGCTGAGTAAGATAAATCAGGTGAAATAAGAATATGTTTTATGGTTCCTGTTAAAAAATTAAAGAACAACTGATATTTTTTGAAGTAGTAGATCTCTTTCTACCTTGTTTTTTTTTCAGTTTTGTGTTACTGCTTTTCTTAATTATAAGCAGAACTGGAAGGAAGAATTTGCACTAGAAATTTTAGAAGCATGACAGTTGTCATGAAGGTTTTAGGTCAAGAGTAAAATTTCAAAAGACTGAATTTTCAAATGTGATTAGCATTGTCAATTATGCAAAATCTCCAATGTCCCCTACCCCATCATTTTCTTTGGGTATGATGTGCATGGAAGCCAAAGGAAAAGCTTCCAGTTTTAATTAAGGGAATAAATGGGAAAAAGAAGAGAGCATCTGTCTTTGAAAATACAGTCAAAGAAGCTTAAAAAAGTTGCTACTGTGTTTAAAGTCTGGCTTATGGAGGCTTTTGCAATTTTACATTACATCTGATAAAGATAGAAGATATTTTTTTATATTGCTGGTAAGGGAAAATATTAAAAATTAAACCAGTGCAAAGAACATGGTTTCTAATGACAAAGTTGGCCATTATCACTTTTTTATCCTTGAGAAATGGCTCATAGATGGTGCTAACTGAAGTCAATTACTACCCACTATCTTGTGCTGACAGATAGCCACTCTGCTCTGGAGGGCACTTGCAGAGAGCAGAATTATTTTAGTTGCAGATACTTGGGAGTTTCAAGTCATTTACTATGAATCATGTGACATTAAAAACCTGCGGCAAGCTGCCACCTCCGACAAACCCTTTACCGTGGCCCATGAGTATATGCACAATTAATATCAGACTGTACATCATTAAATTTTACTGTCTGACTGAGTTCTGCCCTACAGGCACAGAAAGAAGAAACAACAATGATCCTGCTTACCTGCCCAGGAACAGCTAACTTACTTTTGATATGTCTTCCCCCATGACTTATAAAAAGACTGTTAATTACGTTGGTGATATATCATCAGGCTTTTTTTTTCCTAATAGGGGTTTCAGTAAAAAATTACAGCTATTTATATCAAATATTACATCTTCCCTCACTGACTGAAATGTATGTAATTTAATTAACTTAAGCCTCAGTGATATTTTGAAAATGAAGTAGCTCTGAAGTAGCCATTGAATGGAACTTAATTGATATTCTATCAGAGTATACTGCACCATAAATGTAATTCTCCCCATAAGATGACACTTTCAATATAAAAAAGTATGAAAATGGGACCTTTCTTCGTAGTATGAAAAAGAACATGCAGTTCAGATACCCTAGCAAAGTAATTGCACTAAACAGTAAAGACTGATGGAAAACTAAAGTTTATTGAGGGTAGGTGTCTTCCGGAGAGGGAGCTCTAAGTGTCAGAGGTAATGCTGCATGTTTTGCATATTCAGTCCCTCTCAGAACTGATGAGTATTACAATTAATTCTCATTATTTTTGGCACATTTTCAACACATCTGATTTCCTTCTCTTCTCATCCATTTACAGACAGCAGTCAAAAAATATTTTTGGCTTTCATATTTGTTTAAAACTTGCTCTATTATTTCTCTAAATGCAGACCTATCTGTCTAGGCAGCATCTGCACTATTTCCACTAGCTAGTGAGCTAAACTTTCTTTTTATTCTAGTCATATAGAACTTTTATCTGAATTTACAAGTAACTGTGTACAACTCTAGATAGAAACTGTAAAATCAAACTTTATGAAAATTAAATTATTAAAAGTTCATTTTTAAATTTCTATTTTATTAAGTTAAAGTAAATTCTCATTTACATGAAATATATTTTCTGTAATTTTAAATTGACACTTTTCAGAGAATCAAATAGAAAAGTGACGATTTTTACAGCAGGGGGAGAAAATTATGCTATCTTTTGCAAAAGTAATTAAATATTTCCTATATTAAGATAATTTTTAATCATTTCAGAACACAATATGAGAATCTGAATAGGCAAACATATATAGAAGCAAAGGAAATTATTTTTTTCCTCAGGTGAAGATAAATATTAGGGCAGAAAAAGTAACATTACAGTGAAAATGTGTGAGTAAGATGCAATGTCTTTTCACTTGAAAAAAACTTGGTCAATGCAGACTTCTCTATTAATAGTAATATTCAAGATGTCTCTATTCATGGAGAAATGTAACATGTACAGTATATGCACATTAAAGCTCCTCTTTCTTGTCTCTTGTCATTAAACATCTGTAAAGTACCATCACAGTGATCTAAGTTCTGCTTAATCTTATTTTCCATGATTTTTAAGTGATTATTTTAATGTTTATGTGAAAACAATGCATATGCATGCAAAAGAAACATTTTGGATTTTTCTACAGTATATTCATTCAACTTGACAAACATTAATATGAGACATAAAAGAAATACTCAGTTTGCTTACAGACATCATACAATGTGGACTGATGCAGCCCAAGCCTTCTGCTGCCATGATTCAGTCAGATTATGGCTTCTTTTCTTAGTCATTAAAAGGAAGATAATGCATGTTTAAAAGAATACAATTGCTATGTGATTGTTCAAAGAAAGAATGGGTTTGTATTACGCACTGTCTTGAATCAGGTTTCACAGTTTGTGACAGAAGCAAAGTGACAAAAATGGTAATTATGATTATCACAGCTGCAAGTACTCCTGTTTGTATCTCCAATGAGATTGTTCTGTGGCCTTTTTCCATCTAAATACTATGTAGAAAAAGTTAACACAAACAGAATGTGGGGTTTTTTCCCCTTCACACCACGGAGGGAAAATACACCTCCCTTTAAGCTTTGCTACAGGAATTTAATATATTTTTTAAAACACGAATATTATTGCATCTATATTACAAATGGTTGATTTTTCAAAATGTGCAGAATAAGACATGAAAGGGTTTTTTAAAAACCGACTTGGATTGGCTAAAGCTTTGCACGAGCCAAGTACGGGCCATATGCACCTGATAGAATATGACCCAGTGTGAACAGGCCTCAATGTAACTCTGCTTCTCAGCATCAACTCTTTCCTCTGTTGAGGTCATTTCAGTCCATTCGATAATGGGCAAGGACAGCTTCCCTTTAAATCAGGAAGCAGAGTTAATGAAGTCTATTGCAAAGGTATTGAAGCCAGCTTGGCCGTGGGAGGAAATAAAACATTAAGTAATTTCTGATATGACTCTGTTTATGGGTAATTGGTAGTTACCCTCTAAACTACCTGGCACTCAAAAGATAACATATTCTAAATTTCTGGCAGCCATTAGAATGCTAATGTTTAAGGTTGGCATAAATTAGACTTACCTGAGCCAATCTATTACACACTACTCTTACATCCTTCAGAGTATCGCTCACGTTTCTGTTACTGTGGATTGCCTCTTTTTCCTTTATTGGTCTGCTCAGATACAGATGCATTTTGTTTTAATTAAGTCGTTACTGCTATCTTGCAGATTTGCTTAGCACTTCCAATGTTCAGCTGTTATCTACATCTGTAATACTCATCTCCATAATTAATGTTATTTTTATGATATTTTAATGTGAAATCATTTTGAGAAAGACAGCCTTTAGCTGCTAATATAAGCCTTAAAGTGATAAAGCACCAAAGGCTGGAAATGTCTGTGATCTTCAAGGCTTATAAATGACAGCAACACACTTAGAGCCATGCTTACATATTCATTTTCAGATATTTCAAATTGAGTATCAGTGCTGTACAAATTTGCCCAAGAGGTTCAAATTTCCAAAAGCTCTCAAAAAACTGGTAACCTTTTGGAATAACTTGAAGTTTTAATATTTTCAAATGACCCTTGTTGATGTTTTAACCAATAAAATGACTGAAACACTAGGCATGTTTAGATTTTGAGACAGAATGAAATGGAGCATGGAGACAAATTGCTGCCACAGGAAAAAAAGCTACCAAAAAAACCCCAAACCAAACCAAACCAAACCAAACCAAACCAAAAAGTCTTGATTTTGAAGAGGAACTTTTGCCTCCATTACCAAAACTACACTGCTTTGCATAACTCTCAAATAAATATTCAGTTGTATCTAATTCACTCACTTTGCAACTACGCAGCTGAAATTCACTGAAAGAGAGTGTATGTACCAACTGGCAAGAAATGGGATGAACTGTGCAGGTGCACTCTTCATGCGTCACAGACACATAAATGGTGCCAAAACGTACTCACCTGTTGTAATTAGTTCTTTTGATTTCTTTTTGTTTCTTCACAACAGTCATTTTCACTTTCATTTACTTAGCAGCATATGCCTGGGGATCTTTTCCATTCCCTCTGAGCTGCTGTAAATTTAGTCTTAAAATATTCCCTGGCTCACATACCTTTTGATTCTATTAACTATAAACCAGATTGAGCATTAAAACTGGTATATAACATCCGAATTCATTATGTATGTTATGTGGAAATGTCATTTAAATTGATTTTATACTGTAGCTGTCCTAGAAACTTTAATCAGATTTCCCTCATCCATTTCCAATATAAAACTGTCTATTAATAAATAAAAGAAGACAAAAATACAGCAACTTAAGATCACACAGAAAAACTCTTTGCAGCCAGCCTACTATTTTTGAAACAATGAAAGAGTATCTTATATTATAGAAGACTGCTTTTTCTTTCCTGCTGGCAACTGTTTGAGTTTACATTAAATTGCATCACGCTGTAAGAAAAAGCCCTTGAAGAGAGAAATGCAGACTATTTTCTTCTGAGATTAATAGAGGCATTTTCTAGGCCACTGCACAACCAATATTAATATAAAATTATTTTTTAAAGTTTACATTTCTGTATACTTTTGCCATCATTCTTTATATATAAATTTCACTTTGGAGTCTAAACATTATGAATAAATAGACAACAGTTTATTAATATATCAGTGGAAGTGAAACTGTTCCAAGTTAAAATGGAAAAGGAATCTTTGGAAAAATTTGAGTCTTGTTATTCAGTACTACCAAAAATCATTAATTAATAGAATTTACAAATTATTTTGAAATTAAATTTTAAATTTACTAGACTGATAATTTATCAAACTGCAAATGCAGAAAGCATTGTGAGTTCTATACCTATAAATGTTTTCAACTGCTTATCTAAACAGTATTTTTTAATTTGTTTGATCACCACACAAGGAAGGTAAACTGTCTCCATAATGGAACAACGCCTTTATACCCCTTAATTTCTCTATTAAGATTTCAAAGGAACAGCTAAGTAATGCAACACCATTTGCAATTGTTCTCTATGCAATGATGAAGACATATTGTTATTTTTTATTCAAATAGGTTGTAAAAATAATAGACCTTCAACAAACAAAACACACCAGATAACCTACATTCCTTAATAAAAAATCAAACTGGGATTTTTTTTACTGAAATGCATTATCGAAAGGAACTAACTGTTTTTACTATCACAAAAGCAATTTCCCAGCATGAGAGGGTACTTCATTGTATTAATCAGTAAAAACCATGTAGCTGCTTTGTACTATTACTTAACAGTTTTCATTTTGAGTATTTATAGTAAAAAGAAGGTGTTTTGAAAGTTAGGTGGCTTGGTCTGCTTGACATACATTCAGATGGATAGACCTATTTTAGTCTATCTGAACAGGAAGCCAGGTCACTCAGTAAAGAATGGTCAATAAAAATGGTGAAATGGGTTTTCTCCCAAGGACTGATAGCTGGATAATTTGAGAAAACGATAGAGAAGAATCATGAAATACCTCTGGATCGATGGCTATTAATTTAAGAGCAGCACATTTCCTGGAATGAAACAGTTGATGTTGTGTGGAACAATTACCATTTTCAATTAACTGACATTTCACATAGCTTTGAGACTAGAGGAAGACAATAACCCTCAGCACCTAATCTCAGCTCTGCTGTTAGGTGAGCCTTTTGTCAATAGTTCTGTGCTACTATTTCAAAGGCAAACCCAATACACTGAGAAGTTTCTTTCTCTGTCCTCAAACACTAAGAACAGCACAGACACAGTCCAGGCACAGTTCAGATGCAATGAGCATCAAGGCAACAACAGTCTGCTGCACTAAGGTATATCTATATGTGTATATAGCTATTTATGTATAAAAATATTTGTGTATGGGTGTGTTTGTGTGTATGGTTGTAAATAACTGTATATGTGCACTTTTTTTGCCATTTCATTAACATGAGCAGCTCAGTGAGCTTTTATGCTTGTTGTGGTGTGTCACAATAAAATTGTAAAATAAATATCAATGATAGAGCAAGCTATCTCATTAGAATGAAATAAACTAGTCTGCTCATCAACATTATGTTTTATATCCTGCTGTATAAACCACCATTTAATTTCCTAGGCTACATTCTTATAACAGTTTGGGAGATTCAGATAAGTTGCTATAATAATAGAATCCTTTATAAGCTGACTTTAGACCCAGATAGTGTGAAAAATTCAAGAGGAAAGAAGAGCAATCAGGAAAAGACTGATGCAGGCTATGAGCTGCCAGCTGTTGTAATTTTGCACTGACCTGAATCTCAAGTGTGGATTGATACATCTTTCTTGGGACTCAATTCAGTTATCATTGGTTCCTCCTGAGAGCCCAGTTGTGATTTTTTGTGGCGTTGAACATAAGACAGGTAAATGAAGGGCCCAGAAAACCTCAAAGGCAGCTCCAGAAAGGAGGTGGAACACATGAATGAGAATTGCAGCAGAGGATGGTACTGCAGAAGCCAGTATTTACATTGGTTTAGGCTGCTGCGGAAACATAGGTTTAGTAACATATTATTTAAATAATTAATCTAGAAAAAGCCCATTAATCAGAATTATCTTAAATCTTAAACGTGTTGCCATTGATTTGGAAAAAGTATTTACTGAGCAGTAAATTTATTGAGTCTCTTTTCTACACTATATATAATAGTTTTTTTAAATTTTGCTTTGCATCAGTGTGTGTCCAACAGCATTCTAAGAGATGGTACTAAAACATGTCACAAATGTGTTGTTCATAGGTGTGTCCTCTCATTGTCTCTTTAAGGAGAACACACATGCTTCTTTGTTTTGATTCTAGTTTTGTTTCTCTTAAAATCAGGAAGACAAATACAGTTTTACACTGGACAAGCTATGCTAAGCTGCGGGTGACTTTCGTATTCAGGATGGGGTAACAGAGTTTGTGATGTTTTGTAGCTCCAGTAGGATTTAGTACCAGATTGCCTGGATATTTTATATGCAGAAGAAATTATTATTTTTTTAAAAGGTTTCTGAGTGTCAGAAGTGTGCAAATATCAGCCTTGTTTTTCAGCCTGGAATTCTTAGATATCATTGGTTTGGTCCATTGAACAAATCTTGAGTATCATTCAATACTTGCAAACCAGAAAATGGTTTCAATAAGTAAAACATGTTAGATATCCTGTAGTCCATGTAGGGTACACAAATCTTTGTAATAAGGTCCTTGGTAGAGATTTCTTGCTGCAGTTGATGAAAAAGAATAATGATCTTAAGGTTGTTGGCTTCCCTCACAATGGGTGTAGTGCTGTTCTTGGGAATTTATTACAATTTATAGGCTTCCATAGCAAAATCAAAATGTCGGTTGCCTGAGAATTGGAAGACCTCTCTTCATAGGTCAAGACGGCATCTACACTGCAGTATAATAAATTACTAAGCTGAATGACAATTTGTTCCTACATGTTAATCTTCATCCCAGTATTTCCATATTCTATGTTCCATTTCTTCTCTGAATTTGAGAAAGAAAAATAAAATCTGAAGCAGACTGCTAGAGGACCCTTTGCTTTTGAATGTTAAGCACAACATCTCCTTGATGCCACTCTGTTTTTTTAGTTATTGCTGGTCTTCTCACCCTCCAGATTACTTGAAAGCCAACCAGTTAATGCAAGGGAAATAGAAGAATTCTCTTTGAGTTCTGTGGAAACTCTACTATATAAAGTTTTTTATGAGTTATCTGTTTAAGTAGCCTATATTCAATTACTTGGTAAAAAGTCTAAGAAGGATAATTGATAGATTTGTCGGATTCTTGAATTGGAAGTGCTGTTATGTAATCATGTAAAATTATTCCTAATTAAAACTAAATTTACATCAGATATAAATAAAGACATTATCCACACATCTAAAACACATCAGAATGTTACAAATATACATGAAAGGCACTCTGTTTCACCTTTATCCATCTGACTTTCAGCCAGTATTCATGGCTTTGAGGCATTCCCTATTTCTGCACTAACATCTTTTGCTTTAACTACAGATTAGATTTTCTTGCTGAATTGTGGTAACTAATCTCACTTTTGAAATCCTCCAAGGGTCCAGACAAATTTAGTCTTACTACCTGAAACTTTTATTTCCTCCTTATCCAAGTGACAGTTTGCTTATTCTTCTTAATTAAAGTAAGTATTATTTTACTTGCTTAGGGATAGCTCTTTGTCAGATTAGATAACATCTCCTTTAATTTAGTGACTAATTAATGTTTTCTGAATGAGTTGTAAAAAAACCCAAATTTCTCCTTCTACTTTGCCAAGGAATACTAAGTTTCACAAAAAAACATTGAAAATGTCTCTGATTTCATGTGCATATGATCTAGGTGCATGACTAATTGATGCCAAAAGAAGTCCTGTCCCTTCTTCTTGAACCCAGCTCTTTTTTTTCTTTCTTGTCTTTGTCCCTCCCTCTCCCATTCTGCTCCTTTTTTTCCTTTTCCTTTTCCTTTTCCTTTTCCTTTTCCTTTTCCTTTTCCTTTTCCTTTTCCTTTTCCTTTTCCTTTTCCTTTTCCTTTTCCTTTTCCTTTTCCTTTTCCTTTTCCTTTTCCTTTTCCTTGCCTTTCCTTTTTGCCTTTGCCTTTCCTTTTTTCCTTTTTTCCTTTTTTCCTCTTTTCCTTTTTTCCTTTTTTTCCTTTTTTCCTTTTTTCCTTTTTTCCTTTTTTTTCCTTTCTTCCTTTTTTCCTTTTTTCCTTTTCCTTACGGAAATCATGCGCATACACCAAGACACTAAAAGTGGTACTAATGACTTACCCCCCCAAAAAAACCTAAATTAGCTAAATTTCATCTCCTACACCGTGACTTGAACACGTTCATGAAGAGTATTAAATCTAATCCTCATTTTAGAAATTCCAAATTTATAGGCCCATCTAAGCCTTCCATTCCTCATAAACAGGAGGGAATCAAATAGCAAAGATGGGAAAGAGATGCTGGATAACTGTGAATATAATGTAATAAATATAACATATAACATATATAACATAACATAACAATATAGCATAATAATATCGTGTATATAATTTTTTTTAAGTAGCTGGGCAAAAATCTAGCTAGGGACGTGTATTTATGAACATAAACATACCTACAGAATATATTATACACAAACATACTCTGTGCCAAATCATAACTAAAAGTCTGTCCCTCTGTACTCATTCAGGTCTTTATCTGACGTACACACATTGGTGCATTTACATGCAACTTGAGTAGTTATATGCTTGAAGCTAATCACGTGTGAAATATGTTGAAAGACTGAGAACTTGGGTAATAAGCACTACTGTTTCAGAATCTCTTTTGCTGAAATCTAAATTAGGATAAGGAGACTACTAGATTGTACTATAAGAAAGAAAATTATTTCTCTAAAAATAAATGTCATGTAAACTTTATTAAGACGCTTAACCGGATGCTCTTGAGGTAGCTTCAGCGTCCTTTATACGAGCGAAATCCCTGCCGGGATGAGTCGCAGTAGTTTTACAACTGTCCCAAAGGACAGAGTTCTAGCTACCACAGATGGCCTGTTTCTTCTGGCTCCTCTAGAAATGAGAGTTACCCCAGGTGTGATGTTCTAGCGTCAACAAGAATAAAAGGCTACACAGAGGGCTCTTCTCTGGGATAACAGGCTATTTATTATAAATCCAGTGTTGCGTTATGAGAGTCCAGGAAGGGAGTCCAGAGACATCCAGGTGGCTGAGTAACCCAGAAGAAAGAGATCAAGGAAACCCTGCATGGGCCTTTTAGAGAGAGGTGGGACCAGGAAACACCCAATGGAAAACTGCATAGTTCAAAGTGACCAGTGGAGGGGAGAGCTTCCCAGGGCATAGCCATATATGGGGCCTAATGTATGGATACAGGTAACACAAGAGAAATACGGGATTTCGCCACAGCTCAGGCGGAGAGTTCAGATATTGGAGGGAGAAGGTTAAGGATATTGCCTTGGCTTTCTTCCCACCAGTCCTGAAGCTCAAAAGCAGCAGCTTCTGCCAAGTACGCTGCTACACTTTATGTTGAGTGTCAGAGTTCCTTGTGACATACTAAAATTTGTCTTCTCTTACCATCAAATACCGGTGCAAATTCCATATGAGACAAAAACAGTCACCTATTTCATTTCTTAATAAGAATTCCAATTTCATATGTGCTGCACTTACATGAAGTAGGCTTAGAAGCTAAGATATTTTCAAATTTTTCCATATTTTGAAAGGCATGAATCATTTTCTTTGTATGTCGGACACCCACTCCTGAGTTCATTTGTCAGGAGCATCTGATGTTCTTTGTAAATCATTGTTTCTGTGAAGATGAATAACAAATAATCTTTCTTCCTACTATAATATTTCAATTCTTTTTTTTGTTTCTGTAACTAAACACTCTTTTAACATTATAATTGTTTGAATGAATGTTCCTTTGAAATGTTTCCCCTTTATTGAGACTCATACTCTGAGTCTTTATGAAATTGCTTGTTAAAGACTATATATATCATCATAATGTCATGTCACAAAGGTCCTGATTCTATCAGGGATCCCTCGTGGAGTTTACATAGTCACAAATGTTCTACGCTATTTAATTGCCTTTATTCAAAGTTATTTTTGCAGGAACAGATGTTATTTTTTCCAAATATACACTTAGGGCTAAATCTTCCATTGGGGCCAAATCAACCAAAAGGTTATTACACAGTGTGAAAGAAAACATTTCCAAGGCAATAAATAACAGTATAGTTAATCTGAACAGCAACAGAATTGAATGTTGTATACACAAATGTTTCCAATAAAAATGTCGATACATTTTTTATTATCAGAAGCAGTAACATTTAGCTGCATGAACTTCTCTAAGATGATGTATTTGTACTATTGGAACAGAGCCATATCTGATGTTACAAACGCACTCTAGGTGTTAGAAGGAAAATTCTGTTCAGGAATTTACCCAGAAGTACAAGAAACAAGAGAAGATGGATAATTTCCTGTATTACTTGGACAGATGTTTAGGTCTGGTTATTCCGGAAGCTTGTGATTTTCATTTGTGTCACCACAAAGGATATATCCTTAAGGGTACACAAGGAATTGCCAGTCAACAACTAGGCAAAATTAATTTATCAGGTCAGTGCTCCATATTGAGAATTAAGAGAAAAATGGATGAATCTAATATCTAGGACCCTTTATAGAGTAGATCAGCTGCCACAAAGAGCCTCCTCATTGCAAAATTACTTGGAGAAAAAATTTGCAAGCATGATACAAAAACAACTTGAGTCCAATCTATTATTTTAATACACTTGTGAGTTGGGGAAATGGACTCTTTGCTCATTTTTGTAATACAGTGTTACGTGTTTTGGGAAACAAGATGCACTATTTGCAGAATAAAATTATGCAGCTCTAGACTTGTTTCAGTAATCTGCAAGTAGGTAGGAGGTGGCAAAATGTACAGATGAGTAAATATTAATTGATCCTCTGTTGCTCATATTGTCTTACAGGAATAGCCTACCTGTGGCAATAAACAGCTTCAAAACTACACTGCAGCTCTGCTTCGTAATGCTTAATGAAATACCATAGGCAGAGAAAATTTGCATGATTCAGCTTATTGTTCAAGTGTATAATATAAGGCACACTATCATTGAAATAGACTGGCATGGCAACTGTAATTTATTGCAAGTCTAGGTACCCTTACAAGAAACTGAGCTTTTATTGAAATGATCCAAAAGGACCTTATATATAAAAAGTCAGTGTTCTATTGTGAAACTCACAAGTAACTGCCAGAGGAAGAAGCTGATACCCTTATTCATATTTCCAGAGGATGAAAGAACCTACTTACTATGATAATAAAATTTATAGTTGAAGCTGTGCTTTATGCGAGCCTCCTTGTTTTCACTTGTATATAATAGTCTCATATTTTTTTTTCCTCAGTGGCTGAGACTTTTCATATCACTTTCCTTATATTGGAAATACAGCCAGTCAAGGACATCAATACCTAAAATCAACATCTCATATTTTAGGCAGTCGGTCACCTAGAATCCTGCACTTGTCAGCTCCTGCTGTAATGTATTGAGAGAATAAGGCGACAGCTAACAAAACCCTTAGTAAGGATTGAGTCCAAACCTAAAATACAAATCTGTGTCCAAAACATTTCTCACAAGAAAATCCCTCTGTTTATTGTTTCACTGAATTTCCTAAGAAACTTGGAGTTATGCTTATGAACATGCCCTGAGCCGTCTCAATTTAAAAATCTCACTCTTTGTTTTGCATCTAAATGGATTCCATTAAGATGTAGCAACAGGCAGAATACTGCCTAACTTGTGCCTTGATTTTAGGGGCCTAAGACTGTTGAAGACAATTATTCACTCCTTGCACACTCAGAATAATGGCTTCCCTTTAATGCTTTCAAAGGGAGGATTTATTCTCTTAACTCAGCTTTCTAATTTTAGATGCACAGAACTTATTTGGGGAATGACTTATCTATCATCATCCATTTACAAATATCTATTTTATCAGGTGATGAACTATGCCTTAGACCGATATATTTCTTCCTAGTGGCAGCAAAGACAACTTCAGGTAACTGACTTTGATGTGGATACCTGCACTACAAATTTGGTCAATGAATATCACCTTAGATGTTATTCTGCCTCTGTCTCTTCAGAGTGCCTAATACACCTCATGGGCACCCAGCTCCTGTAGCTGTGGGCATTTTCTTTCGAAAGGAAAAATAGCAAGGGTGTTTTACCCAGTCACAATAAGCGATATAAATTGTCATTTATGAAATAAGTGCCAGATGATCTTCCTAGTGCCAATATTGAATCTCTTTGGCAAATATAATGTTTCATTATGTGTTATATCCTAAAGTGGATGCATGGGGAGTGCACCACGATCAGTTGGAGGTCAGGGCATACTGGTAGGAGGTAGGAGACACAAGTATCTACATACTGAAAACCATTCTGAAGCAGAAACCCCTCATTTTCTCTTTAAGTCTGACGACTATTATATAAAAGAGAACCAACATCATAATGCTAGTCCACATTTTTTAAATGAAAAATGTCCACATCATTTTTATGAAAAAAACCCAAGGAACTGCAACATTTTGTGGAACCTGATCCTGTCGATCTGTGTCAGGCATCCTCAGCATAAGCGACATGTAAGGCGTTTGAATGGAAAACCTGATGATTCAGACCCTAAACTTATTTGTTGACATATTTCTGTTCTGTGTCAAAGGCCAATGTCTAAACATAGTGATATCTGAGATACCTGTGAATTTTCAAGGTATCCATATAATGCTAACAGGTTTTGCTGAGGATCACTGAGACAATCTGTGGCGTTCTTGAGGTGAAGACTGGAGGTTACTTTAGGTCAACCTAAGGTCTAATATGCAACCTTAGGATAGTTCAAATGCAATCAGATGTCCCAGCTGAGGCTACTGCATTAAATTGTAGCTATCCATTGGTTTTTGACACCTGGTTTGCATGTATACACCTAAACCTGGGCATCTTAATCTCTCCCAGCACAGAAAAGAAGAATGGCACTATTTTCAAATTTAGATAACATCAACACAGGCCTGAACTGGGTCTAATCCTAGATTCTTGTATCTTAAATTAAAGTTTTATGTATAATACAGATTCTGTATTGAGGTACATTTTGTGGTCTTTCTATTAAGATTTATGTATTTTGATTTGCCTGCAAAGGTAATGTAGTCGGACAGTGTTTATGGGTGGGGTACATACAGAACTTAAATGTACATTTGTGATTGCAGATTTGATCCAAAATATTACCTCTTTCTGAGATCAGTCTTTAAAAAAGCTTCCATACACTTTCTACTCCCTATTAATGGTCGAGTCTCAATGAAAATATTGTGGGGAATATTATAGAAAGGTTAAGAAGAATTTGTTTGCGGAGAGAACTGCTTGAAAAGTTAGAAACATTTATAACTTGTTTTGGGGGAGCCATTAACAAGACCAAATAAATCATCTCATGAACTGCATTGGAGTTTATTGAGGCTTAACTGCAGCTGGTCTTAGTATCACACATGATGTGTGAATTCATTAGGGAAACAATGAGAAAGAAGCTGGACAGTCACAGATTGTAGTTCTAGGTGGAGAAGTTTCCTTTAAATATATGACCTCAGAACATTCTTCTTACTCTTGGCACAAATAGTATCATCACAGGGGCTTTGTATCAAATCTGTTAGGATTCAATTTACCATGCTTTCCCTAACTCAGCTTTTGCACTGACCTTTGAGAGAAATTAATCCATCATGACCTATGCAAACACATTCCCTCTCTTTATTTTGGGGTTAACCCCACTAAAATCTGGTGAGAACTGCACTCTTACAATATATTACCCAGTCCTTATTTTCATGGGAATTGACAAATTTTAATTTTAATTTTCTTCATTTGTGGGGAAAGGGCTTTAATGGTTTTCTGAGGAGAAATAAAATAGCTTTCCTGACTATAAAAGACTTTAACTCTTGTTCCCCTAGCAGAAAGAGCAACATTAACAATGAAAATAGTGTCAAAGCAATTTAGCACAATGTTTAATGTGTTCGGCATTTCACTAACTCACTTTCTATTAAAATTAATTAGAATTTGGCAATGTGTGATAGATTAGGAGAATGAAGAACACTTTTCACATCATACTTTCAAACTCTGCTGTTATTCCTCCACTTTATACAGTCTGCTTTAAATTATGTGCACCAAATCCTGGTTGTATACTCAAATACTCCTGTCAAAATATCTGTTTGATAGTAATAAAACCTAACTGCATTCACCAGAGAGGATTTAAATATCAGGACTAGATCCAAACCATCAGAATTCATATATTATTCCAGATGTGCACCTTCTCAGAGAACTTACTCTTAATCTCCTTTTTTCTACAATCATTTACAAGTTTTTGTCATGAAAAATTTCTAGACTGGGAATACAATGGGAAGGAAGGTTCATATTCTATTTAATATAATTTCATTTGTCTACTTTCTTGACAATTCTTGTTAAACAAATAAATAAACAAATAAATAGATAAATCTATAAAATTCTTGACACAAGGGCTACTCCTAGGAAATTATGAACTAGCAGGAAATTCTTGAGTCATTGGTAGGTCTCTATGACAAACATAGGAGACTTCTGTAGTGTCAACAACATTTACAAGTTCTTGTAAATGCTCTATCCATCTTTCATATAAGTGCATTACTTTAGCACTTGTCTTTCCCAGAACCATTCACTCCTATTTAACTGAGTATTTCATTCAGAAATCACAGCTGTCCTTGCAAATAGAAAAATCAGCGTCTAAGTAATAAATGGTGAAATTGAATAAATATCCACAATATGCACTCCACCACTCCAGTCATTATTATAAGCATCTGTAATTTAAACATAATCCAAGTGTTTCTTTTGTCGCCTTTGTGTTACATAGCCTAAAATCAATTTTATCCATCAATGAGACAGTGAAGAATTTCATCTGAACAATTTCACAGTAGATGATTTTTCGAGTTTATTTTTTTACATAAGTGTAATTAAAATCTCTAGACTCTAGTCTCTAGACTCAACACTTTCTGCAGGAACTTTCTCTGACATAGATAACTACATACCCATACTTTTCTCAGTCATAAGGATACTTGAATTTGCATGTTCCATTGAACTCCATTTCTTTGTATTGCTCAGTTTTATGACCAGTTTTCTGGATGGAGCTCCATAGAGTTTTTCAGTTAGACTTATACGTTGTTTTCCACTCCAAAAAAGTCAGGGACAGTAGAAAAAGGAGGGCAAGTATTTTATCATAATTATACATACTCTGTTTTTTTCACACAGCTTTAATACTGGTGTCATATCGAAACTAGGTTCATGAAGTTGTGTTGTATGTATATGTACACGTATATGTGTGTAAAATCCTTTCAATTGTGCCGTCCTCAATAAATTTTTTATCTAATCCTAGCTTCAACAAAATTGTTGAAAAGGTTTTAAAAAAGGTATTTTTTCTGTGTTTTGTAAATGTAGCAAATGAAGAAAGGGGGAAGAGCTCCTCTGATAGAAAAGCTGAGGCATGCACAAATGCCTTCTTCATGAAGGTTCATATTTCAGGATACATCTCAGTTGACCTCTGATGCACACTGGCACATAACCCTGGAATTTTGATTCCCTGGTCATGGCAGCTCTTTGGGATGCATAAGAAATTTCATCTGTGTAGATGACAGTGTGAAGAAAGCACATAGCCCTGATAGAGGCTGGTGACGAACTCAGGCCTGCAGTCTTAGAAGCCCTCCTGGCTGCTGGATCAGATGTCATCTAGACACAGTCAAAGACACATTTTAAATACTTCAGCCAACAATGGAAGCTTCAATCAATCACAAGATACAGAATTGTCAGAAACGGGCTTCATTGTTTCTGAAATTCACGGAAAAGGAAATTGCCTGTATTTTCTGTGTGAGAAGTTTGGTATTTCTGCCTCTACAGAAACTTGGGGTAATTTCTTTCCATGCCATTCAGGCCTTTGTCGTGTGAAAGTGACAACTTTACTTGAAATGCATAGCAAGCATGTATTATGTTAGAACTATATCTTTGCTAAAAGATTACTTAGTGCAATTTACTTGTTGCGTAAAATATTTTGCCCCTCTTAAATGTTCAGTCTTTTCACTCTGTTCACTGACTTTTGTAACAACAACCTTAAAAAAAATTATGCCTAAAATATCTATTATGTGAAGAAACATTTTAATTCTTGTAAGAATCTTTTGCTTTTAGCTCTTTGAAGAGATACTTAGTTTCTATTCCTGTGCTAAAATAGTTAGCACAGGAATAGTTAGAAACTTAATAGTTTACAATAGTTAGAAACTTGATTGTTAACATCACCATTATATGGAACAAAGGCAGCTCTTTTTTCTGTAGTAGGTAGAATAAAGGATTATAATATCTATATATTCCATGATAACAATATAAAACCAAATTAACTCCATCTATGCTGTCTATTTTCTTTAGACTGCACTAAAAATATTTGGAATTTTTTGCTTCCTTGTCTTCATGTAGATATTTATTTTGATTAGAGTTGAATTTTTTTTTTGCAAACTGACATTCTATTTATTACTTTGCATGACCACCATCAATGCAGTATTTCCATGTTTCACAAACATTAGTCAATTTATTGTAACAAAATCCAATGGTGACAAGAAAGTATAATTCAATTTCTACAGCTGTGGCCAAAGACCACACAGTTAAGGTTACATCAGACCCTGGAACTGAACGAAAGACTCAAAGACCCAGCCCAGCACCTTCTGGTAAGACTACCCTTATAAATTTTCTTGCAGGCTCCTTTTATGCTTGGCATTTTAAGCAACACTCTACAGCATGAAGTGATAATTATGTAACCATATTTACAGCCCATCAAGAATTTCCGCAACTTGAAACGGAGCAACATTTTGTTTATAAAGGAAATCCGTGTCAGATATTTTCATCTTCCCTAGAAGTTCAGTCCAAGTAAAAGTACTTGCAGCATTGCTGTGTGATATTAATCCAATACAGCTGATTTTCTGGAGTGTGTGTATCATGATATGACTTCTAATAGAAAGATCATAAGGCATTTTAATAGATGGGCCATTTGATATAGCCACCAGTATTCTTATTTCTCAAAGTCTTTTATACGTATATCTATCCATTTGATCCAAAGAGCTATGCTGTGAGATTATAAAGACAAGGTCTTTAGCAGGAAAAGAACATAAGAAAGGACATCTGCAATACAGCTTTTTGGTATTTTCTTTCTTCTTTAAATTTTTATATGCTTTTTACTGAAAAAAAATAGATTTTTATCCATTAAGAGTTTGCAAAAAATATACAGTAAGAATTTTGTGTATACACTCATATAAAATTATATATAATTATATAGTAATAATTATATATTCTTATATATCCAGTAATTAGACGTTTAAGTCTGAACAAGTTACTTATGTCCCATTTTACAGTCAGTGGAGAAGAATCTTCAGTTGATTGTTTATGTGACCCCCTTGGAATGAAATTTATTCTTGAAGTGACAGTATCTTTCTATTGAGTAAACTAAAATACTTTTGAGGACTCCAGTTTCGATACTTTTGGAGGCCTGACTTCGGACAGATTAACTCTATCCTTATCTGTAAAAATAGATATATCTGATCTGAAAGAAATAGCCTCATGTTTTTCCACTTCACTGTTATTTTGCAGAAAATTATGTATCTTGGTGCTGAAGAGAAATACCTTTTTTTGATCTGTTCTGCTTCGTTGCACAAAAGCACTTCATTTTAGAGGAAAAAATAAAATTATTTTTTAGCAATTTCAAATTTTTTATACAGTGTGTACAATGTTCTAAGTAATTCTTCTAAGTTGAGAACATTCTTTTCATTCTGTCCAAATGATTATACCACGTCACAAATTAGGTCTAAGAAAGATTGTCCTCCTAATTGCAAGTATCATATAATGTAGACAATGTAGATTTCATTGTCTTTCTGTGAGAATAAGGAACATCTTGTTACTCATCACTTGGGTCCATCTGTCAGGCAACGTTGAAAACATTGTGGTGAGCAGCTCAGACCATGAAGACACTTCACTGTATTAAGATACAAGTCATCCAAGGAGATATGGCTTATACCTCAAATTTGGACTGGAACTCCTCAAAATTGTCAGTAATACCTGACAGATAACAATTTTTGGGATATTGTCATCAGGACTGGTGTTGTATTTGTAGTTTAGAGTACATCTGAAGAATGATCAAAGCACTTACAAGGTAATTTAAATAAATGCATTTTATATGCAAAGCAATAGACCAGTAAGAAATCCACATTTGGCAACTGTGGTTTCAGGAACAGCAGTAATCAGAGGATGTTATTAAATTGTATTAACAAAACAGTGGTAACCTGACCATAGCCAAAGATGGGACAACATGTACACTAGGATGCAAACTGGAAATTCAATCCCATCTGGCATTTTATGGGCATTGCCACAGGAATAAACAAAATCTGTGGCAATCCCTTGAGTCGTACATTTTCAGTTGTGTACAGCAGTCACTACATTGGACTCCCAAAACTGAATAACCTAAAGAGAAAATATCCATCAGTTGCCAATATAACCTTTTTTATCTCGTTCTGGGCCTATGCAGATACTGAAATACTCCAGTGGGAGAAACAAGAGGTAAAAATATAAAGAGGACATTTTTCTCTCTTGAAGGCAAATCTGAGTATAATTGGTCCCATGAAAAACATGTCCAGTGTACACCAGCATTATATGAAGCTGTGGCATGTATTGCACCTTGACACTTCATATTGTAAAATTGATTTGTTCTTAGTTTCCTACATGCAGCTGTAGTGCTGTCTTTCAATGAATAAAGGAAAAATGCTTATTTGGGGGTAAAAGTTTGACCAAAATATTAAATGGTGAGTTTGGAGTTGTGTATTTTCTTTATGAACGTATTGCTGGTGTAACATATATCCTATAAGTAATATATCTAGTGCTATGCTACATCAGTATTTAGATACACTTAATTTACTATATCTATAAAACAAGATGTTGTTTTATAGAAAATTTGTATTGTCTTTTTAGGGTTTCTGTATATTTAATATACATTTATGCCTTTATATATATTTATGATTTCAACACGTGGAATCTGATGTAGTTATTGTTAATATATAGTTACTAATATTTATTTATTTCAATAAAAATAAATTAAATTAATAAAATAATTCAACTAAATTAATATTTATCTATATTATATACATGCAGATTTAATTTTTTTATGTAGAAAATGTTCATTTACCAGCTCTCTTAACCCATTTATATTAAGGACCTTTATAGATCTGTTACATATGGGAGCCACATATCCCTAGGGCAATTCAGCCTTATGTTAAAGTATTTTATCTCTTTGCACTATCATCTGTCACAGGGTAGAACTCCATAAAGGAAGGTGACTGTGCAATTCCCAGGGATTTCAAGGGCACTTAGGGTTTTAAATAACTTAAGGCATTTGGGTCTTACCTGGAAAAGCATTTAGGGATGTACTTTAGTATTCTGCTGAATCAACACCTAAAGTCTGAATTTTCCCCATTCACTTTTTTGCCACTTAATTGTCAAAGGAAAGAATGAGTAAGCAAGCTTTTTGGCAAATAAGGACAGCACATAAGGAGACTGACTCCTGTGATAGGTGGTCACTCAAGCGTCAAAATTTAAGTAGGAGGAACTTTCATGAATGTCAAACAGCAGGGATCTGCTGACTTTGTACCTTTAAGTAACCCCTTCATTAACAGAAATTTCAGTTTGACAAAAGCAAATAACTGAACATATTCTTTTTTAATATTTTTCATATGAAACAAAGCTATCATTGTAAGTAAGGAAGCAAAGAAGCAGCAAACGTCACTTAGAAATGGTGAGTTCCATAATGAAAAGTTTTAGTTAGCTAGTTAGTTATTTATTTTAGTTATTTCTTTCCAGAATAATTTGTCTTCAAGAAGGTTTAATTTTAGTAAAGAATTGCTTTGAATACTCTTCTGCTAAATGATATTTTATTTAACACATTCATTTATCCTCCCCAATTTAATCAGCCTACAGAGTAATAAATACCAGATTATTTTTCCTCTGCATAGCATACATGTAATTATTTTTCATTCACAGTTTGCTAACAACATAGGTTTCTAATGCAGCCTCCAAAGAACAACATTGGCAGTTTTTCTAGGAAGATAAATTTATGTAGGTCATGACAATAATCTTAGTTATTTAAAATTTAGCCTTTCATTAAAAAGTTTAATTCCTGTAAACAGTATGTATTAAGAATATTTTAGCATAATTCATGTTAATTTAAATGGTGGCAATGCAAGGACTGCAGATATACTGGAATGCTATAAAATAAATATTAAGGTTTACTGTCTTCTGAGAATAAGAAATTAGAGAAGCTTTTATAAAATATTAAAATGGTCATTATTTGGTTCAAAACATAACATTACACTCAGCAAAGGTTTTGTCTTCCAGTATCTGAACTGTGATGAAGTCACTGTGGTACTCTTAACATCAATATTTATTATGCCACACTTCTAAGAAAATAGACAAGATTTAATTGAAAGAGATCATTTTTCTCTGTGTTTATCATGATCATAGGCTTTTAAATGATCTCACAGATCGCTGAATACAGTTCCTTTATGTTATAGATACTCCCATAAAAAATCTGTCAGGCCTTACATAACAACGAATTAGATTTACAATTGCTGCTGCTCCTACTGCAAGGATATACCGGAATTTTGCTTACACATCACTGAAAATCATCTCCTAAACTTCCAGATTAAATTTATTCATGACCAGTGACAAATACTAGTTCTCATTCTACACCACCCTTTAGCTTAACATCTTCCTCTCTCTCTAGTGTTTATTCCCCCGACGTCTTTGTAATGTAACTATATTTCTTCTCCTAACCTCAGTTTTGGTGGGCCAAGTAAATTAAATTCATTTACTCTCCTCTCATAAAATAAAATACTCTTCATTCTCCTATTTCCTTAAGAAACATTTTTGCACGTCTTGCTTTTAAAATTAGCTTTTTAAAAATATGAATGACCAGAAGTACACACAGGACTCTAGATGGTATCTTATGAATACAATGGTTTTTGCTACAATATTTAATAGAAATACAAGATTTTAATACCATTCTTTCATCTAATAACTTTCAGATTGAATTCTGTTATTCACCAGATGCATCAATAATCATACCAAATCTTTGTCTTTTTTCATTTCTAGCTGATAAAGTCTCAGCTTATAGCAGAACAGCTTCCTTGTAGATATCTTAGTCCTGTGTTCAACATCATTGTTTCATGATACTGTCACTGCTTCAGTCCTTATGGAAGGTGATATTCCTATGATATATAAATGGTGCTTCCAGCTTAGACAACAAATTTCCTCAGAGTTTTTCTATATGCTGTGTTTGAACTCTTACTTAAAAAAATTGTTTAAGGTTAGTCTCGAGTGTAATCTTAAGAAATCCCATTGTTAACATTCCAGGTCTGTATTTCTCCTGATGGACCAGTTGCTATCACTATTTTTTCAGCTCTTTACCAATTTCATAATACTTTAATTAATCCCCATTTTTCCACCTTGAGATATGAATTATCTTGTGGCACTAATATATTATGTTGCTGAAATCCAGATGATAGAGTTTACTGCATTTTCTTGTTTTAGAAACTCATTGAGATATATATATATATATATATATATATATAACTAGATTATTCTAGTATTATTTATATTTGTAAATCAATGCAGTATTTTATTCTTTTCTTCTTAATGTAATCTAAATCTTATAGAGGATAGCCTAGTGAGATTGCCTGGAATGCTTTTCCCAACTTCTTAAGCACTTGCTATTCTTCAGATGTACAATAATACTTCAGATTTTTAAACTATTCTTTTCCAACTGCTTTTGGTTTCAAACGTCAGTTGTGTCAGAATAGTCAGTAAGATATAATTCACTTTTCTAGAGAAAACTGAATTTTAGTGCATTGCCCTTCCTTAGTTTTATTTCTGTGTTAGCACCGGTAATTTTCATTTCTATACATTTATTCCTCTTGACTTTATTGCTTTTATTTCCACATCTAACATCAACTCCTTGGTGAGAACTGGGACATATTTCAGGTAGGAATATGTAGGCAGATGTATCAGATGAAAGCCACCCAAATCATAAGATAAAGGCAAATGCATAAGTGAAAAGCGGAGAATCCTGAAGTACGTATTGCACTGACCCGAGGGAGATCACCACAGAAGGAGGAAAGCAGCAGGAATGAATGGATGAAGAAACACACAGATAGGAAAGATGGAAACATCTTGGCTGGTATGAAGGCACAGATATTCATTTGGCTTACATAAGAAGGAGAGATTTTCAGACATTAAAAATAATCTTGCAAAGACGTTTCTAGATTTGATCTATTGTTACAGCGATAACCTTATAGTAATGAGTACTCACTTTAGATGAGACTCTTTAAAAGCAAGGAGCAGAAATAGCATCAAATTACTCTGAAGGAAAAGATAATGTCCCTGTTGTTAGCATCTATCAATAATAACACATGTAAATTACTTTCAGATTTTACTTTCTTTAATTCTGAACAATGTTTGACATGTTGCATCCTCTGAACAATAGCTTGAAAAATTATTTGTGTTTAAAATATTTATCCTGAGGTGTTTTTATTTCAGAAATTGAATGGTTATCATACACTGCAGGTGCTTTGTTTGCTTGGTTGTTTTTTCTTTGCCTGGTAATAATATTGTGCTTTAAGCATTAGCAAGGGTATTTTTTACAGTATGTGCTTCCTTTTAGATTAACAGTTATATGACTTTTTGTCTAAATATCAAATAAAAGCCATTCAGCTTTTTGTAGATTTTCAGAGAGTATGTTTGGACCTGGGCTAGTTCCCTATAGAGAATGCAAATTGCTTGAGAAAGCTGCATTTTTCTGACCTGTCACAGATACCTTGTTTAGGATAAAACAGATTTTTTAAAAATATATCTTACTATTGCCTCTACAGGCTACAGCAGTAGTTTGGTCCTGTATTTTCACCACCTCCATTTAAGTACACATGTGCAAGGTGTGAACTAGATGTCTAATTTTTTGATACAGTAGATGGAGATTTACTCAAGAATACAGTCTCAGCGGTCTCGAACTGAAAAAAAAAACTAGGTATTCTCTTTAGAATGAACCAAACAACTTGTATTTCTGCTCATGCTTAAGGCTGAGTTGCATAGGTATTTATAATCTGGAGAAAAAAACTAACCCTAAATGACTGTTGGTCATGTATTTCCAATGAGGTGCCTTCATGTAGAATTGCATCTTTTTTTTTGTTGTTTTCTAGAATAATATTGCTCAGTCATGTTCACATCAACTTGTTTCAGAAAGAACAAGATGGAAGAAAAAAATTAAACATTATCAGCAAGGACTGATCAGCTCATGACAAACCCTTAGTGTCAGTGCCAAGCCTCAATTACAAGGTCTGATATGTATTTTTATGTCCTAAATGAAGAAATATGAACTGTATACCTGGTTTGACAGAACTAATGCCTAGAGAATCACAGAATCATCGGTTCTATTAAGTTAAATCAACTTTTTAAGCAAGGCCTAGAAAATGGAACCTCCTGCTTGAAGTGTTATCTCTTGCCCAGCTTCTCCCTCAGCACTGAAGCAGGACACCTTTCGAGAGCTAAAAGTCAGCTGTTAATTTTTGTGGAGATGGGCAAACGTGCTCTGTCAGCAGAGACCAGGGAGGATGGTGGGATTCTGGGTAGCACAGCTGATCTCCAACTGCTCAGATATCTAGAGCAGGCAATCTTAATTTTTACTTTAGTACTTTTCCTTCTACACTGCTATGGCCAGGCTATGGGGACTGACCACAAGATTCACACAAGAAAATCCAGGCTCACATTCTGAAATTAGTTTCTGTTGTTTTAGATTTCTTCAGTTAAAACCAAATATGGTATGATCTTTCAGTATTACTTTTAGAGCATAATCTCCTCATGCATTTGGCTCCCATGTTATCAGTAATAAAACATAATTCAACAGCAGTTGAATTTTATCCCTGATTGTCAGAGGGATTTAGTCATTTGAGATTTATTAATTTGGAATTGATGTATTCAAGAGCTATCTTCCTGCCAAGAATTCTTACTTCTACTCTCCACAGCATGGATTTTCCGTGTAAATTCCTATTTTAGTACATTTTAGTCTGATGCAGTCCAGTAATTCTAAATCTTTGATTTTGTCTGGGCTCCAGAAAAAGCCATTTTCAAGCAGTGGGTCTTTGAAAGTGGATCAGACTATTTTATCTTAAAGTTATATTCATAGTTTTTAAAGAGAAATATATTTGTTTTCAAGAACAGGAAGCACTCCACTAGGACACAGTCATTTTATTAGGGTCAAACAGAAATTCCTATCAAAGGCCACAGAATTGTAACCTAGATGGGGTTTAAAGGAGGATTGCATCTGTCCCTGCTTGAGTCAGAAACCTGAAGTTTTAAATTAATATGAAAATAGATGTTACACTACATGGTGTATGAGAGAAACTGAGAATTAAACAGGATTTGGAAGTTTATATTAATAAAAAAATACGTATTTAAGATGTAAAGTCTATTATTTATTTAATGAAACTATTTACTTTCTAGTCGTTGGATCTAAGTACATTTATTAAGAGATGAGATAGCATTTTTGAAATAATAATGGAACACAACATGTTTGCACTGGAAATAATTCATTGTTCTAGAAAAATAAAATAACTACGAAGCTTCTACAATCAATTCCTCAAGGATCATGACAACCATTTTATCACTTCCTTGGGAATTGAGGAAAAGGAACAAAATGATGAAATAAACACTTTGATACTTTCTGGTATCAGAAGAGATATTCTAAAATATAAGTAAAATATCCTTTGGATAAGCCTGAAGGCTTCCAACAAAAATGGTCCCTTTACATCCCTAGCATAAAGACAACGACTGAATGTTCCTGTTTGATTCATTCTTGGGCCACAATGTACTTCCAGAATATATGTGTTGGGTTTTTTTTTCCAGAAGTAAATTGTCAAAAGAGCTCTAACAAAGAACAGCTAAATGTACACAGTACCTAAACGACAGGCAGACAACTGTAAAACCGTTCAGATGGTTGCAGAACAACTTATTCGGGAAAACAATAACAATTTACCAGACTATATAAAAATGTAAATAATATACAAATGAGGAAGCTTATAACAGTTAAAGTTCTGCAAGTCTCATATGGGCTATCAGGATATTTCCCTATCAAGGAAAACTATTGCTCCCCTCTGCTTTGTGTTTGGCTAATAGAAGGAAAAGAAAATTGTCTTCAATTTATTTTAGTAAATACAATTCCCTTGACCTCTAGTGTTCCAGGAGGGAGCAATTGTATCGATTTCAGAAACTGAATTAATGACAACAATTTATATGCATAACTATCCTTTAGTGCATTTCAGCTCAACATGGCCATTTTTATTCAACGTGTTTGCAGTGTCCCCTGTCCTTTGTGTTAAGCTTCACCACAGAATGTATGCAGCAAGGAATTGGCTGAAAAAATATTTCATGTTGCTTGGATAATACTTACTGTTAAGCAGTTGGTTTATTTGGGAACTCACTGTCAGGATGTTGATTAGAAAATGCAAATTGTGCTTGAAATATGTTTTGCTTCATCTAGAAATATATAGAACAAGTATATGTTCATATATATATTCTATAGATGTACATATTATATGTATATTATATTATATGTATACCAACCTCATATTTTATATATATACAAATTTTACATATATGTACGTATATGTACACATATTTTTGTATATACAAGTTTACATATATATACACAAAGCAATATATACCAAGTTAAACTCTTACTGCATTGACAAGCACATTTGTATGCTAAAAGAGAGTTAAATGACAGGGATTGACAGTGTGTGTTTCTTGCCACAGTAGAGTGTATCTATATATTTATACGACTGAAAGAATATGAATAAAATATTCAACCTGAGGGTATTTTGGAGAAAAATGCAAGCTTTCACATTCCTTGGGTCACCCCATGTTTAAAGCTGAAATAAAAACTTTTTTACTTTAGCTGACATAAACAGTTGCTTTAAAATTAAAATAATTGCGATTTTGGGTTGCTTCTTTTTTATGTTTTTCTCTAACTGGAGCAATGATTAGCATTTTCTGTAATAAACAGGAGTCAACATAAATTACAACATATGGTAATGCAACTGGGTGTTTTGAGCTTGCCATAGACAAAGAAAGTTCATTAATGGTCACATATTTTGTCAACAAGACAGGATCCTCCTCATACTTTCAGTCTTTCTCATTCTGTCCTTTTGCTGGTTCATTGTGTACAAACTCAGATGTTCTACTGCTCTTCACTTGGTTTTATAAACCTAATAATCTCATATATTTGTAAGTTTATGCCCATCAAAGTCCCATCTGTATTCCTACTCTTTCCAAAACCTGAGGCCTTCTTTTCACTGCTTGTCAATTTTCCAAAAAAAAATTGCAATATAATAGATGAAGCTTTTTCTTCCCACAGAAATGATTAGCATCCTTTCTGAAATCCTTAATCTGTGCCTTTTGACTTAGAAGTGTTGCACAGGTATTTAAATCCCTGTAGAAGAGTTTATTTGCACCAGTGATTACTTTTCAAAAGAGATTCAATACTGGTCTCTAAAATCATGTTATAACTTAGACCTTTTTTTTGGAGGGAAGGGAATCGAAAAGTCTCACAGCATTTGGGCACTGCCCAGAGAAAAGGCAATAAAAATTCAGCACTGACCTAAGATCAAATGCTATACAATGGTCATGAATAGATAGCCTTTCATACAACAGGCAACTTTGGAAGATACATGAATACTTTGAAATGCTATCAAAACATTTACATATCTCAGCCTGGTACTGAATTCCACAGAATCAGGATTATATTTCATTAGGTATCATACCCAGATTAATTCTTCATAGTTCTAGATTTATGACTAAGGTGAATGTTTGAGGAGATAAGCTACCTGAATTATTGTTACTGAGAGACAGGCACTCTTTATTAAAATAAACACCTTCCCAAAGGATTCAGAAGTACAAGGAATGTACAGATATTCATAGATAGTTTCCATATAGCGCATCAAGAGACAAGATGAGTCAGTACTCTAAGGATCATCATGCACAAACACTTTGGGTTTAAAATATAGATTAATTTTTAACATAGCCTCCAAAAATTAATTTTGTGCCAAAGATGGTCAATTTAAAGTAATGTGCAAACATAAATTTCAATACCATGAAGGAAACAAGTGAAACAGGTATTAGACTGGTAAAAAAAAATCCATCTCTAAAATGAAGTATTTAAATAGATATTTAATCAGGGCAGTTAACCAGTAATGACATTAATTAATCAAGAAGTGGAAGCACATTCACCTTGTAATCCATCCCCCACAGCAAACCCATTGCATTTTGAAAGAGATTGATTGTGTTTATAAAAAAAGTCAACAGCGTAACTTAATTATTATAAAACAATGCCAAACAGCTTGTAAATTCTGTGAGCACCTGCACTATGGCCTTTTCTCAGAAAAAAAGTCTTGTACATTTTGTAGACATTTTGCTGTATAAGGCGTACAGTATTAGGCACTACATGAAAAATAGGAGCTACATATTGGGATAAGAAGAGAAAGAAAAGCAACATTTTTTCCCCCAAAAGAAAATAGAAAACTACTGGTCTTAAATTTTCTTTTTCAAGTGTTCAAAAAAATAGCTCACACAAAATTTAAACTTGTATATTTGCCAAGACAGTTTTCATCCTGAGACTCATTTTTATATAGATAATCAAAAGTGGTTTTACAACAAGGCAAGGTCAGCTTTTCTGAGGCAAATATGTTCTGAGATGGAGAAAGCTGGAATTTACAAAAACCCAAAAGATGTTTATTAATGAGTCAGGTAAGAAAATAGACATACGTATAGAAAATACACTAGCACCAAGTGCCTCTGACAGAAAATATGGAGCTATATTAGTAGCAAACATAATTTTTAAATTTCAGTTTATTGCTCCAGTGACTGGTTGGCTGACATTATTTAATAATCTTTTTTCTTCTCTATGAAAGTTAATTAAATCAGGATAATATATTTATTTGCACGTATCTTTCTTTGTTAAAATACTCTCTCTGAGTCATCAGTCTCTCTGATGACTGCTTAGCTCCTTCCTCAGTGTTTAATTATTTTATAGCCGCTTATAATCACAATGTAATCCTGTGGCACCACAACAACAGCACTTAGATGTTGCAATGGCGGCAATAAAGACACAGCAACACAGCTTGTTCTGTAGCGAGCAGAGAGTGAGCTCTGTTTATTATCCTATTCCCATTTTATTTAGTAGGAACCCAGGTAGACGATCCGCTAGCGTCCAATCACCCCCCGGTATGGTTGGCTGGATTCTACACCACCCAATTCAAAACATATCATGCCCAGACCCACAACAGCTGTGGAAACAACAGGTGCTTTATCTTATTGTTTTTCATACCTTACTTGAGAAAGAAAACATTCTCACAAGCAGCCCCGGGCAGCAAGCTCTGGGCTGCTACACAGAGATTCATGCAAGATTCTAACAGATGGAAGTATCCAGGACCAGACAAGAGAGAGAAAGCAAAGTCAGATAACACTAGCTTGATGTACTGATATGAAAAAAAGAAAATCTGAGGACAGAAGAAGGACAGAATTAACCTCTTTTCTATTTAGAAACTTTCTGTAATGTTTTATGGCTTATAGCATTATAGTCACAGAGACACCTGATAAGCAATGCTCTTAGAAAGAGGAAGCAGGTAAACAACCAATAATTTATAACAAGTGCTTCATGCTGCATGCTTCATGAGAAGTTTATTGGCTTGAATCTAAACTATATTCAACACTTCAAAAAATCCCAGTAATTTTATCTTTGGTCTGTATTGGTAAGGAATTCATGAAGAAGAAAAACTTCAAGCACTATATATTTCCAAATAAATATTAAGGGTGCTTAGGGAATCATTATTATCAATATTTAAGATAATTATGGTGTAATGATTTAAACATATTTGAAATATTAATAAAATATTTTAATTATTTTAAGATACTTTGGACCCATCCCTTTTCAGAGGTTAATTTAAAAAAAAAAAGTGGATTTGCCCAAAATCCCATTCTTAAATACCTCTTATATCTAGATTTGTTGTAGCAAAGACATATTTTCTTAAGGAAAATGGAGGCTCTGCATGAAAAACAGTTGAAGAAGGGCTGCATCTGCAGTACTGTGTCCAGTTCCAGACTCCTCAGTACAAGGGAGACATGGAGCTTCTGGAGCAGGTCCAGCAGAGAGCAACAAAGATGACTGCGGGACTGGAGCATCTCTCTTATGGGGAAAGACTGATAGAGCTGGGCCTGTTCAGCATTGAGATGAAACAGCTGAGAGGGGACCTCATCAATGTCTATCAGTATCTGAAGGGAGGGTTACAAGAGGATGGACCAGGCTCTTCTTGGTGGTGCTGAGAAATAGGAGAAAAGGCAACAGGCAGAAACTGATGCACTGGAATTTCTACCTGAATAGGAATAAGAAATTAATGTGCAGGTGACTGTGCACTGGAACAGAATGCCCACAGAGGTTGTAGAGTCTCCCTCATTGGAAATATTCAAGAATGGTCTGGATGCAATCCTATGCCATGTGCTCTAGGGTGACCCTGCTTGAGCAGGGAGGTTGGACCAGATGACCCTCTGTGGTCCTTTACAAACTGACTGGTTCTCTGATTCTGTGAAGGGCCTCTAACTACATTTTTATGATATGGCATATGGTATAGGAGACACCTGGATAGATTAGACAACTGGGCAATCACCAGTTGTATGAAATTTAAGAAGTGCAAGGCCAGATTCTGCACCTAGAAAGGGATAATTCTGGTTATATCTATAAACTTGGAGTTGAGAGGCTGGAGAGGCCCCCAGAGAGGGGCCTCAGGGTCCTGGTCAATGGCAAGTCTAATATGAGTCAGAATATGAGTCAGTCAGACCAATGGGCTAATTTTGACCTGGGGTGCATCACACACAGCATCACCAGCTGGTCGAGGGAGATGGTTGTCTCACCCTGCCCTGTGTTGGTGTGACTTCACCTCAAGTACTATGTGCAGGTCTGGCTGACACAGTGTAAGAAGGACAGCAAAGAGTGTCCAGAGGAGGGCAAAAAAAAAGATGAAATACCTTGAGGGCAAAAGTTATCGGGAGCAGATGGTTTATTCATCTTGGAGAAGAAAAGGCTGAGGGGTGACCTCATCACAACCTGCAACTTTAGGGGGGCAGCAGAGCGGGAGGTGCTGATCTCTTCACTGCTTATCAGTGATAGGACACAAGGAAATGGAATGAAGCTACATCAGGGAAAGTTGAGATTGAACAGTAGGAAAAGGTTCTTTACTGAGGTGGTGATTCATTTCTGGAACAGGCTTCTCAGAGAAGCGGTCATGCCACCAAACCTGTCAGAGTTCAAGGAACACCTGGATCATACTCTTAGTCATATGATTTAGTTTAGGTAGTCCTCTGAGGAGAAGGGAGCTGGACACAGTGATCTTCATGGGTCCCTTCCATCTTGAGATGTTCTATGGTTCTATGACTTTGAACAATTTGGATTCTAACTCTCTTGGGGAACAAAAGGTATTTCCTATCCCACCTAGCTGAACAGATGCTAGTGCATGCCACAAAACAAAGAGAGGATTGCTAAGGATGCAGAATGAGCCCTTTGAATACAGTCTGACACAGAGTAAACTAGAAATCACCTCAGAAAAAAATTTAGGAAAGACACTGAGCAGGCTGAATGGCTCTTTCTACCCTTAAAACAACTGGACTGCTGCTAAATTTAAGATCATTTGAAGTCTAATAGCTCTTGGCAAGAAGTTTGACATATTCTTCAGCAATTACAGTAATTTAATTGTAGCTATCTTATAGTATTAAAGTGTACTAGGCAATTTCCTGTAATAAGCTTGATTAAGATACCTCTCATACATCTACTGTCACAGTTTTAAGTCTGCTTTAGAAGATGAATCATGCCCCATAGAACCTGGTTTTTTACATTGCTTGTAAAGAGTGTTCCAATGATTAGCTCACAAGTAAAAGACTACTTTGCAGAGAGATACACTTGGGCAGACAAAGATTATCTTTCATTTCTGCAATACGTTTGCACAAGAATGATTCTCAGACTTTGAACTCATACTTTGCCTTTTTCCCATGTAAAAAAAGTCAGTCTTACACTGCAATATGATTTCCTGAAATAGGAACTTCTCTATTTACAAACACAGCACTTCAAGTCCCAGAATCATAAGGCATAAATGTAGTTTCAAGCCATAAAGAAAGAAACACAGAGCTGGGGTTTGAGTCACACTTCAAGGGATGGTGAATCCACCACTTTCCTGAGATGTCTCTTCCAATGGTTTACAACACTTTCTGCAAAGAAATTCTAAATCTAATCTAAACCTCCTCTGGTCAACTTGAGGCCATTTTCTCTCATTCTTTCACTTGTTACTTGGGAAAGAGATTGACACCCAACTCACTACCACCTGTTTTCAGGAGACCAATAAGGTCGGCCCTCAGCCTACTTTCCTCCAGGCTAAAAAATGCCAGCTCATTCAGTTGCTTCCCACAGGACTTATGCTGCAGCCCCTTCACCAGCTCTGTTGCCTGTCTCTGGATTCCCTCCAGCACCTCAATGTCTTATAGTAAAGGTCCCAAAACTGAATACAGTACTTGAGATGTGGAAAGTCAGTTTCTAATCACTTTAATTATCACCTGAACCACAACAAAGTTCCAGTCTTGACGACACCAAGGCTAATGTTTCTGTTTACAAAAGCATCCATGCAGAAAGCACAAACAATACAAGTTTTTACGTTCTTCTTACAAATCCCTTTCTCTGCCTATCAAACAGTTATCAGCTAGAGTCTGTATAGTAAGGAGAATCTCTTTATTGAGATCACCCTTGAATTTGATAGTTTTTTTTGATGCTTGCTGAAGCTTTTTTTAGCTCTCTGAGTTGCAAATCATTAGACAACCTTATTTAGAAATGTCCGGGCTCTTTGTTATTAAGTTCTTAACATCTTAAGGTGCTCTTTTTTCATTGATTTAGACTGAATGAAAAAGATGTGTATTGAACACTTGAAAAACATTTCCTGTATTAAACCAGCCATGAGTACAGGAAGCGGACTTTTGTTAAGATTCTCTCAGGTTTTAATATCCTTGAGACTGAGGTGAAACTTGACCTTGTCAAAGGTGAGTTTCCTGTCCATCAACTCATGAAATTACATGGATATTCCTGAAATTCTATTTCTTGTGTTTCTCACATTGTTATCCATTTCAACAACCACTGTTGTGCTTTTGTTTGACATTTTCTTTCCAGAGGGATAGTCCTTTTGACAAAACTGTTGATAACTTTAATATGTGGAATGAGCATAAATGAGTGAGGCAAAAGCTGGATGTGGTCACTATACCATTTGCACTTTACATTCATGATGACAAAGGCTGAACCACTAGAAATATGCACTGTTGCTATTAAAGAGATGTAGTATATTAGAAATAGTGACAGAAGAGAATTGATAGGCACATATAAGCCATAATTCAAGAACTGATATGGTTCATTAACATCCATGACAAATGGCATTGATCTAGTTAGTAATGCTAGTTGCTTTCTTTGGGTGTTTAACAGACACTGCATAATCTTTTCTCTGAAAATTTTTCAGTCATCTCTGGAAATAATATTATCTGTTAAAACCCTGAAATCATTGATGCAAGTTTGATCTATCAAGGCTTTGACAGTCTAAGACCATGTGTTATTTGTGCCAGTGGTAAGAGTGAGACTGAGACCTCTTTAGAGTTTGCTACAAAACTAAGGAAACTGATGTCTTACAAATGAACTACTTTATTAGCTAAAATTATTTTACTTCTTGGATAGTTATATTAGCAAGATTTATATCTACTGCTTGAGATTTTAAACTGATTGCTTATAGCATATTTGTATCACAGATAAAAACATGGACTACAAAATAGCTGTCATAAGATATTTGAAAAAGAAGTACAAAGAAGTTAACTTTAAGGCAAGTTTTTCCTCTGGGAAACACTTTGTTTTACTATAGATCAGCCACAAATTTCATTTCAGATATGCTTCTGCTGAAAGAAGGAAAATATAATTTTCAATTTAGGTCTCTCAAGCCTGCGTGCAGTATGGCAGAATACGTAATGCATAGTGTATGCAAAACATCAGTAGTGGTCTTTTTTGTATTTTTTTATTGTCTTACAAATTCAGACAAATTTCCAGCTCCAAGTTATCTCCTGTCCCAGTTTCTGTCTATGTCCAGAACTCAAAGAGGACTTTATTAAATTAAGTTTCCTGGGGTGAAATTTTCTTAATTTAAAGTAAAAAAAAAGATAATAAAGGAAAAGGAAAGAACAAATAAACTTAATAAGTATGATGCAACATACTTACAGCATATAAACAAAGGAAATATTGTAATTAATGGAAGGTATCAACAGAGAATAAACAAGAGAATTAAAAGAAATAGAAGTATGGTGACATTCTTTAAAAGTTTACTATTACTTTGTGTAATGTTTAAATGCTAAAACATAACTAAAACCATAATATGCTAAAACATATGAGGACTTTTGCACCCTTGTAAATTGAATTCTTAGGTATGTAACACTCCCAGCATTATGAACTATCATTCCATATTTGGTGTCATGATTTTCCTGCCTGATTATAATGCATTTCTACTTTCATACAGGGGAAGTTATAGGTGGTACAAGACAGGTTCATATAGGAGACAGAAATATCATTTTTACTGTGTAAGCATTTATCCACTGTTAAAGGAACTGGTAGGTTTTCCGCTCCTGCAAGTCTTTATATTACAGCTTCAAGCCTTCTTGGACTGTACGCTTTAGACAAACACTGTGAAGAGTTAACATGTTAAATGTTGATAGTGGTAAGTAGTTTACATTACATGTATGAAAGCAATGAACTGCTATGCCCTTTCCCTATTTTTGATGCCACTCATGACTTTAGAGAGAGTCCTATTTTAGTCTTCTTTCATTTCTCACTTCCCCTCCTTCCCTTTATGCAGTGTAATTACTGATTGCATGGGAAGAAGACACACAATACCTTTGATTTTGTGGCTGCCTTTATAAATCTTATCTAGACATTTGCAGTGGGAATATGAGGAGAAGTTCCCTAACTTCCCATTCAATGGGTTTACACGAGACCCTTGAGGGCATTTTCTGCTTTTTACTCCATTCACTTCATAATTATTCTTAGTATTTTGTTTTCTTTCATGTTCATTCCTACTGAGCACTTCTAGTTTCAAAATCTTCCTGTAAAAATCTTAAAATCTAATTTCTGAGTGATATCACCAGTCATTGAGTACTGTGTGGTCCTTTTGCGTCTGTCAACAATGAGAATAATTTTTATTATTAATAAATGTGTTCATTTCAATACTCATGCTTTTCTTGAAACCTTTTATTAATATGATGAACAGCATAAGATATCTACATCCAGATCCACAACAACCTCCTCATCCTGAAACACTATTAATTTTTTCCCTATTTTTTTTTTGTTGTTCTCGAAACTTAATTCCCGATTATTTTACAAGTCTTTGATGGGGACTTGTCAGCTTTTTTTTGTAAATCCAAGACCACTCAAATGGATATTGTGAATTATGGGTTCATTTTACAAAAGGTATTTCAACTCTTTCTCAGTGTATCACTTTAGTCTGCCTGCTGGTTAATCCACTTTTTTAAACAGTCTCTATCTCTTTCTTAGCAAACTCATCAGGTTTTTTTGTCTCAGCATTTCTTTTGAAGTTCCCTTTAAAAAATGGCATTAACCACTTTTGTGGCAGTACCTTGGCAACTGCCAGGATAGTTTCAATCAAAAATGTCCATGTCTACTTTTTTGATTAAATGCTTGAAAATCCTAAGTGATTAGCATGTGGTCCTGGTAATTTGCTACAGTTCTTTTTCAATCTGTTATATAGTGTCTTCCAGTGACATTTTCCAATTTGAAAAAAAATTTCTACTGCCTTTCACATCTCATTTGGGACTCCCTCTGAGCTTCAGTGTGTGAATCAAAGGATC
>VZRZ01005965.1:303168-454402 GCA_013398175.1 Climacteris rufus | reverse complement strand
AAAAAAAAAAAAAACCCCCAACATCCTAGGAAGAGGGGGAATGGGTAAGGAGAGCGGGGCGTGATAGGCATGACAGCAGAGGTGTGGCACACCTAGATTCCTCTGGAGAAGTAGCAGGATCTAGGTAGGATATCTTAGGACATCTAAAATAGCACTAACTAAATTTAGGTAACTAAATCCCACCCTATACTGTTGATCCTCATTGACTGTAGTGGAGTGGGATGGTTTGACCCTGGCCAACAGCTTGCTCAGTTTTCCTGCCCCCAGCAGGATATGGAAGAAAATCAGAAGAGCAAAAGCAAAAAAAAATGAATGGCTTGAGATAAGGTCAGTTTAATAAGAGAAAGAAGGCAGGCAGGAAGGAAGGAAGGAAGGAAGGAAGGAAGGAAGGGAGGAAGGAAGGAAGGAAGGAAAGATGCAGTCTATGTAAAATATATCTTTTACTGGTGCTCTCACCAGAGAAATTTAAAAATAAAGGGAAAAGGAGAGAGAGAAATGAATGCTAAGCTGTCTTAGTGGTTATGTTTCCTGATTAATTTGATATCCATATAAGCAAAGGCAAAATTATAAGATCTTAAAAAACTGAGTGGATTAACCAAGTGAGCTGTGGAAGAAAGGAAGAGAAGAAAGGAATACCTGCCACACATATCATCAGTTTCTGATGAATACTTCAAAAGAAAAATAATCAATATTACATTTTAAAATATAAATCAGTACCTTTAATTCCAGATTGCTGTCAGAGTGTGGCTACACTGGTTAGAATTACAAAAATGCTCCCATTGCAAACAGGAGTTGGATAACTGGGAAGAGGAAGAGTTAGGTTCTCTGGAGAGAAATGTATTGTTATCAGAAAACTTCAGGCCCCTATAAGCCCTTTTCTGTACTATTACAACCCTGAGTTTTAGCCCAGAGATAAGATTATGGATAGACTGACATGGTACCAAAGTATTCTGTTCTCCTGACCAAAAAAAAAAAAGAAAAAAGGGATTGGAATTAAAAAGAGAAAACCACAATCTTTATTATTCCTTTTGACTCCAATACCTTGAGTACTATATTCAAAAAGAAGCCCTGTTAAAAAGATCTCTTATAAAAAATATAATGAGAATGAAAAACGTTAAGGAAACAACCAATTTTTCTAGCAACGTCTATACCCTTGTCTCATGGTGCTTTTCTTTGACTCTGGACATGGGATTTTCATGACACTACTCCAGGTTATCTTGTTTCTTGTCTGGTTCAAGACGAATGACAAGAGCTTTCTGGGCAAATCTATGCTGCTCCATGTTGGGGGGATGGGAGGAAAAATATCACACACACTTTGCAGAATCATTAATCAACACTTAGTTTGAGACATTCCAAGGTATTTAAAAACTGAGCCAGAGCAGTGAAGTGGAGGACAAAGTGGAAAAGGAAAGTCATTATTTATGTGACTGAGTGATAGGTGAACACATTTATAGCTTTCTTTCATCTTCAGAACACCTTATATGTTATTTATCTTTGATAGGACTTATCTTAGATAAACATAGCTGTCTAAAAAGCAAGTCATTATGCTACCATTTCCCTTAGGTTCCTTGTAAATTCAGTGGGAAGAGTAAATGTTTCCAACTGAAGGAGACTATTCTTAACTCAGCAGGATCTCAATATAATTCAGTCTGTCTGTAGTATATGCTTGCTGTATAATTCACACAATTACTGCTGTCAGAGCATAGTTCACATTTCTGTCCCTTCCATGTCCCATTCACATTTGATTCATTGGTAAGCACTCCCTCAAAATCTAGGAATTATTTTAAATTAATTGATTCTTTATTCTTTATTTTTAAATGTCATGGTTTTGCACCTTAACTTCCTGATGAAGATGACAGTGTGATTCCTGCTCAGCATGTATCTCAGTTTATTTTGTGACCAAGATCTCAGATGTGCATCAAATGTGATCAATCATCAAATGTGATGATTGATCACTTGACAAAACTATCTGGGTTAGTGAACTTGACTTTTTTCAAAGTGTCACTTTTAAATATGATAACTATACACTCAATAAAACAACATAACTAGGTTTAATTCTGTATTTTAAAAGTGTATTTATATATTTCAAATTTCTTACCAATACACAGAGAACTGTGGATATATAAATATTATTATATGAAGTTAAAAGTACAAAAATATTGCAGGTTCACAGAAGTTGTCCCAAAAACAATGTGCACATAAATAAATACTCAAAGGTATCTAAATGCAGCAATGAAGAGGCCAGGGTCATAACTAAAGCTTGCTATTTTTTTACATGTCTCAAGAAAAGAACAGTTTTTTAGAACTGGGTATAAAACTGTTGTCACAAGTTGAGAAATTAAAAATCTAAAGGAATCAGAGAGTATTGTTATAAGTATCTGTGATACAATAGAAATTGCAACTAAATATAATATTTTTTTAAAGTCTGCTGCTTAGAATGGCCTTTGTAGTCAGATCTTAACAAAAAGATGACATCATCTTTTCACCTGATGAAGTTACAAAATGTATATGTTTTAATCATCACTAGAACTTTAAAGACTATATTTATTGATAAGTATGAATTCTTTAAACATTCACTTTTTTTTTGCAGAATATTGTGTGTGTGTTCATTTTGACTTCCACCTATCCTGGGATGGCCCAAGTAATCTTTCCATCTGCAGGTAACAACAAGGTCGCAAACAGATTTTAGATACATTGACCCTTATCTAGACTTGTTTTATCTTTACTGGAATTCATCTCAAATGTATTTATCTGCTGAATTATTAACTTGCTTTAAACCTATCATCAGACTTTTTTAATTTTATAAAAAGACAGAGATACATTTTCAGAGTGTGATTCATCCAATATGAAGATAAAGACCTAAAATAATTGGGAGGAATAATCATCCTCTGAAAGGGTCTATTTCTTCCCTATGGCTGCAGAGCAAGCCTATATGACTGTGAAAGGAATAAAACAGACAGTGACAGCAATTCTACTGATTGACATCAAAGTGTAAGAGTACAACACAAGCCAAAGAAGAACACGCTGAAATAACTGAGCAGAACAAAATGGCATTTATGTCCAAATGTCACTATGCGTTCTAAAATGAACACTTAGGTTTGCTCTGTAGACCAAGCCACCGAGAGTTTCCATGGCTCCCTTCTAAGGTGATGTTTCATTACAGGAAAATGCTAAAATGAATGATTGTCTCTAAATAATTTTGAAATATAGGTATACAAAATCATACTGCTATGGATATAACACCTAGGGGATTGCTGTCTTCCAGACTACCCAGATGATATTTAACTGTGACCAGTGACAGGACTGGAGGAAATAGCATGAAGTTGAGTCAAGGGAGGGTGTAGGCTGAGTATCAGGAAAAGGTTCTTCATCCAGAGGGTGGTTGGGCACTGGAACAGGCTACCCAGGGAAGTCATCACAGCACCAGCCTGACAGAGTTCAAGAAGCATTTGGACAATGTTCTCAGGTACATGGTGTGACTCTCGGGGCTGTGGTGTGCAGGGCTAAGAGTTGCACTTGATGCTCCTTGTGGGTCCCTTCCAACTCAGGTTATTCTATGTTTCTATGAACAGTAAAATGTTCTTAGCATAGATCAGTTTTCTTTATCCCCAGGTCAGTAACTACCTGTGCTTTTCTCCTTTGTCTTCAGGGAAAACTAAGCAGTATCAGTGGTGCTGTACTACAAAGAATTTGCATCGGTTAATGCCTACATTGATGTTACCTTTTGGTTCCTTAAGGAACATTAAATCAGTTCCCCTTTATTATAATTTTAAATAGAACAGTGAAAAATAAACCAGTAATGACATTTTCTAGAGTAAAATAGGTCTACGTCTAAGTGCAGCCATAAGCAGAGGTGTGGGCATGTAAAGTGGGCATGTAACAATGTGGGCATTGTTAAGTAAAGTACTTTTACACACACACAGACATACACACACGCTCAGTGTTCAAGTCCCAGTTTAGCAGTATCCTGAACTGGGATCTGAACATTAACAGGTGGATACCCTGTGTACTAGATATTTTAAGACAATGATTGTCATTAAAACTCCTTTCATTAATGCTAAATCTCTAAGAAATTTTAACTAATTTTCTTTTTATTCTTCAGAAAACAGCTTAAAAAGACAAAACCAAACAAAAAAACCCCCAACCTAACATAAACTGTCACAAAAAATAAAACGTCCAATAAGTTAACATAACCAAGACTGAATCCTTATTTAAATTACATTACCTAATATCATTTCTTCAAATAGCCAGCTGAGTGTAATGCAAAAACAAAAAAAATCTAAAATTGTATACTTTTATATAAATGGCCTTTTTTGTTCATGTAAAATGGTTCTAATTAATGAAAGATTTACTAACTATTTATAATTCCAGGCAATAGAAGAAAACATCAAGAGTAAAAACTTAGATTAAATGCTATAAGTGTAATCGTCATACTTACGACATTACCTAGGAAAAACGGGAGAGTACGAAGTCAGTATTTGTGTGTGGTTTATGGAGTACCACTGTGTCCAAGAGAAGCATAGCTAGGTCAAAATACTCTGTTGAAGTTTATCGAGTGTGGCACCCATCTCAAAGCTAAGCCATGTGAGAGGGACAACGTTCATAACTAGAGAAAGGTAAATTCTCACACTAGATTCCCTGGTGTGATCCACTCTGCACATAGGAGTCTGGGAAAAGAATTTTCATGTAAAGGACAATTTCTACAGATTTTACCAAGCCAAATGAGGCCCCTGCATTGCTTGCACACTAAAAGAGATCCAGATGTGTTTCTGGTTCACAGCTGAAACGTAATTTTTATGCACTGAGTCAGAGTCATCAGTAAGCACTGAATAAGTAATGGTATCAATTTCTTCAACACAGTAAAGCATCTTTTTAACTCAGTGACAACTAGGTATTCAGGTCATCTGATAATCTGATTATCTCCACACAAAACCAGAAAAAGTTGGTGGGTTATTTTTCAATTTCCATTTTCAGAGCTGATTTTAAGGAAATCTCAGAAATGTCATTTCAGTTCTGACAAAATATTATCTGAAATGAAGGAGTAGACTCTTACTGGCTTTGATATATGTTAATATTTCATTGTAGTTAATTAATTGTTTTATACAGCCACTTAAGTAAGTTTTCATGGCAATATTTCAGGTCACCAGATATCTCCAAATTTAATTTTAAAAAGTGTAGTTTTTGTTGAATACACTTCAGCAATTAAATATTAGTCTACTTAGGGATTATATATGAAAAACTGTTAAAGGAAAATTTGAGATCCAAGTGAGAGAAGTAACTACAATGAATATATGCATCACTTGAGCAGTTCCAGTATTAATTGTTTATAACTAAAGCAGCCATGTTGTATCAATAACAAATAAACATCAACAGCACTTCTAAGGAAATGCCTGTCTATTAAGGTCTATGGATTAATGTGTATCCATGGTGCTTTACTGTCAGAAAAGTGCTCACAGTTTATCACATAGCAGATCTACCAGTAAAACAATAGAGAACTGGGCCAAACACATGAAAAATACTTCTATTTGAAACTAGAAAAAAAGAGAAACAAACAAAAAAGTCTTTTGCAACTCTGTTTGACAAGGTGTGTCTCAAGCAAATCCCAAAGCATCAGTAAACCAGAAAGTGCTGGTTTTCCTATGACAGAGAGTTTCATGTGATCTTTTGAACTGCATCGCCAATTATCAATTTCCTACCTCCTATGGCTCCTGGATGAAGAGGCAGACACATTGATCAAAATGTTTCTAAAGCATCAATTGGCAAGAGATGTCTGAGTGCTATTTCAACACTTTGCCCTTTTCATCAGATTCAGGGGGAGGTGGGAAAAGAAAGGAGTTTACTACCAGACCATAAATTTTCTGAAATAAACAAATGTATTCTTATTCACTTCTTCAGAGAAAAAAAATAAAACAAAACAAAACAGTAGAGTTTGCAAAAATAAAATCTATTCATTACTTCTAATGTAGAATCTTACAGGACATAGATGAGAACAAAAATTTTAAAGAGTGTTTTGTATGATTCTGTACTTCAAAAAATTCAGAACTGCAACATAGTTTTAAAGATATGATATACAAGTGATTAAACAGTGAGAAAAATGTAATGTGACTTTTTTTCCATCACTTTGACTTCAGTGTCAGAGGCCAAATACAAATATGACATAGCCTTCTGATAAATGTCAGACTCTTCAGCCTTACAGGGTCCAAATGGACTCCTCTAATTGCTAGCAGCCCTCAAGGCAACTAGAGCTGGCTATTGCCCAACTTGGTTTTAGCTTTAGCTTAGCTGTGTACATACAGGTGGTAAAGTGCTTTCATGCTAGAATAATTTTGGTATTTTTCTGTAGAAAAAGAATTGTTAAAAATTAGTATTTCTTCTTTGTAGTTATAACACCAAGACTGCAAGAGTAGTATGTCAACAACACTCAGTCACAGTTGGGCATATCTTAGTTATGGGATCTTACTTTCCATGACACTCTTTTCACTTCTTGCACATCATTTTGTTGCTGGGGGACAGAGAGTAAAGTCAATTTCCTGGCCTGTTTTGAATGGACTGTTGTTGCAATACTGCTGACAGGGAACTTCTGAACTGACTGAGGAGACTTGCAGTATTCACTGAGAAGAAAACAGGAATTACTCGCAGTTGTTTGTTAAGACAACACAAATGCAACAAGCACTAAACTGAAGGGGAAAAAAGCCTAATAATTCATTCTGTAAGTACCTTAATTTTCAATGTGTGCTATTTGTTTGGTACTTTACCAAACTAATGAATTTATCTCCACTTATGTACACTCTTGGTGATAAGGTCCCCAATAAGAAGAAGGAAACAGAATTCAGGGACCAATTCCTCCTGTACCAAGATCTGTCAATTCTTCTTAATGTTTACACATAGAGGCTATAAAAATAGTAGTGACTTGCTGCCTGTTCTTGAGATTATTAGTTAAGTATCATACCCATAACAAAGAGCTTTCAAAATCCAGCATCCCTCTACATTGCTGATGAGTGTTTCAGTATGCTTTTGAATACCAGTGTGTGCATGTTATTTGAGCATTATAAACAAACACAAAATAGTTTCAAAATAGTCTTCAAAAGGAAAATACTGTAAGTCAATTTTCCTCTAATTATTTTTATGCACCAAACTCAAATTGTGCTTTTTTTTTTCCTAGAAGTGCACAAGCCAAGATTTCATTTTATAGAGCTGGATAACAACAGTTTTAAAAGGTTCATACATTCTTGTGTTTAAATTCATGGTACAAAAAAAAATAAAATGACTGACTTATTTAAAGATACTTGATACATTAATAAGAAAACAGTAAAAATACTAAAAAGTTAGAGATTATGCCCAGTGTTTTCTATTAAATTTCATTCCTTGTTTCCTTCAGAAAATATTTTATTCTTTTAAACTGATTATTTACTTGGTTTAGAAAAGCTACTCTTAACAACAATAGACAGCAAATACATAATTTTCAGGTAATAAAAAACTTTTCTCATTTAACAATATATATTTTATAAGTACCATAGATCACAGATTGCCAAAGGACAGAATTCTGAAGTTATTTCTGGTTTTGAAAATGCATATGTAAAATACACATGGAATCAAAATGCAGTGTTACAAAGTAAAAGTGCTATTCTTTGGGGTTCCTGTACTTTCCCAAGAGATAAGAAAATAATTTTGTGTGTCTTGATTTTATTACCTCACCTGTTTCTTTTTCATTTCATTCTATTCCTTTTCTCTTTTTTATTATGTATTAGAAAAAAAGTAATCCCCTTTGTATTATGTGTCCAGAACATTAACAGATGCATTCAGAACTCTTTTTACAGCACCTTATGGATTAGAGAGTGTTTTATTTCTGCTATTTTAAAAACAATTCTTTCAATATCTGGCAGATATTCTGCTGATCAAATTCAAACAAGATGAATAAAAATATTCCCTCTGTTGCAATGACTTTCAAGTTTTATCTCCTAACTCAATAAACTCAGAATATATCCTGCACGTTATTGAACATCAGTGAGCTGTATGCTATGAAGGGTTTTCTCCTAGCTAGTTTTCCATTATCCAGTTTAGAGACACAAAAAGTTGAATTTTACCAACCTGGTGACTTTTACTTTATTCAAACTAAACAGTATACTTGAGAAGTGTAACATTGGAAAATATGGAGACCTACTTTTAAAGACTAACAGAAACCTACAAGAGTGATAACTAAAATGGAAAAGAGGTCTGACATACTAAAAATGCTTTTATGTCTGTTTATCTACATATATATGTAGATGTATATGTATTTCTGTATATCTATATCTATATATATCACTTTACAGGGGGTACTAAACTTAATCACAGAGTACTATTTTAATTTCAAATTTAACCCTACTTAAAATCCTGCTTAGAAAGTGATTTCTTGATAACTCAATATGCTATATCAGTTTACCAAACTATGGGTTTTTCACCTTGGGACATTTTTAAAATAGAATTTTGTTCACTAGACATCTACATTAGGGCAATTAACTTGTTCAGAATTACCTGTGAAATACTTGCTACTATTCCTTAGAACAGTGGTACCTCAACAAAAAATCTGGCAGTTATATAAATGCCTGGAAATCTGTAGGCTTCTATTCCAGTTTCCAGCTATACCAAGTCTCTAAAGCTGAAGTTCAGTAAACTGACTACTCTCCTATTTCAGACAAATTATGTCAGTAAGAATTATAGGTTGATAAGGTCCACCTTAATCCCTGAGGAAGTAATCAAACAACTAATCCTGGAAACTAATCAGACAACTATGTTAGTTTGACAGGGCCCGGTTCTTTGGGAGTGGGGGGCCACAAAGATGGGTCCTGTGAAAAGCTGCCAGAAGCTTCCACATCTGTCCAGCAGAGCCAGTCTCTGGTGGCTCTGAAGATGGACGTGCTACTAGCCACAGCTGGGCCAATTAGAGATGGAGGGCACACCTCTGTGACAACATATTTAAGAAGAAATCAAAACAAAGTAGGCACGCACAGCTGTAGTTTTAGGTAGACGAAGAGGAGGAGTGAGAACATATAAAAGAAAACCACTATGAAGACTCCAAGGTCAGCAAAGAAGTGGGGGGAGCAGGTGCTTTGGACACTGAGGCCAAGACACCTTTACAGCCTGTGGTAAGGACTATGCTCATGCAGTGCTTCCCTGCACCCTGAAGGTCCATGAAGGAGCAGAGATCCACCCCCAGCATTGGGGAAGGAGTCCATGCCGGAGCAGGAGGGGTGGATGCCTAGAGGATGGACTGTGGTCTGGTGGGGGGATTGACAATGGTTAGTGAGGATTTTGCTCCTGGGGCTGAGGGAGTCATCTTTGATAAAAAGGCCTTGTTTTCCACCCCCCACCCTGAGTGGAGCCAGCTTGGCCTTGGAAGAACGGCGCTTTGTTGGTGGAGAAACTATGTCAGCAGTGGTCAGGTGGAGCTGCTTGCCGGTGGGAGAAAATTCAAGGGGATTTGATGCTGCAGTGCTTGCAGGACGAAAACTATGTGTCTCCTCTCTAAGTGGTGAAAGAAAGTCTCTAGTAATGAACTGACCAAAGAAACCCTCACCCCTGTATCCTTGCNGAGTGGCTGTTCGTGGGGGCCTGGCATTTGGCCAGCCTAAACCACGACAACAACCTTCTATGATGAAGTCATTGTCAGTCAAAGAGATGCAAGCTAAAACATAGACTGTTCCCTCTGAACAACAAGAAACACTTTTTCACTGTGAAGGTGATCAAGCACTGTCACAGGTTGCCCAGGGAGGTTGTGGAATCTTCATCCCTAGAGATATTCAAAAGCTGTTTGGGCAGGGTCCTGAACAGCTGACTCTAAGTGGCTCTGCTTCAATAAGGGAGTTGGTCCAACTGACTTCCATGTGTCCCCTCCAAACTCAACCATTCTGTGACAAATCAGGCTAGGCTAACAGTGGAAAAAATGCCGTTTATATTTCTTTCTCTCTACCCAGCTGACCTTGTTACACTGAGCCCCACTTCAGTCCATCAAGATTTCTGTGTGTCTAGAAAACATACTGTCTATATCACAAAATGCATTTGTAAGTCTTCCTTTCATTCAGGTCTGTCCACTTTTACAATTAGATTTTGTCAGAAATTGGACAGTCTTCCTACCCCTTTCAGTTAAGGGTCAGAAGAAAAGTTCTGAGATCTAGTATATCTCTGTTAGCCTGTAGTTTTTTCTTCTCACTCTTTCACTGTGAGATGAAGGGTGAGATGACACTGTAGATACCTGAAGGATAGATTACTATTAGCTTTGGGGTTTTTTCAAACCTTTTTTACTTGACTTCAAGTCAGGATGAAAATGAATTGGAAGAAGTACTCTAGGAGTGCACCTAGTGCGCTCCAGCAGCTAATCACCCAACAACAATAATGTTTTAATAATAATAATAATAGTAGAATTAGACTGGAGCCAGACTTCATTAAAAACCTGCAAATATTTATAGTACTGGTCCTGGAAAACAAGTGTTTTTCTCTACAGATTTCCTCTTAGCAAGCCACACTCCTTGCTCCATAGCACAGTAGTACTTCATATGGGTCAAGAGGGTGGTTGCTGTCAGACACAGAGGAAAGGTTAGATGGGTCATGACTCTCAGTCATCTGTGAACAAAAGGGCAGACTACTCATTCATTGTTTAAGAACACCTAAAGAAACATGTCTTATACTACAGTTCTAGAAATGAAGTTTAAAGTACATTTTGCTTTTACATAAATTTACATACTTAACCACTGCTGACGTGGGCTGGACTTAATGAAGAACCCTATAGATATTGGCAACCTGTCCTCCCATTACTGGCCTCTTGGATCACCCAAGGAGTCTACTTCTCCTAAACCACAACAGTCCAAAAGATCTTCTAATCAAATTTGAGAAATTCAGCAAACAAATAATATTTTGTCTATTGCAAACAGATGAGCAGATTATCATGCATCTGCTGATTTTCATATGTGAAATTCTTAACTGTACCTACTACTTGACCACACACTTGAATTCATCTGTGAAAATACAGTTATGTAATCTACCCAAGAGAACCATTTATTTTAGTCTCCTTAAAATAAATATTACAGGAAGATCCCAGGTGTTTTTTAACTGAGAAATTTACCTCATTTATGACATATGCTCTTTCTATATGATAACATACTGTATGCAAGATTGATCAGAACTGAAATAAGAATGAATAATTTTACACCTGAATATTCAAAGACTGTTCAAATACAGAAAAATAACTCCATGATTTGTCAATAAGCTCTTTACTTGTATGTTTTATTTAGGCATATGTTCAAATTTACTATTTGACCTTAATGTCATATGTCAATCTATTCTGTAGCAATCAATGTAGAAATATTCTGTTAATTTTCTGGTTTGCTATAGAAAGATGACTTCCCTTTGTACTAGCAATCTAGTGTTACTTTGAATTCTACTTTACTATTTCAGTTCAGAACTAAAAATATTTTGAACATTTTTTCAAGCATTTTGTCACTTCCTATTTAATCCCTTTGGTTCTGCACTTGGGACAGGACAACCTTGGTTGTGTGTATAGTCCAGGAAACAAGAGCCTGGAGAGCAGCTCTGTGGAAAGGGACCTGTAGGTTCTGGTCAGTGACAAGTTGAACATGAGCCAGCAGTGCCCTGGCAGCCAGAAGGGCCAACCATGTCCTGGGCCGCAGCACGCATGGCATCTCCATCCAGGGAGGGAGGGTATTGTCCCATTCTGCTCTGCACTGGGGCTGCCTCACCTTGCATATTGTGTGTAGTTTTGGCACCACAATATAAAAAAGACATTAAGCTGTAAGAGAACACCCAGAAGAGGAGAACGACAATGGTGAAGCATCTGGAGTGGAAGCTGTATGAGGAGCAGCTGAGGTCACTTGGTCAGTTTAGCCTGGAGGAGACTGAGGGGAGACCCCGTTGTGGTCTTCAACATGATCATAAGGGGAGGCAGAGGGCCAGGTACAAATCTTTTCACTCTCATGACCAGCGACAGGACTTGAGGAAATGAAGCTGAGTCAGAGGAGGTTTAGGTTGGATATCCGGAAAAAGTTTTTCATCCAGAGGTTGGTTGGGCAATGGAATAGGCTTCCCAGGGAAATCATCACACCACCAAGCCTGGCAGAGTTCAACAAGTATTTGGACAATATTCTCAGGCACATGGTGTGACTCTTGGGGGGTCGTGCACAGGGCCAGGAGTGGATCTCAATGATCCTTATGGGTTCCTTCCAACTCAGCATGTTCTATGAGTCTATGATTTAAGTATTATGTCAGAACATACACAATGAATAAATAAATAAATAAAACCTCACACTGAAGTTCTTGTACCAAAGTATTGCCCTGCTTCAGAAATTAGATTTATAGATTTCAAATTACTGACTATATAGTCCTTTTATGAAAACCCCCAAAAATCTCACAATTATTTCTAGTGGATAACTAAATTGCACATAATATACTTTTCATTTGAAAGAAGATGCCTGTCTAGGAATAAGTAACTGTAACAAACACTTGATATGTGTTCATCCTCCTAGACATTGCTGTTGTTATCTCATTCTCATTTTCCTCTATAGTCAAAACGAACAGTGATACATCCTATTATTTGGTAAAAGATGCATGATCTCAGCACTTTGTTAAATCCTCATCATTGTCAGAAGCTTGCTCATTCCACTGAAAGACAACGCACAACTTTGCAATCTTTCCTCCAGGTGCAATAAGGGCAATGTGGCACACAGTGAATGTTTTACTAAATCACAACAAAAGCTCCCAGAACTAACTTTAACAAATTTGCAAAAGAATAGTAGACAAAAAAATCACTTTTGGAACCTGCTTTTTTTTCTTGTCATTGTCCCACTCCCTTGAGCAATGACTAGTGTCATCACATCTTTGTATGAAACTAGCAGAAATGATTCACCTGCATCTAGTTGTGCATTGTTATCATCTCAGTGATCCTTTTCCCAGTCCTTCGAGTAGCCCTACAGACCTGAGAACAATGCCATTTTTGATGAGTCTGAGTAGAGCAGGTTACAAAGTCTATTTATTCTCCTTCCACAGGCAGTGACCAGTAATCCATGTGTGTCAACACTTTATGTTACACCAAATAATGGCTAAAATGTCTGACTGCAGAGAATTGTATGGTTTGATCAATTCCTGTTACTAAAAATCCCCCAAACCCACCCTCAATAACCCTGAAAAAAGGCTTTGGACTGGCTTTGGCAGATGCAACGTACTTGCTGGCAGGAAGGAAGCTCAGTTGGGGAAGGATTCTTCAGGGACTTGGCAGAGGTCCTGTTTTCCAGTTTCAGAAAGAGAATATTGGGACCAGTAAGCTGCACTCTCCCAAACACTGAGTTGTACTTAGTCTTATAATTAGTCTTAAGAAAACAGGCATTTCAGTGGTTGGACTTGATAATCTTGGAGGTCTTTTACAACTTTAATGATTCCTGGATTCTATGATTTCACATTCTGTGTAAAAGAGCTTAGCAGGACTCTTAGGAACAGAGTAGTAAAATGCATTAAGTACTGTCAGACAATGAAATGACTGTTATTAGCTGACAAATGCAATGTGCAGAAAGACTGCCTAGACTTGAGCAGAGTTTTGGTGTTGTTTCTAATGGTGGTGCCTATAACAGGGAGACTAAAGAACCAGGGGTTGTGCTGCAGCACCAAAGATGAAGATGGAAGGTCACAAATAGACCAGAAGTCTTCCACTCTTCTTTTCCTTGTCATCTTTAGGATTATAAGCAAGGGATTGCTACAAAACTTTCCATCATCTTTGTGGCTACATCCAGTCAGTGATGTTCATCAGGTACTTCCATAGTAAAAGGACATAGATTATTTTTTTACCTGTACAGTTTCACAATCTCAAATTAAGTATTTTCAATTCAATTCAAAATTACTATTTTAAAAACCAAAATGTGCAAGTGATGGGTTCTTTTCAGCCTAAAAGTTTTTAAATAGTCTTTGATGTGTAAGTCAAAAGACCGTAAGGTTACCACCATAAAAAAGAATGACAGAGAAAAGAGAATTGTTCAGAGCAATACTTTCTTCATGGAGGAATTTTATTTTGACTGTTAGGACAAGCTGTAGAAATGAAGCAAGGATTGTAATTTTGCAAGCTTCTCTAATTGCAAAGCTTGAAAAAGTTACTTATTGCCTGTCTCTTTACATAGAAGCAATTACTATTTTTACCTTGCTAACTTTCTCTTGCTGTGCTTGATAATACATCACATATATTTATCCTTTCTGGACTTCAATTTAAGATGCATTCTTTAGCCTAGTATTATGCTGCAGTGTACTGGATATTAATGAGATAAATTATCATCATTCAGTCAGACAGAGCTGATATTATTGCAATGTCTAAATTGTTCTGTCTTTGCACTACACTTTTTTTTTTTTCCCAATTAACATTCTATGATTGTATGATTATCCAAAAATGTCAAACTGGGATCATGGTCCTAAACTAGTGGCTCTGAATTATTTTAGAGTTTTAGAGAATAATCTCTTCTTTAACATTCAAATTATATAAAATGCGCAAAGAAATAGTGCTGAAAACATTAGGTCTTGTTGGGCACAGATAGGAGTCCTAATTACCAGCAGCAGCAACATCTCGCCTCATGACAGTTTCTCCTGGAGTTTGTGAATCTGAACTTCCTGTATGCAAGAGGCTTCAACAGGAAACAAAGAGGTAGCTCCCACCCACTACACCCTAACCTGTAGCAGAAGTTGCCAACTTCATCCTGATTTAGGCTGAGACAAAACTCAGGTACCCACTCTTGAAAAACTGCCTGATTCAAATAGTTGCTACACAACATTTTGGCAGCATAAGGACCATAAGGCTGCCTTTTCAATGAAAAAAAGAGAGGAGACAGAAATTATAAAAGAGAACATAGCTATCTGAACATAGGCGTGAGTTTCAGAGACTTGCAAATGCAAATTCAGAGGCTAAGTCCAAGTGAGCCACCACTTCATGAATACCTCTCACTGCTGTCCCTTGTGCATCCTGCTCTGTACTATGAGGGCTATGATGACACTCCTGGGTCCTCCATTTTCCTGGCTACATGCAATAGGTTGAACTTAATACAAGATTGAAACTTCGCTTTACATTTCTCACAACCAACATCTTACATGGACTTTGATATTATAAAAAGAAGGGAATCAGAAGGAGCAGGAAAGGAATTCATGGTCTTGTAAAACAGTTCTAGACATGTGAGGTCTGACTCTCTTACAGATATTGAAATGGTGTAAATGGGACTTCAGTGAAGTAGAGAATGAAGACACACATACAAAAATAATTTTGATCACTGCCCAACATTACAAACTATTTTGAGACTCTTCCTTCCAATAAATAATTATCAAAATCATTTTGAAGAGATAATGATTTATGATGGTCATATTTTGTGCTCCACTGCTTATTTGCTAAAGTTATGTTAACACAACAGACTCCTTAGCCTACTTAACATCTACTCTGGCTTGAAATTTTTTATTCTCACACACGGGAGAAAAGTCAGAAATAGAGTTCAATAAGACAGATTGTGATGATCAGGCCCAGGTCTTGACCAGAAAAGAGTATCAAACAGCAGTTTGTTTACATGCACATAGATACCTTTATCCCATCTCCTCCCACATTCGTTGTCCTTGGTCTACCTTGACCTCTCCTTTACTTGGCCTTTGATCTTTCCCATAAGCATTCCCTAGTAAAATTTTGTTCAATTTAAAATATCCCTTAATGTATCCCAGGACAAGTTAGACTTTTTCCATGAGATTCCTTTTATTCACTCTTCCCCCATTTAAAAAGTTGTGGTTGGACCTCCTCAAGGCTTTGGTTGACTCCTTCAAAGGCCTATCAGGCAGCTCTGGACTTTTCCAGTGTCTCTGTTATGTCCTGGTACTTAGTTTGTGTATATGGCTGCTTGATTTATTACTTATGGTTCTTTATATTGAGCAGTCTGTTCACAAACTGGCCTTGTAAACCACGTGTCCTTACATTGCACTTACACACACTCACACTCTGAGTCTGCAGATCTCTCTGTCCAGCTATTGAGACTTGATTGTAAATCAAATCACTTACCGTGGGGCAGCGTTCAAAAAGAATTCCAATTTAAATAAAGCCAAGCCAAGAGAGTTAGTGAAATAAGCAACAATTTCCACAAACCCAAGACCCATACAACATGAGAAACAAACCACAGAAGGGTCCCCAGAAGTGATTACCAAATAATATTTTAATATCTAAAGGACTTACACTTTTGAAAAGAAAAAGACTGACTGTTTTGTCAATTATAATTTGGCTAGCAAATCTATGTAACAGGTCCCAAATAAACTTCTCCATTTCATTAATAAAGATAATTATAATTTTATTTATATCTCTTTTTAATTAAACATTTATTTTTAGTGTGTGAGTATCAGTTTTGTGTAGAATCATAACAGCAGTGGAAAAAAAATTATTTTTCCATTTAGAAAAAGAAAAAAGAAAAGGTCTTTTAAAGGAACAACACTTCTCAATGAATGTACCACTTCTATGAGAGTCTGAAATTTAAATATCTTATTTTAAAATGAAAGAAGATAATTAACAATAAAGGCACTGAAAAGTCACAAATAGAATAGTACAAGCTCCAGAGAAAGGTTTATATAACATGTGGCAAACTTCCAAAATTTAATCTGTCTTTAAACACATTGACCTTTTTGAAAGTGCTCTTTGTTTTTAGCAAAGGTGCAGTAGCAGTGCTTAGTTTTTTCACTAAAATTGCAAATGCAGAGATGTGCTACTCCACAATGAGAATTATTTATTAAAACTGGTGTTCCCATATATCAGATTAGTATCATATAATCATGGCTTGCTTTGGAAGGGACCTTAAAGACCATGTAATTCCAAACCCCTCTGCCATGGGCAAGAGCACTTTCCACTAGAGCAGGTTGCTCAACACCCTGTCCAGCCTGGCCTTGCACACTTCCAGGATTGGAGAGATGAAGAGTCCACAATTTGTTCGGAGAACCTGTTCCAGCGTCTCACCACTCTTATAGTAAAGAATTTCTTCCTAATATCTAGTCTAACCCTACCCTCTTTCCAACAGATTAAAGCTTTTGTTGATTTCAAACAGCCTTTGTGCTTATTCATACTCTACCAACTCAAGACTTGGACTCTTCTCACAGTGTATCTGCAGTAATTACTGTAGCAGACATTTTGATGACTAGCTGGGACCTAACCTGGACTGAAAAGGTTCACATTATATCTGTGCTCCTAAGTAGTGCTTGGAAGTTGTTTTCCAGGCCACTTCTGGGGCAGTGAGGTAGATGACTTCTGGTAGGTGCTTAAGGGTGCTGCTACAAAGGAAACAGAACGAATTGGTGGCTGGGACCCAAACGGAAATTTACTTACTCAGTCTACATGTCATGCAATGTTTAAGGGAACCAGGTTGAGTCCTTCCCTCCTGTACGAACAAACAGAAAAAGCATCCCACAACTTCAGTTTCCCACTTTAGCTTCAGCACTTAAAATTAGTTTTGGCTGGTTTGGGGCTTGGGGCCTGTGTGTGTGTGTAGGTGAGTGTCAGCCTCTAGAGAAACTATTTCTCTGATCGGGGATAAACATTTAACAGCATCTGGGTAATGAACTGACTTCAGGCTAATCTGGCTGCCGATCACGTACAATTATTTGGTAAATGACTGGATGAGAAGGCCTTTCCACTGATTAAAGAGGGATTCAGGACTATGTGGTTTCAAGCGTGTCAAGGGTCAATATATAAGAAAAAGCTTCTTGCAGCACTCAAGCTGTTACCCATTACAACCCTAATAAAATGCTTATGAGAGGGAAAAAAATGTATTCAAGTAAAGAGTATGTTGCCACATTCTTTTCAATAACCAAGCTAAGGCATGCAGCACAGTTAAGCAGTAACATAAAGGAAATTCTAGAGGAGGAAAATTAGCTAGAAAAACCACATATACAAAATTCACCTCTCTTCCTGAAAGCAGGTCTACAGAGATTAAGGCAAACGTGCCATATTACACACAAAATATTTAGTGAATGCTTGTATTTAAGCCAATTTATGTATTTGTTTTTTTCATATTTAATAGCATTTCTTCTTCCCTAAAAAATGAAGCTGCTAAATTATTGACTGTATTAGAAGGTCTTCAAAGCTCTGATAGCAGTTTGGAGAAGGAAAATAATACCATGAGATATCAACCTTCCCTCATACCTGGAAGGAGTTGCTTTGACTCTCAGCAAGAAGTCTAAATGATTCTGACTCTAATTCAGGTGTAATCAAGTTAATTTACTCTATGCAGCCTAGCCTTGGAGAAACACTTTTCAGATGAAGAGCAAAGTACAACTAAGTACATCGGAATGAAAGCTTAGTATTTCCATCTACTGAAGCATTGTAACTCAAAGTGAAGTGAGAGAAATTGGTAGGATAAGTAAAACAATACTGGTGTGGTTCTCTGAGCTGGGCAGCAGAATGTCAAGAGGATTCTAGGATCGCGTTTGAACACGTGGAAATTCTTCTTAGAAACGGTAATCCCTAACATCCCATTTTGTAAATAAATATGTTCTCAGCATATAAAAGTCGTTGTTCTAAGGCCAAAGAACTATAGATTTATATGTGTTTCTGGGGTTTCAAAAACATAAAAGAACAAGGAGAATTTTTAATAGCTATGTTCAGGACATTGATAAGTACTATGATATATATAAAGATGTGGAAAGAATGGCAAATGAAAAGAGAAACTGATTTGTTTACAATGACAATTCTGGAGTACCATTAATCGTTATATCACAATTTTATCTGAGGAAATGAGGCCTTTGATTTATTTAATATGTATTTGGTTTTAACTCACACAGGAACTGCACCTCCTGCAAAAGAAATTGCCATGTAAGAAGTTTGGACATTCTTTTCTCTGCATTCAATGTGCTTGTTCATCATTTAACATAAAGTAAAAGTCAGACACTAAAAAAAGTAGGAAGGGCTTTGAGAGGAAAGATTTATCAGCCATTTAGATGGCAAGCTGAAAATACTTAGAGTTCAGACTTAATGAAAGTTTATGCTCAAAAATATTTTATCACATATTGTGGCAAATCTGTACTTCAACTTCTATATGTTTCCTTTTAAAGAAAACAAAATAAGACTGTTTATAAATGTATCACTACTCCAGATTTTCTTTTAGCATTTTACTTTGGTTTCTCTTTAAACCGGTTTATTTGTTCAAACATTATTTAGCTCAGTATGCTCTGTTTATCTCACATAAATGCACTTTTCTCTTTGTATTTGAAATTGTCTGTCTTTAAGCTAAAAAATGAGAAATGTTCTTCTCCTTTGTTCTGCTATAACTGTTCAGTATGAAGCTCTATTTCATTAATTTCATCAACATCCAAAATCTGAGAATTTTGGTTGAATTTCTGGGATGTCATTATAAGACTTATTTTTGCTCTTTCTGGCAAGGTAAAGTTATCTGCGAGTAGAAGCAAACAGGTTATGAAAGTCACATCTCGCTAAATTAGGGGTTCTGATGAGGAAAGAAAGCTATACTAAGTTCTAACAGGTTAAAATAATGGTTAAAATAGTCTCTCAGTTTAAGAAGGGAATGAAGATAGTTAAGCTCTTACATTTTTCAAAGTTAGAACAAGTATTGAAGAAAAAACCCTGAAAGTGCAGAAAAGCTGTATAAGATACAATATATAGAAATGAAAAATAACACAACAATTTGCAATGCAGTATCACAGCAATTGGTTATACTGTGTGAAGCATTAAAAACTAGATTGGTGGAATTGATTGATCAAGAAGAAATTTAACCACTACCCATTTTTCACTGCTAAATGAAAGATTGCCACAAGTCTTCCCTCTCCTACTTCTGCAGTCTAAGTACACATGAAGGGAGTCAGAAACGAGGTTTAACCCAGTGAAAATGAGACATTATAAGCAAATCTTTTTCAATATCTTTTTCATGTGCTGAAAAGCTGTGGAGTTCAGTGAGCAAAGCTTACGAAAAAGGTCTGCCTAACTAAATTGCTGTAAAACCATTTATTACTGCAGTAACCAAGCAAAAGAAACACCAAATGTAAAAGTATTAAGAAGTTATTAAATCATGTCTCTTGACATTTAATAAGCCCTAAATATGACATGAAAATCAAGGTTTTATGAAACATTTGCAACTTAAACTCTTGGTAGTAGTGCACTGTTATTTCTTACAGAAAGTAAACCAGACAGTTGTCAGTACAAGAAGCATTGCAATAGTGAACTGGCTGGGAATACCTGGGAAACTTCTTGTTGGAAAATGCTGAGTTTCTTAGTTGTGGGAGCCAAGTCTAGTTAAAACTAATGAAGACAGAATAGGAAGGTCAAAAGAGTGAGGCTACCACATTCTCCTGAGAGTTGGAAGAAGCAGCTTTTGGACTTTTGGTGTCACATCTCCAGTACCTTTTGCCTCACCTACTCTTTTGAGACTGTTTGAAAATAAAATATTACTCTCCTCTGAAAAGGCTCAAATGCTTGCACTAAGGCAAGGAATAAGGGTTATATATTATCTGCTGACTCAGGTCCCTGGAGAGGAGCTGCAAACACTTCCGTCACTGTCCTCACAATTTCTACTAAACTCATTTCGGCAGCTCACTGCTCTGTGTTGGATAATGTTAATATTATTCTAACAACTTCCAAAGGCACAGGCAACTCTGCAGCTGCTGCACCCTTCTAGTTTGCATGTGGGAGTGAAATCAATCTTCTAGCTGTTTGACCTTGGTGCAAGGTAGGCACATACTACTGAAAAACAGAGATGTGAGGCCCAGATAGAGAGTGAATGATTCTTTCTCAGGCAAATGCTGATGGCTTTTCCCCTGAAGTTCCTGTGGTGGTGATAATGGATCTCTAAAATGTGGGAAGATCCTGCTTGTTTAAACTACTTATTAAGGAAATGTCTTAAATACTAACTACTCTATAGTATAAGAAATTAAAGAAAGCTCTTAGCGGTCCTAAACCAGGTATCCTAAAATGTTCTGGAGGTTACAAAAAAGATGCTTTATCTTACAAAATTCTAAAGCAAGAGAACAAGTTTTATTTAAAACTTTGTTTTCTCTTGCGACATATTTTCCAATATTCTTCTCACTCACTGGGAAATATCAGTCGTCCATTAACAAGAATTTTATGATCAACAGCTGCACTTGAAAACTGAGCTGGATTTGAAACCAGAGAAGTGGGATTACTGCATTCAATCTGCAGAAAATAAAAAGGAATATTGCTATGTATTCTGTGGAAAGATGTTAAGACAACATAATTTTTTGCCTAAACCCAGTAAAGGAAGACAAATAGCTCAACTCATCTCAACACGGACTAATCAGACTTTTCACCCTTCTCAAACCATTTTGCATATGCTTGCATTTAGCCTGGAACATTGATATTCTATGATCAATTCAAAACAAGAAATTTAAACAATAATGGTCATTTTTAATACCAGGCTGCAGAAAATTTTGTTTAAAGGCTACCAGCCAAAGACAACAGTGCTGTTGTATTCCAACTTACAATTTCTTTCTACCTCTCTGGATTAATTTAATTTGGATTAATTATGATATGGATTAATGAAGGTACTTGAAAAATTAAATTATAAAACATGTCATAAATGCCTGTCATAGTCCCTTCTCTTCTTCTATCACTCACATAATATCAGACCTAGAGAGAGTTCAAAGCATGATGAACCTTGCCTTTTGAAACCTGGAACGCATTTGACTTGCAATCAGTTTAAACACCTAATAAAGTTTTTGCTTCTGAAATGATTCCAAAACATTGAGAATTTATAATTGCATCAGTTTTGAATGTATTATTGTATTGCCAGCTGAGTAATGTTGATCCAAGTTAGATTTCAGACCCCTTTTACTTTGGGGAAAATCTACAGATACTAAATATAATTGTTATAGAATGTAATTAAATAAGCACATCATTAGATGTCTCCATAGACTCATTTAATTGGATTGGAACATTCAATGCTGAAAAAATATTTAAAAGTATCAGTCACTAGAGAAAATTTTTAAAAATTTCCTCACTATATTGCTGGCAGCTTTATGAATTTAAACTTTTAAACAGAGAACCCACGTTTTGCTTTTTTTTTGTTATTAATTCACAATTTGTGCTATTAATTCACAAATGTGCTCAATATTCACATAATGATTCCTCTTCAAAGATGAACGAATGAATGGAGAATAAATAAATTTTGACTTTCCTGCAAAACAACTTTACCTTTAGAGATGGATCATGTAGGGTGATGTTTCACTGCATCCAATACATTAATAGTTATTAAACTGACAGAAAGTCAATTTCACCGTAACTTGTTCTGTACCAGAAAGCAAGAGTAAAAGGAAAAGAATAAAAGGAGGACATTCAATCTATGCTTCCTGTAAATGTCATTGTACATTTGAATAGGAAAAAAGTCTTCACAGACATTAATGAATAAGCTGCACATAAAATTTGAAAAAAATAAAACAACGACTATACATATTTTTATCATGTACTGGTTTAGGGGTACATTGATTTTCAAGTTCAATGATCCTTTGAAGTCATGCAGGACAAGTGTCTTCAACAGCCAACAATGTCTAACAGAAGTATGATTTCTGCAACTCTTAAAGCAGTACTGGGAGAACATGAAATCATATAGTCATCACTACTACAGAGGTATTTAGAAATAAATTATTATAAAGGGCAGCTAATATAATTTGCCATGCTAGTAAGTTATCGCATACTGATAAGGGTATAGAAAATAAATAACATCTGACACAAAACAAATGCATTATTGAAGTATTTTTAAAGACAGAAAAAAAGTGCAATTAATATGCTATAAAAGATGCCCTAGAAATGTAGAAAACAGGACATTTTGGATTCTGGAAATGAAAAATACCGGACAGATTTACACATGGACTCCTTTATCTTATTTTTACTGTTCTGAGATTAATGTGAGTATATACTGAATATACTTCCAACAGCTCAGTTATTTTAACCGATTGAACATGTGCGGTGCAAGAAGAAACTGTCACATGACATGGTCATCTAATTATCTAGTCTATTATATTAAGCTACAGTGACGTATTAAGAAATCATTAAAATTAAAATAGTGATAGCATGAATCAGACACCGAAATTCAGATCCCACTTTAATTCTGCCTAAAACCATAACCTGAAACTAATCCTCTGTACCTGATATTGAAATACCGGTGTTTTCACAACTTGGCCACCTCAGAGTTGTTTGCTTCTAATGAAATGAGCAACACAAGCTGTTCACAGAGATCACAAGAGCTGAGGCTTTCCATATGGAAACTTTAATGCACAATCTAAATACACCTTGGTGAATATTGTGTTCCAGGGTGTCCAGAAATGTCTTACAGATAGATGTCTTACAGGATAGATAACTATTTCCCAATTCAGTGTGACACTCCATAAGTCTCTTTTTTTGTTCATAGAGAACAGGCATTTCTAGAGTTTGAGCTAAAGTGATAAACACTGTCCTAAATGTTATTTTGTAAGTGTTACTTAAAGATTTACTCTTTCAAGACTGCTTTTTTTGGTGCAGACTTTTAAACAGCTTATGTATTAGAGATATATCCTTATATGGCTACTTACATTAAACAGAGATTTTTAATTTTGTTAGGCAAAGCACAGTGCAATGGAGTGATATCTGACTTGCAAACAGAATAATACAGGGCATAATAAAGAATATAAATAGCAGGAAGCTCACTAGAAGCTCACAAATGGCATTTAAAATCCTGCAAACACTGTAATGGAAAGAAAAAAATCCTCTGGCCTTTCTATGATAAAAAGGGCCAAACAATTATTTTAAACAACAAAACAAGCAGCTTATTTTCTGTCACATGTTATTTATTTCATACACCCTTGTACATATGCAGCAACTTACTGTAGAGGACCAGATTTCAGCATGTTTTGTCTCAAACATTCTGAGTATTGCTACAGGAGAAGTGATCAAAAGTGAGGGTCCCATGGAGGTGGGGCAGTGCTATTCTGAGCCAACATCCTCCGCTGCTTTAAGAGTCATTCTCAGTCCCACCCCACAACTCATTTTCTGGAGAAGGGCTGGCTGTGCATGATGCAGAAAACATGTGAAAAGTCTAATTTACAGGAGGCGTGCACCAGGCTAACTATAAAAAAACACTGATTAAAAAGATGCTTCCTTGTTCTTTTTTATCTCTGGCTTCTCTCTTTTCACTCTTCTCCTTCTCCTCTCTTTTTCTTTCTTCATCTCATTGTTTGGCCCATCTCTGGACCATCCACGCAGCAGCACCAGTGCAGGATATAAGAACTGGTGATATTCTTTGGTATTTTCCCTTGATTTGCCTGAGCAAAGCACAACTATCATATTCTACTCCATACTCCATACTGAACTCTGTTGTGGGAGTGGGAAGCTTATGTAATGGTGTATTGTGCCTTGTGCAACAGCACCTTTGAGGAGTTTATTGTTCAAGTTGAGAACTTATTGAAGTGTACTGTACAGAATAAAGGGCTTGTTAGCTGTCACTTGTGGAAGTCTTTTGTAAGAATTTAAAGGCTTTTAGTCAGTACCTTTTCAGTCTAAATAGTGGGCTGGTTGCCGAAGTTAAGGTGACTGTACAACTAAACATAAGAGTTCCCTGACTCACGGTCCAGTGCCTTTGTTCAGTCTGATGAGAACTTATAAGGAACATCACAGTCCCTGCCAGTGGGTCATGACACTTACTGATGTGACAAATTATATTAACTGTCCTTTATAGCAGACTAATTGTTAACACAATTTCATAGTGTATATATAGTGTAATAGTATAATATAGTGTAATATAGTATAATATAGTATAATATAGTGTAATAGTGTGTATATATATATATATATATATATATAGTATAATAATATTGGGTGTGATATATNTTGTTAACACAATTTCATAGTGTATATATAGTGTAATAGTATAATATAGTGTAATATAGTATAATATAGTATAATATAGTGTAATAGTGTGTATATATATATATATATATATATATAGTATAATAGTATTGGGAATGGGATCTACAAGAAGATGAAAGCCTGTAGAGGAACTAGAAAAAAAATTATTCTAAGAGAGTTTTCATGAAAATGCCTCAAAAGTGAGATTAATCTAGAAGTAATAATAATTTAATAAGTAATAATAAGTAACAGGTATAATCACCTGACTTTAGGAAACACTTTATTATGGAGTCTAATACGTATCAAAAATTTTGAATGTTTATGAAGCATTTCCAGTTTGTAGAATTGAATACAAACTTGTTTGATGGGAATCGTGGAAAAAGACAATCATTTTCACATTGAAGTGAATACAGCTAATATTTCTCCTTTTTAAAATTAGTGAAAGCACAACATATTTGTGATAGCAATTAAGTGCTCTGTGTCTGATCTGGTTCTCCATTACACTTGAACTACACAGGTAGAAATGTGTACATACAGCCCCCAGCATTTCTCCATGTTTTCACTTACTCTCTGTGACACAATGAAGTTATGATGTTAAAAAATATTCTTTAAAGGACAGCTTAACTATAGTCTCATTTTTTCATTCTACACTGGGAGTTAGTTAATTAAAAATCTATTATCATTGGCTTCTTGGAAATACAAGTACATACCAGTTTTCTTTTTCATTTCATCTGATCTGTCTAAACAAGAAGAATGCACATCAAGAAGACAACCGGATACCATATGTATGCAAACCTTTGTCCATAGAGAATTTGGTTATGTTTCCCAGCAATCATTCTTATGATTGAAGACATTAAACATTTTTGACTAAATGACCCTGACACAAAGACCAGAACTATACTAATGAGATCTACTGATGACATTCTCATCACTGTGGAGGACTGGAATTTTTCACAGGAATAAATGATTTATGAATAACAGTAATCAGATGAAAATCACAGATGAAAATCAGTATACACTGACTATAATACTTAGGGATTGAAGAGAATAAAGAAATATTGTTTGTGTTGGTTAACTTAAAAATTACTATGAACCATCAATATAAGACAATGGTGGAGAACAACATTATGCTGGTTGCATCACATGAAATATTTTTAATACAATTCTACAGGGCTTCTGTAGAAACAGAATGTTGTAGACAACATTTATAATGATACAAATTAATACGTCAGTTTAGACTTCATATCAAGTCAAATGGAAAAAAGTCTGGTACAGTCTGCCAGTAGAGGTGGTGAATACAAACTTGCACTACAAAGCCAATGTATTGTGACTGGAATATAAGGTAGCCTTTGACTGCCCCAAGTGTTCCCAGCTGGTTGGCTACTTATGCATTTGGGATTAATAGACAGAAAGTGGTTCTGATTACAGCAGGAACGGCACAGCTCATGTATACATAGTGAAATTCTCCCTTCTCCCAAAAAGACTTAGATGCAGATGGCCTATTCAGACTTACCCTACATTTTGGGTCTATCATTAGCAAATTCACAGACACCACCAAGGTGGGTTGGAGGTCAATCCACTGGCAAGAAAGAAGGTCCTGAAGAGGAACTTGGACAGGCTGGATGGATGAGATGAGCCAAAACCAATAGTATAAGTTTCAACAAGAACAAGTAATGGGTCCTGCAAATTGGTCACAACAGCCCTGTCAGTGCTATAGGCTGGGGACAGTGTCTGGAACGCTGCTCAGCAGAAAAGGACCTGGGGGTGCTGGTTGACAGTTGCTGAACATGAACCAGAGTGTGCACAGGTGGACAAAAAAGCCAATGGCATCCTGGCCTGTATCAGCAATAGTGTGGCCAGCAGGACCAGGGCAGTGATTTTTCCCCTGTAGTGGACACTGGAGAGGCCACACCTCAAGTACTCAGTCCAGTTCTGGACCACTCACTTCACAAAGGACATTGAGATGCTGGAGCGTGTCCAGAGACGGGCAACAAGGCTGGTGAAGGGTCTGGAGCACAAGTCCTGTGAGGAGTGGCTGAGGGTGCTGTGGTTGTTTAGCTGGAGGAGGCTCAGGGGAGACCTCATCAGTCTCTACAACTGCCTGAATGGAGGTTGTAGCCAGGTGGGAATCAGCCTTTTCTCCCCGTTAACATGTGACAGGAGAAGAGGGCATAGTCTTAAGCTGTGCCAGGGAAGGTTTAGGTTGGGCATTACAAAGAAACTCTTCACAGAATGAGTGATTAAATATTGGAATGGGCTGCTCAGGGCAGTGGTGGAGTCACTGTTCACAGAGGTGTTCGAGGAAAGTCTGAATGTGACACTTGGTGCCATGTCTTAATTGACAAGGTATTGTTTGGTAGTAGGTTGAACCCGATGATCTCAGAGGTCTTTCCCGACCTAATTGATTCTGTGATTTGTGTTAACATGCAAAGTATGCTCAGAGTGTGAATTGTTTCAGGCCCACATTGTGCCATCCCCAAGCTAGTAATTCAATATTATGGACAGTCAAGTTACACTGTCCCAGTCTGAGCTTTGAATTAATTTAGTGTAGTACATATAAACAATGAGTAGAGTCTGCTACTCCATCCATGACCTTCTCAACACAGCAGTTGTAACACAACACTGTCTATTGGGAAACTTATTAAAACTTTTTTGTTAAGCAAGAAGCTTCCAGGCTCTAAAGCTAACAAGAAACAAATTATCCTTTGCATATATAAACCAGAAAGACAATAGATCTATACCTTCAAAGTATTTTTACTGGACATATAATTCCTACCACCAAATCCACACCATGATGATCTAGTGTTATGTCACAGAAGGTTTTTTGAAAGTGTTGCATAGACATTTGACCTATGTTCTTCAGTAGTCACTACTTAAAGTTTATCATGTGTGGAGTTTCATTTGTTAGTTAAAATATCGTGAAGTACACTCTTCCAGATTTGGTTATAAAAATTTACTATGACTGTCCCTCCTTCTGTTATCTCTTTGACATAAGAACTTGTTTCCTCAGCATTTTAGGGGCGGTGTTGGGAAAAATTTGTCTTTATATATACAGTTAATTTAGATCAACAAAGGCTTTCAGACAGACAGAAAATCTTTTTAAAACAGAGATAAATTAAATACAATAAATGCTATTCTTCACAATAATAGTATTTTCTTTATTTTTGCTCATGGAAGAAAATATTATTACCAAGACGAGTGTGTATTACCTGTGGTAGGGAAACTAATATTATTAAGCTGACTTTCATAAAAGTGAATGCTAATTATAGCTGTTAATCCAATGAGACACATTTCAGAGGTGTGCATAATCACCACAAATTTCACCTTTCAGTGAATATATAATGAAGCATCAGAGACTTATTTCTAAGCGTATCAACTTCTGTCAAGAGATTTTCATTACATCAAACATTGATTAAGCTAAACTTAGGTCTACCATGAAAGAGATGGCTTTGAAGTGCTGGTAGGCATCATTTAAAATGTATCTTTGCAGAGACCTCTATTACAGTGTGTGAAAAGAAAAGAATGGAATATTGTCAACTGGAATAATGTACTTGGAAAGTACAAAGTTTTTGTGCTTTCTGTTAATTTAAATCTGGAGACTGTGGAGGAGCAAAGGATAAGCAATGGAGATAATGATAATTAATGTTTTTGATGGCTGTTGTTCTTATTCATGGAAAGCTCCAGTTAACAAACTGGGATCAGCTTGTCATGCTATTAAGATCTATGTGGGATCTTGTGTGTGGGAACAAGAGCTGATACATGTGCATACCCTGTATATAAAGAAGAATATACACACTTTGTATGTACATACACTGATACAGCAGAAAGCTTCCCTTTAAAGAGTTTAGTTTGCATTAGTTTATGCAACTTTTATATTACCGACACAGACAAATTCTATCTTAGTAATCTGGTCTCATTTAACCTTTGTACTACAGCATGCACATTTCTGTCATAGGAATTTCTGCTTATTCATTTACTGAATAAAATACATGAATACATATATTCCAACATGCTGCACTGTACCTTTGTCTGGTTCTTGCTGAAATCAGAGGTAGCACATTCTTAGGATTCTGCTATGTTATACATATAATATTATATTTCCGTTTTATATGGGCTGCTTTTGGGTGGGATAGAGCTAATTTTCTTCATAGTAACTGATATGGGGCTGTGTTGCATTTGTGCTGAAAACGGTGTTGATAATTCAGGGATGTTTTAGCTATTGATGAATAGCCCTTGCATAGAGTCAAGGCCTTTTCTTCTCCTCACATCAATACTACCAGTGAGCAGGCTGGGGGTGTGCAGGGATCTGGGAGGGAACACGGCTAGGACAGCTGACTTCAACTGACAAAAGGAATATCTAACACCATATAGTGTCATGCTTAGCATATAAAGATGGGGGAAGAAGAAAGAAGGGAACACGTGGAAGGACGGTGTTTGTCTTTTCAAGCCACTGTAATGTGCAATAGAGTTTGACTTTCCTGGAGATGGCTGAACACCTGCCTGCCCACGGTGAGTAGTGAATGAATTATTCAGTTTACAGTAGATTTTGCTATTATAGTTAGTATAAGGACCCAAAGAATGCAAAAATGGTACTCAGTATTTCATTAATGCCCAGGGAACCTCCTGTCTTCAAATGTAATAAATATTTTGAAAGAAAACAGAATAATTCTTCAGTTTGTAGGAACACCCTAGGATAAGTTAAGCTATTTCTCACTTTACAAAACTTCATGCAGAAGTTTTCTAGTACTTGATTCTGTTATAAACCAGCACCTGGTGCCCTTACAGTCCTGAGCAGCTGTCAGGGAGAAATGCAAAGGTAAGTCAGTAAGACAAAGACTGTAACTGAGTTGCATACTCCAGGTTAACTCTAAGTCCAGTACTGTTAATGAGGGTCATTTGCAGCTTCCAAGGAGGATTCGTGTGATGAAATACACATCCAAGCTGCCTCCAAAGTCTCCTTCGATAGACAAGGGAGAGAAATGTGCTCAACTAGGAAATTATTCACCTCAATTCCAGGGACCCAGCAAAATTGCCTAAACAAGTCTACTGATGTTTTGGCTAGGATATCCCACATGGTCTTCCACTGATGTGCCAGGAGGGCAAAATTCTGTTGCAGAACCTATAATATCTGGGGTTGATGTTTTTTTGGAAGCATCAGGAAAGCAGTTTCAAACATCTGCCAGTCCCTAAGTTTTGGATGCTTTAAAGCATCTCAGATACTTTTAAAGACCTCAAATTAGTCCTAGGTATTTTTATGAGAATAATATGTGCCCTAGAAACGCTTATTTCTTTCCTTAGCAAAGGTATTCAAGGGTAATTAGATCAGATACAGATGACTGCAGTCAAGTGAGATGAATACCACTTTCAATGGTAATTAGATACTGCTTTGAAAAATACCAACCACAAAATGTATAGGAATGCTTCTATTAGTATTCTCCTACCCTGTCTGCAGCTACGTTATAGCAACTGGAACAGCAGAACTTCCAGGTCTTTGTACTGGGGAAATCATAGGGGATCTGAATACTCTGGCTTGGGGGCAATTTGTCTCTGTTATGGTGCATTTCATGATAATAATACTGTAAGGACTATAAATGCTACTCATTGTTCTTTCTTAGGGAAAGGTTTTAATAAACAAAGTATATTTGCAGATATGGAAGAATGGTGTAGACAATTTATTAGCAATAACAAGACTAGAAAAATTTCAGTCAGATCCCTTTTTCTTTTTCACCCTATCCTAAACTTTTTAATCAGTAGTAAATACAATGCTCTTCACTGCTGCTTTATTAGTACTGTAGTTTATTGCAATTCCATTAATCTAATAAGATTGTCTGGCCAGCTATCAACAAACAACACAGACAGGAGAAAGAAAGGAAATTAATTCAAGCAGATACAGATTAAAGGGGCTAATTATGATGCTTATAGATAATGCTGTAATTTTTGGTTTTCTACTATTTTTAATACCATATTAAAACCCATGTAAAGGGTCTTTGGTGTCTAGGGACACATTAGAGGGTGACCTGGAGTGGTACATATATCAGGTCTGTTTGTGCAACTCTAGGAGACAGGAAACCCTTCAGAAACTAAAGTGCGCCAGTCGAGCACTGTAATGGAGTTCCACGACCTGTATTAGTATTGGGGATGTAATTTCAGTTTATGAAATTTGCATGGCAGTCCAGATTACTGGAGAGGTCATGTCTGCTCCATGAAGTGTTGACAGAGCTGAGAGGGGGTTGTTGAAACTAGGTTTAAATAAACAAGGCTCCTGTTTGGCAGGACAGTTTCTGGCACTCTAAAACTGCTGCACATAATCTGCTAAGGCAAAATCAAGAGATTTTCAAGACAAATTTCGAAAGAATCTTTATTTCCTTGAATATTTTCAGTGGGGGTATCTATGAATAGAAACAATATCTCTATTTTCTTTTTTTAATCATGCTCCTAATGTGGGGATATTGCAGCGGTATCATTACATGCTAATATTTGCTCAGGTTTTGCTGATGAATTGCTTGCTTGTTTATGTCTTCATTCCTGCCAATCACAATCTGGAATAAGGAAGTTTCTATTTTTTATTGAAATCTAAAATCATAAAAATCATAGTGTACAACGAAAATTAATCATATAATTTCCTTCAGTAAATCACTAATACACTATTTTGCTGGGATTCACAGTATAATTAAACTGCTGAAAAGTCTACTGAAAAGTAAAAATGGGAAAAAGTAAAATTAACTGAGAGCCAATACTTTAGAGGATAATATCTCTGTTAAGAAAAAAAAAAAAAGGGGAGATAATTAAAACCTTTATAAAACATCTGTCATCCAACTGTATTCATTAGGGATTGTAAAAATCACAGAGATTATGACATAAAAAATAGTAAATCTGAAGTTGCCCCCCCAAATAAAACAGAAATATTAGAGAAAAAATATATCATTCTTACCTTTGCATAAAAGCACAGATGTATTAAACAAAAAATCCCAAGACCCAAGCCTATAACTTTGAGTACAATTCTGATGTGTAAACAAAACAATCACCATGTAACATTTTCTGAGAAAAAAGCAGAATGATGAGATACAGTGTGAATCACAGATTATTGCACTTTAATTTCTAAATGAGCTTAGACATCTGTGAAATTAAAACCCCAGGGCGGACAATTTATGTGACACTATGTTCAGAAAGGAACAAAGCTTTGAGATGCAAATTCCAGTTTTCCATTGCGTCAGAACAGGTAACCTTGCAAACAACCTTCACACAGACCAGTCTTCTCCACTCTGACTGATGTCTCCCATATGTATCTATTTCTCCTCTCCGTTTTCCAATCAAGTTGACAGCAATTCCCAGTTCATTTTCTAAAGAGACTGATAAAAGCCAGGCTGGACCTGTACCTGTTATTAACCTCCCTTGTACCGTTATTACTTATTTTTCTCCTTTGAGATAAGCGGTTACATTGCACTTGCTGATCTTTGCATGTGATGTGTTATTACATAAAAACAGTACTGCAAATGTCAGCCTATTACTGGGTCATTAAAGTCAGGTCATGATATTTGAAAATTTGATGTTCTTAACCTTTTCTGGAATTAACCGACATATATTACAGGATTATTTATCTTTGTTTGTTGTTTTTGTCATCATTGTTGTTGCTTACATCAATTATTCATGAATACAAGGGCATATATCATGCTATAAAAAGCCATGAAATCTAATTGATTTATTCATATTATTGAAACTATGATTTAATTATTAATAGTATTTACATAATTATTTTCACTGGTCAGTTTGAGTCTCCATCATTGCAAAGGAACAATTTTGAGCTCTGTATCTGCACAAACTGTTACTCAAATGTCTTCTATACATATATACAACAGTATGAGATAGAACAAGATGGAAAATGGCCTCAAGCTGCAACAGGAGAGCTTTACATTGGACACTAGGAAAAATTTATTCACCAAAATGTTGGAACTGGCTGCCCAGGGAAGTGGTGAAGTCAGCTTCCCTTGAGGTATTTAAAAAATGGGTAGATGTGGGACCTTGTGGACTTGGTTTGGTTGTCGACTTGGCAGTGTTGGGTTAATGGCTGAATTTGATGATCTTAAGGACATTTTCCAGCTTAAATGATTCTATGATACTATTATTCTGTAATACACTATTTTTTTCTATATAGGCTTTTCTGCCTATCACTAGCATTCCTGAATCTTCTGTTCTGTACACCTTCATATTTGTTACAAAACAAGGCTAAATAATGGATATTTCTCATTTTCACTTGTAAGCTATTTGATAAAATCTGTATATGAAAATGGGACACCCTGATATTTTGCAGATATGAATGGACTGCAAATCTCAGCTAGTGCTTGGAATACATCACATGATAGGCATTCTAGGATGCCAGAAATTGTGTTACTTTCTCATATAGGTGCAGCCCGCAAAGACAAATAACTCTAAAGTTCATTAGTTTTTACAAGCCTGGCATTATTTTGTGCCAACAGCTGGGGAAAAAAAAATATTAAAAAAAAAAATGGTGTTCAAATACTTGCCATGTTTGCTTTGAATTAGAACCAAAATTCTTCTGAGAAGCCTTTCAGAACAGAGTTTATGAACCCAGACTCCATTTTCTACTCACATAGTAACATTCTCTAAATAAATCAATTCAAGATTTTTTTTCTTGACTTCTCTACATACCACAGGAGTATATGGTTTCTGCAGGCAACATATTATCAGTTGTCAAGCTTTTGGGTATCACATTAAAATTATTGTTATGTAAACAACATACAGAGAATATTTTTTCTAAGTGTATACCTAAAATTTTACTATATGTGTATATATTTTAATTAATTCATTCAATATATTTGATGATAAGATGTCATCTAGAAAATCTTCTATGAGAACCTTCTTTGGTTGCTAATATAACAATTTTGGGGAATCTACTAAAGAGCTTTGTGTATATGTTTTTACTAGATTTTTATACATGTATCTATAGAGGAGTAACGCAAATGGCATGCTGGCCATCTGCTGTCCAGCTTTAAGAAGTGAGTTGTCATTTTTCAATGCCGAGAAAAAATCATTCTTTTCCTGATATTTCCTTCAAGGATAAATGCTTTTGAAAATTTAAGACAACTCCCAAAAGTACAAATCAATTTTTACAGTGACAATATTAAAATTCGCTTAAAACATGCAGTTGACAATACCATGCTAGAGTAAATGGTTTGTGTGTCTTTTTCACACTTCTGAGAACCACTAGGTAAACAGGCAGTTCTTAAAACATGAACTGTACGAATGTGCCCTATTGCTATAGCAATCACTGTCATTATGAGAAAAATGGCTCAAAGCACCTGGGTGCAAAATAAGTTATAAAAAAAAAATAATTACAGGGTAATGACTCTAGCAATCTTGAAGATCTAAGTTCCAGAAGTGATTTACTGCATTTCAGGGAAAGTGAATGGGCACAGCATGATAAACTAATTGTAAGTATGAATATTTTTATGGAAAGCTTTTGCTTCATGTTAACACTATAAGCTGTTGCTTCAGTTGCTGATGTGACACAACCAATCAAGAACAGTGAGAGCTGCATCAGAAGGCCATTCACAGAGGGAAATATATTATTCTTCCTGGTAGTCCTGTGGTGGAGAAGTTGACTCCAAAATGCCAGTGGTTTGGCTCCTTATGGAAAGAATATGCCTTGACTTATTTTTCTGGGGCATTTTCTGTGGTAAATTTTTACCTTTTGTTATTGTGTTATTACTATCAATGTAAGCCAAAGTCAGTAGAATGCTGATTAGAGATACTCCAATATTTGAACTGGTTTTTATTAATCAGAAATCCTATTTTTTTCATGTTCTTCTTAGACCCATGGTCCAAGGCTTTATAGTTCAGGGCTGGCTTGATCCCATCCATCTATTAAATCTTTTAGAGCTTTGAGTTTCTTTTTAAGACAGTGCTTATATTCACTTGACCATTACTAGGACAAGGCTGCATAATTTACCTTTACTTTTGAAGTAAACATTTCTCCAGAGTTTTGACCCTTTCTTCAGGGAAATACTCCCTTGACACACTTGAGAGATAAATTGTCTAAATGAACTTTTTAATAACTTTTTACACAGTATCTAATTGTGGACTAGCCTAGCAGGCAGCCTCAGCAGGTGCATTTCTATCAAAATAATTTCACTGCATATTCTATATAATTGAATTGACTAAGTTCTGCTGCATCATGATGTTTTCTCTCATTATAATGACAGCTGTGATATATTGCAAGTTAGTTCTTGAGCAGAAGAAAAAAATATACATTTCAACTATAATTCTTCAAGCATCTAAGGGAGAAAAAAAAACCACCAACAAATCATTAACTCCAAGGTATGTAGCAAATAATCTGAATGTGAAATATTTCTGTACCTATATTGTTTTTGGAACATGCACCATATTAGGAGTAAAAAAAAAATCTTTAAGCTTTAGTATGTGCCCTCAAAATATTATTCCTCGCAGTAGAAGTAAAAAAATCTAATACCTTAAAGAAACTCATGGTGTTCTTCAGTTTCTTAGCACTGAAACCAGCTCTGAAGTTCTGCCTGGTGGTGTAAATAAGGTTTTCCTTCATTTTTCTCACCAGCAACACATATTTCAAAACATTCAATAAATATAAGCAGAAGATATCGCATGAATCATCTCAGTGTCATACTGTAACAAAAATTTGCAGCCATTTAGAAAGTGCCTTTAGAATAACTTACTCTTTAAAAAAGGGATCTTATTCACTAAGGAAAAAAAGAGTAAAATCTGTGTCTACATCTGCTTTCACAAAAGTACAAGAAGTAATTTACAGTCATTGAGAACAGTGACCACAGAATTAAAAGTAGCTTTTATACAACACTGTATTGAAGAAGTGTGTTTAATTTTCTAATAGTCAGAAGTAAAATTCCTGGAATAGGACTTATTTGACTACCATAGTGTAACTTCTTAGTCTGAATATTATTTTCTCTTTGCATTTGTAAACATATGTGGCACAACACATAAAGAGTTAATAAAGCTATTTGGCTATTGAGCAACTAATTACTTTCTCATTACTAGTTCTCAAAGATTTCACCTATTTCATCTGAACTGAGAAACTGCTATTGTTCAAACATCTTTAAAGCTTATTAGAAGAAGCATTTATATTGTTCTCTTATATCCTCTCAAAACACGTTGCCTCTGTCACAACCTTTTATACATTGAATAATTATTTTTTACTGCTGAATGAAGTATTTTTGAGAAACAGAAAGAATGATGAATTTAGATACCTAAGTGAAAAATTCAGTTGTGGCAGAAAGGCAGGCCTGGGAAAAGAAAATGTAAATTAGTTGTGTTCATCTTAGGTAAGGCCCTTTGCTGCACATCACAGAGCATGTAGTATATGTGCTTCTTTTATACTCCTTCATCTGCATGATACGCAGAACACATGCACTTCTTGATGGTCAACAGACTATTCCCAGCTCTGAAGTGCTCCTCTTTGCCTCTAATGTCAGGTATAGGTTCACACATAAGATGGTAGAAGGCAAGAGAAAGCTCTCAGGAAACAAAAATGCATACTTGTAGGGAGATTGTTGCCCCAAGGGTAATTCATCAGATTTACTGCTTGTTCACTGCACAGACATGAAGTTTTTAGGAAAGATGACAGCAGGAATAGGCTTCAACATTCAGGTTGTAGCACTGTTTTTAGCGGCGAAGTCCATTCCAGGCTGGAGAGTGGACTAAGCCCTTGATCTCCATTGACTCATATAAAAGTTTATAAACCTGACTTATACCTAGAAAAAACCATCTTATGAAAAGTCAGGAGTATCAAAAACCTCCATTGGGTTTGGCATATATTGCAGAAGTCTTGTGAGAGGTCTGTGTACCTCTGGACCAGGAGAAGGAGAACACAATTGAATCTCAGAACACCATAATTACAACAACTGGACCATGCCGTAACTGCCTGTAGGTGAGTTAGGTCAGGGGATCCCCAGAACCCAGTTCAGCTCCCCACACATGGACATTATATGTGGGCACTACCTGATTAACTTGGGACAAATGAAAAAAAAAGCCCTACATTACATCATTGCAAATGTCTCCAATCTGGAGCTTTCCTTGAGGCACAGATCAATCAATTACTTGACCGATCACAGATCTTCCTTTCAGAAAACATGATTTCTGGCTACTCTTTCTTAGAATCAGTTGAAAAGAAAATTGGAATACTATAGAAAAGAGGAAGAGAGATACAACAAAGGAAATATATTAAGAACAGCATTTTCAAAGGTTTTAGGAATTACAACTTCAAGTAAGTATCCATTTGTTTCCAAGTATTTATGAAATGTTTTCACAGATTTGTAGAAGGACATTGCATAGGAATCAGGGAAAATTTTACAGGCATCATTGTTCATCTTTTACAGACATATAAAACTTATAAAGGTTGTTGATCAGTGCTTACTGTAGCAGAACTTTAATGCACTCATGAAGCAGAAAAATGCATTTAAGTGATAACAAAAATCTCATTTAATAAAGTTTAAACATGATACCTAAAATTTACTATAATCACATAAAATACAGACTAATTCAAAATCTCTATTGTTTACTGTTGGACAGGTTATTAATGTAGTAGCTAATTAGCAATAAGAATCTGAGATTTTTCTGCAATGTGCTAGTATTGCTGACTCTTGTAAAGGAAATTATTCTTCTTTTATTTTTGTCCTTGCCAGTAATGCTCTTGCTTCTCTATGCCTAGCTATTACCACAAGGAAATTGTTATAATTCAATGAATGATCAGAAAAAAATTGTTAATTCAGATCAATTTCTCAGCACTTCATATTAAATAATGCCAATTAAAAAGAAACATTTATTTAAAGGTAGGAGGTTTTTTTTTTATTTCTAGTATCTCAGTACCTAATTTTGACTCAGATAATAAATAAATTGTCTGATATTTTTCTGCTTGTATCAAATAATCTTGGAGGATATTACCTCAAAACCTTGTTTATCATATACCACTTTTCCCAAAAGTATTTACATAGTAGCAGTCCTATACCAGATATGCCTTTACCTACGTGTCATGCATTTTCCAGTTCCATATATTATGAGGATTTACAGAGTTGGAAAATCACTGTAAAATTGTGATTCCACTTTACATGAAAATCTGACTTCACTTAAAAGTTTTGCCTGTCATGAAAATAACCCCAGATCAAAGGAAGTGAAGGGATTTCAGAAATTGATATGGCTCTAAGGGACCTACATATCATGATTGTAAATCAAAAATGGGTTTATGTAAAATTAAGTGGACTAGGGCCCAACAGGGCACCTTCACCTCACCTCTCAGACAATAAGTATGTGGTTCATCTGATCTAAAACACAGGTGTCTAATATTTGCTTTTATGTGCTTCATTGGGGAGCTTTTGAATGAACAAGACTCTATTGGGTTTGCACAGCCAAGCTTTGGCAGCGAGGGGGCTACAGGGTTGGCTTCTGTGAGAAGATGCAGAGCCAATCCCTGGCAGCTTCCAAGATGGGTATGTCACTGGCCAAGGCTGAGCCAATTAGAAATGGTGGTAATGCCTCTGTGAGAACAGATTTAAGAAGAAGAAAAACAGAACTTATTGCACAGTTGCAATTCCAGCTAGAGAAGAGTGGAGTGACAATGCGTCAGAGGAACAACGCTGCAGACACCAAGGTCAGTAGAGAAGGAGGGACAGGAGGTAGTCCAGGCACTGGACCTGAGATTCCCCTGCAGCCCATGGTGAAGACCATGGTGAAGCGGCTGTGCTCCTGCAGCCCATAGAGGACCACAGGGATGCACAGGATACCCCTGCAGCCCATGGATGTCCACGGAGATGCAGACATCCATCTGCAGCTCATGGAGGTGCCCACATCCGAGCAGGTGGATGTCTGAGAGGAGGTTGTGAACCCATGGGAGGCCCGTGCTGGGGCAGGCTCCTGGCAGGGACCTGCAGACCTGTAGAGAGAGGAGCCCCTACTGGAATAGGTTCCCTGGTAAGACTTTGGACCCTGGGGGAGGGATCCACACTGGAGCAGCCTGGAAGACTGCACCATGTAGAAGAGTGACCCACATTGCATCAGTTTAAAAGTGCTTCAGCTGGATGCTCTCAAGGTCGCGACAGCGCCTTCATGCAAGCGGAATCCCTGCTGGGATGAGTTGTATAACTCTCCCAAAGGACAGAGTTCTAGGTACCGCAGATAACCTGTTTCTGCTGGCTCCTCTAGGACAAGAGTTTCCCCAGGCGTGGTGTGCTAGCGCCGACAAGAATAAAAGGCTACACAGAGGGCTCTTGCCTGGGAAAGCAGCCATTTATTGTAAATCCAGTGTTGCGTTCTGAGGGTCCAGAGATATCCAGGTGGCTGAGTAACCCAGAAGAAAGAGCGAGAAAGAAGCCCTGCAGGGCTCTTTTAAAGGGAAATGGGATCAGGAAACACCCAATGGGGAACGGCATAGTTCAAAGTGACCAGTGGAGAAGAGCTTTCCAGGACATAACCATATATGCCATCTGAGATATGGGTACAGGTAACACAAGGGAAATATTGGATTTTACCACAGCTCAGGCAGAGGGTTCAGATATTGGAGGAATAAGGCCGAGGGTTTTGCCTTGGTTTTCTTCCCACCAATGCTGAAGCTCAAACAAAGAGGCTTCTGCCAAACACGCTGCTACAGCAGTTCATGGAGAACTGTTGTTCATTAGATGGACTCACATTGGAGAAGTTAATGAAAAGCTATCTCCTATGGGAGGGACCCCACTCTGCCCAGGTCTCCCTGAGCAGTTGGAGAAACAATGAGTGATGAACTGACCATAACCTCCATTCCCTGTCTCCCTGCACTGCTGCAGGAGGAGGTAGAGCTGGGAAGAAGGAAGAGGTAAGGGGAAGGAGTTTTTAAGGTTTTATTTTACTTCTCATTATCCTGCTCTGATTTTGTTAGTAATAAATTCAACTGATATCTCTTATTTTAGCCTGGTTTCCCTGTGATAGTATTTGGTGAATGATCTCCCTTTGTCCTTATCTCAATTCATGAACCCTTCGTTATATTTTCTCTCTCCTGTTCAGCTGCAGAGGGGAGTGACAGAGAGGCTTTGGTGGATGTCTGGCATCCAGCCAAGGTGAACACAACAAAAACAAAGTAATCATCATGGGAACAGAAACAAAATCACAGTTTTTCCGTCTCCCATGAGAACAGTTACATTATCCAGCAGAATTATTAGGACTTCTGTTCCTTGATTTCAGTTTTGCACGTTCTGCCTAACATTGCTGGCTGTGCAAATGGCTTGGCTTTAATAGAAAGACATTGTGTGCCTGTGTAGTCTGTAACTTGAGAACTGTCAGACTCGCATAAGGATGCAAGCTTAAAGCCCCTGGGGACAGGCAGGAAAACTTCCAGATATTCCAGTCCTGAAGCTCTACTCCACCACTCAGATAAGAAGTTTTTGTTGAGAAAATTTTGGCGTGTCAGCATACGCTATAATGTCTCCTAAAATGCAAATTATGTCATAAAAAGTGAGATGCTGATGAAAGTCCCTGAGTGGAGATAGAAACAAGCTGATCTCTGTGACCCTATCAATGTATCTTAAAGTCTGATGTGCCATTTCTTTTCACATTTTGCCACAGACCAGATGTGCTTTGATATGCAACATGTTTGAACAGCTAATTAATATTTAAAAGTGTCATTCTGGCATAATCTGTATAAAACTACACTTGGAATGCACAGCATCGTGTCAAATACAATTTTAAAAGAATCATGTTTAGTAAAATGGTTATGAATGCCCACATGGGTTGCATATGTTGCAAATACTTCTGGATATATTGCAGAAAACACTTTTTTTTCCTGTCAATTTTGCTATTGCCTCATTCAGAAAATGAGACTCACCTTTGAACATTTAAACATAGTGAAAGCACATTTCCAATTAAACAGCCTTTGGAAAAGTATCCATTACATCTACTGTCTTTAAAATAGAAGGTTTATTCTTTAAAGTCAGAAGCCATTAATAAAATCTTCCTTAGAATAGTTTCAGTGTCTTAATTTAAATACAGATTTTAAGATTAAACCAACTATCTCTCATTGAAGAAAAGAAATGCACCAATTAGTTAGGAAAGAAAAACAAAATTATACCTTCACTTCCAATATAGTACTTCTTTGAATAAATATTTAATATTTCTATAATTATATTTTCAGTAAACTATTATTAAATAAAGGATTTATACCTTTTAAATCCCAATGGTACTATTTTCTTAAAAAGTGTTTCTCACAAGTGTTCCATCTACCGATTTTATTAATATTTATTTGTCAATTAATTTCAATTTCACTTTATTTGGTGTTGGCACAAAAATTGGACCATCTGCAACAAAATCTTTCAAATACTCTTTACAGACAAAATTTACAAAACAGAGCCTTTCACCTTCCATTCAATTCCAAACTGGAAACCTTTAATCGTAGCGGCAGCTATAAAGGCAATACAAGGCATACATATACAAGGCATGGTTTTCTCTGAATGGAATTATTTCTTCTGACGCTGAAGCTGGCATTACTTTTACACGAAATGGCAGTAGGGTAGGCAATGTCATAATGTTCAGTGGTTAGTTGCCTTTTTAGCTTTACCAGTTCTTTGAGGTGTAACAGCTCACTGAGTGGAAGCAGGTGGATGTTCAAAAATTTCTTAAGTTTTATAGCCAGCAACTTTAGGAGCTTTTCTGCAACACTGGGTACTCTGTAGCTACAATCAAAGAAGATCAACCATATCATTATTTTTTTAACTAATTGGCTAACATAGAATATGATAAGCCACTTATGGTTTTGTAACTTTTCTCAGACAGCTATATTCAACATTTCAGAAAACATAATAAATGCATCTGTAATCATAAGTGTGAGCATAAATAATTTGTGCACAGCAACTAACTTGAGAATTTTTTTTTTTAAATCCAAATGTACCAATTAGTAATTACAGTAAATTAAAAAAGCAAGATGACTAGGCACCTACCAGCTTTTCATTAAATCAGGACAGTTTGTGGAGCTGCACATGGAAAAAAGTACTTTGTAATGCAGAGATCAATAGTGTGAGAAAGAAGGGGTGATCTGACTATTTTAATTATAAATTGATCTCTTTTATTCAGGTCATGGACAGTGGCAGTATAACTCAAGGAGGTACAGCTGAGTAGCTTTGCAAGATAAATATTTTCCACAAAATACAAAAGTCACTGAAAATTGTAGGGTGAACAGAAAATAAATACAAATCAAAGGTAAGAGTAAACAATTGTATTTTAATAACATACCCTAATAACAAAACCATACTTTGCTAAATTATTTAATGCAACGATGATAGTATATAACACATTTTTCAAAAATACTTAACAGCAAGTAGTGAGGCTCTGCATGAGAACAACTAACGGTACAAGTAATTTGCCCCACATCTTACATGTAGGAATTTTAGATCTTTGCTTCCAAGTGCTGTGCTAAAACTTTACCTTTCTCATAAGATGTTAAATTTGTCAGATGAATAATTCTCTAAAATATTTATGCCTATAGGTTACAAAACAATACAGTTTATTTAAAATATAGGTTTTTATCTTGCAGGCAGTAGCTTAGAGAAATAAACTGTTTCTCAGGTAATGAGTTTTATTTGGTCAAAGCTTTCCATTTTACTTTGGTTGGAATTAGCTTTGCAGTCAGATATTTCCTAAGATCTTGAAATCAAATACATCCCCTTCTTGGCATGATTTTATACTTTCCAAAGCCCAACTTGGAGTTGGTCTGTTGGTTTATGGTTCTATGAAGCCACTGAAAGCTGCTGTGCCTTTTTAGAAGTGTACTTTAAAAACAATTTTTCCTACACAAAAGATAATGTATCTAATCAATTTCAGGCAACTATATTTAATAAAGAAGTAGTTATGTATGGCACACAGTAGTAGACAGCAACATGATGATTAATTAGAAATCAAACAGTATTGATGGCTTTCAGAGATGCATTCAGTTATATTATCTATTTAATAAAATTAAACCATAGATATTTAATTATTAATATAGTCACAGTTTAAAATAAATTTTTAGGATGCAGTCATCACTACATGTTGATTTTTTTTCCCAATTATTGTCTTTTTATCATCTTTTAAAACTCACAGATTACTTTTGTAAAAAGCTTCATATGCCAGATCAGCAAGGGCTTGTTCATATGAGCTTCATATTCTGCAATTTGTATATTTCATACATTTTTCAGTGAAAAGGAAAAGAAGGAAGACAAGAGCAGATAGTCTATAGTTTTGAGGCTTTTTAATACGTGTTAGTTGGAAGACTTCCAACAAAAAAAAAGAGGACATTTTTCTCCACGTAGATAGAAAAAATAGATATATTTTTGGTACATACACACATGGACACATCCAGCATGAATGATAAATATATGGATATATAGATATATGCATGAAGTAAACAGCACAAGTGAAAAAAATCCTTTTAATTGGCACAACTCTCTTTTCTTATTGACTCTAGGAAGTCCAAATACAAATTGGCTCTAAAATATAAATAAATTTTTAAAATTTGAATCACATCTTTTATAGAAAAAACATGATAAAGGAAGAGATGTTGACATTCAGTAGACTCCTTTCTCTCTGAATCTACTGTTAACAGCCATGTAAATTATAGCATTATCTCAGGAACTGTTTCAAGAGCAGTCTTTCAAAGGTGATCATTGGAGTTTATTAAGGACATTGCCACTGTTCTCAAAATATGTCATTGAAACAACTTTGTGGTTTCTGTAGTAAACAGTTATATATTACTGGATTGCTGTGTTGAAAAGTTTATACCTTTCATCTTTGATGCACTTGCATTTCAGAGAAACATGAACTCTATTTATCATATGAAGTTTCTAAATCCCTTCCCTGTGGAAGACAGATTGTACATAAACATAAGATGCTGTATCACAAAACAGGATAAATCTTCCTTTATTCATATTCTGTTCATGCTTCTATTCAACCTGAATCCTCATTAAGTAAATGGGAATGCTGCTGCTGATTTTGTTAGAGCTGGAACACAACTCCTCAAATTTGTCTCCTCTTACTTTCCAGAACCTCAAAGCATTCTTGTTCCTTTTTCTCAGACTCCTATTATGCTTATAGATTATTGTCCTTCCTTTAAAAATTACCCCTCAAGTAGAAAGAAGGCTGTATCTTGAAACTCATTTTGTGTTTCCACTGAGGACTAGACTACAATGCACTTGCTAATTGTTGCTGCTTGTCTGTATCACACATAACTTTCAGGTTCCTTCCTTCCGTAACTTACAGCCCTCAGCTAGCATTTGAGTTAAAACCTTCTTTTTGACTTTATGTCTAAATTCCTCCTTTGGCAAAAAAACCCCTGTCTCTCTCAATTCTGATTAAAAGCTTCCTTAAGTGGAAGAGCGATACAATTTTTTTTTATGCCGTCACTTTGAAAATGCTTAATCTGAGCAACTGTGGCTATATTACATTGTATATGTTTCTGTGACAGTTTTCTGTACAGTCTATGGACAGAAACAGGTATTGCTGGAGTCCAATTCATTTTTCAACAGATGTCTAAACTAGGTTGTATGAGTTAAGGTGTCTGTACCAGACAGGGTAAGGTAAAGGTGAGGAATGGTAGTATACACCAAACAGTAGAGCAGAGATGTGGTTTTCTCAGTCCTGTTACTTTAGCAGTTACTTGCAGATCTGTAGCTTACTCTGAAGCAAAGTCTTAGTCATGCTTATGTAAGTATGAAGCTGATCCTCAAAATATCTAGAGTGTGTCACATACTTTCACATGACAACGTTACTCACCACTTTGCCAAGAGTTGTGCAATAGATACACACACAGCAGAGCCCAGTTCTATTTTGCATCCTTACTTATCAAGTATCATTGTAGCTAAATTCAATATAAAGTCAAGTTTCATATTAAATTTCAATTAAGTTGTTGGCCTCTAATTTCATGTTATAAAAGAAAGAGTAAAATCCTGGAGATGTTAGACCTGACAATTTTCTGCATATATTTGGTTACTTGGAAAAGTCTATGTGTGATGGGGGCTGATGGACCCTTAACACTGTAAAGGAAACCATTTGTGTTCCTCTGCCTCCAGACACATTCTGAATGCCTGGTTTTGGTAGTGAGATATTTCGACGTTGAATTGGCAGTGAATCCTAATGTGAGACATTATTTAAGGAACACACGTTTGACGGCATAGGTAATGAATCTTCAACTTCAAAGAACATAAACCACTTCAACCTCTTCAAATATAGATGAAATTACTTGTGTTGTAAGGCAAAATTTCTTGCAGTCCATGATTTCTACCTGCATTATTAATATTTGCCTTTTGCTTTAGAGCAAGTACTCACAATAAGAATTCAAGTTGCTATAATAAAATCCCTATTAAAAGAAGTAATAAACAAACTGACTTAGATAAAATGCAAAAGAAGATACTGGATAAAATATATGCTTGCTATTCTTCCTTCCATTATGTATTTTACTACATTTTGCAGTATCAATAATCTAATAATATATGAGTAAATGCCTCTCTTCAACGTACTTTTCAACTAGATAAATAAAACTTTAATTTCCTTCCAAAATATGGTAACCAGACCTGTGACTGTTAAAAAGAAATTAATTAGAATAATCTTTATAATTGATGTGTATTTAAAAGAAAGCAAATTTTGAAGGATAAATTTTCTAAATTCTTCCCATTAGTTATTTATTTTCACCCTTTTCTTCCACTGCCACTCTTCCCTTCTAATAATACTGTAATTTTCCATATTTTTTATCCTAAATATGTTAACCTTTAAATACAGATTGCAATCCTGAGATTGAACCGGCCTACTTTATTCCTCTGGCATGCCCCTGTGTGCCTAAATATCCACTGGCATCTGGTAACAAGTCAGCCTTCAGCACTGGATCTGAAAATGCTATGAAATCTTAGTGGTGAAGATATCATTTAATGTTGACCATATGTACAATCCACTACACAGGTTTGCTTGTTCATTAAACAAAATCATCACCATATAACATGTGGACAGCCTCTTCTTTTCTGGCTTTTGCTTATTTAGCTTCTATTTCCCAGTGTTCATACATCTCACTAATTTAACTCAAATGTGTAAAAAGATTTAGTGTGATGGAAAGTAAATTCTTCTTATTTCAACTTGCATAGCATATCTGTTTTATTAATAGGTGAGTGGTTATTAAAAGATATATACTCATCATTTATTCAGCAACATATAAATGTATATGAGTCATGAAGGAAGAAAGGGAAATAGTTCCCACTTCCACATTTTTCAATATAGATAATACTTTATCAGATTTTATAAATCTAAGGTGCTCCATGTTTTATTTCTTCTCAACTGTTCATATTTTCCTGGAATTAAGTTTTTATTTATATATGAATCTCATAGCAAGTTTTGTTATCTAACAAAAATAAAGGTTGCCATATGCCTTCCTAAACAGAACTTTCATTTGCTTTTATTAGTTTGATGCATCAACACAGAGCAGATTGTTTTTGAAAAGTGCAGTTTCATACTGTCAAAGAAGTTCCAGAAAAGAATATATAATTTCAAAAATAAAGTCCATTTTATGAGGAGCTATTCTTTGAATGAAGTTTGATTATGTATAGCCAATTGCAACATCAAGATTACAGTCTAGAAAATACTGGGGGTCCATACCACCTTGTAAAATATTTTTTTCAAAAAGTAGTATAACTGGAAAAACATGAAAACCTCATAATAATAAGCATATTGAAAGTTATAGTAACAAGCATACAGAACTATCTTCTCTTTACCTGTTTTCTGTTGCTCTACACTTTTATTTTAAACACTGAGCTCAAATTCTTTATACCCCAGAAGTGACAGAAAGTTGCTCAATACAGTATCAAAATAGATAACAGTATATGCACTTGAAATGGATATTTCTAACAACTAGATTAGATTTTCAATGATCTCACTGACATTTATCTATTCAGAATACAGCAATTCATAAAACAAAATACAGCTTCAATTCTGTTTGGATTCATAAATATTCTAATCTTGTTCTCACAGGTAAATAGTGATAAACGGTTAATAACATTTAGCACTCTGAATTGATAATTTCAATTTATTTTCCAGTGCACAGGGCAATATTCTCTTTATTATTTTTATTTCTTTGTATAGTGTCGTTTTGGTTAATAACAACAAAGTCATTCAAACTCGAATGAGGAAGGTATGATACACCTTATTATCATTCCTCATAATATCTTATTGTTTACATAAATGTCTAAGTTGCTTGAAAAATCATTTAAATGCTATGCTGGTTTTTTTTAAGTAATCATAAAATTAGAGTACAGGAATTAGAATGTTGAAAGCTCAGGGGTAATTATATTTGTCATGCTGGTATAGAAGTACCATGAAAAATCACAAGTAATAAGTTTTAAAAATTCTCAATGCATATGAATGAAACAGAAGCAACACAATTTAAAAGACTATTCAGTAAAACATCCTTACAGAAAAGGAATATTCACATCATACCAATATCATGGAGGAAAAACTATACACCACACACTGAAAATTTTAGTGCTGCCATTTAATGAAAAGATAAGAGTTAGTGTACCAAATCTTCTTTAATTAAGATGAATTAATTTAAAAATCAATAATGAAAACTATGGCAATAAACCTGAAATGTAGTGGAAAATATCTTCTTCTAACCAGAGATATTATAAATTAACATTTTCTGAACATTTAACAGAATAGTGTTTAGGGAGTTTAAAAATGCATATGTAACAGTAAACCAAATGCTGGTCTTAGTTTAAGAAGACAAATGACTATTTTTTAACTTCTGAAATTAAGTGTTAGGCATTATACCATGTTCAGAGTTAGTGAAAAGACAAATAATTCAAAATTCCTGTGTGTAAAAAATAGCTTTTTTTACTGAACTTCTGGAAGTAGCATCAAGATCAATCAGGTATATAATAAATTAGTGCTAATAGCAAATGCTTAGCATAATATTGGCATATTTACAAAGCTAGGAAATCAGAATTCTCCAGATATATAACAGGTGTCCCAAAAACATAGGCTTACAATCAGTGGTAGTTTGAATAACTGCCTCTTGATCTTGTCTGCTCAAGTCTGCTCAAGTCCCGGGTGGATTGCCCTGTGTTCACCTGGAAAAGTTGTCTGACTGCATAGGAAAAACACTTATTTGACTGGTTTATTTGACTTGACTTTCAGACAAGTCAGTTTCCTAGTCTCGATTTCTGTACAGCTGCACAAATATCCGTGATAACACAGAACTGATGCAGGAGCACAAAGAGGTAGCTGGGGTGGGACAGAGATTCACAGCATGAAAGAGTCACCAAAAAAAGTTAACGAGTCACAGGTGGAACCAGATGAAAGCCCCACCAACATTGCAATAAATTAGGATTGTTAATTTAGATATCTGAGTGAAACACATGCAGACAAGTAGTGACAGCATTCCTGCCCTTTCCCTCCCAAAGTGTATATTTAATGTAGATAAATAGGGTGAAAATCAAGAAACAATCTATAATTCTCACTGTACAAACTAAGAAATCTACTTGTAAGAAGCACAACAGAGACATCACAGGAATGTTGTAAGGTATATCTAACAGCAGGAATTACAATTTAAAAAGTTTATTTTCTTATTTAATACCATTTTTAGAAGCCATGCCTTTTTCTTCTCTCTTTTTCTTCTCTCTTTTTCAGCCTAATGATGAAGCTCATTTTGCCATTTCTTCCTAGAAAGTAGCAAATAAGAACAAAGTCTCATTTTTCTCAGTTTACTGCAATGCTTCTAGGGGAAATAACCATGAACCTTCTATTTAGACCCACACCCCTTAGTTCTAGTATGAAAGTCATCTCTGCTTTGCATGAAGATTCTGTTACAGAGATGTCTTTTTCTCCATGATGTTTCAAGATTCTCCTAAGATGCAAACAATTAAATTGCCATCTTTTTTTCCTGGTCCATATAAAAAGGTACCTGTATGCCAAGCAACACAAAATACAACATTTAGGGATCCAATCTGTACTTCCAATAAGACAATAGTAGATACCTAATAAGCTAGAAACTGAGAGGGAGGATAGCAAGGCACAAAAAGAACAATGAGCTCTTTCCAAGCATCATAGGTCTCAGTCAGTTTTCTCAGATTCAGAATCTCTGGATTTTGGGAAACTGGAGCTCCTCTAAATTGAAGGTCAGAGAAAAAGAAACCTTCTTCTGACTATCTTTCTTCTATTTCTAGGATAGTTCTTTGGTTCAGATACTCAAATGGCATATATAATATTGCTGTTTTATATGAGAAAGCAATGTCGTGTGTAGGGACTCCTAAATTACATATAAGAAAACATTCCTTCGGGAATATATTCCTGAAGGAAAAAAGTAAAGAAATTGCCCTGAAATCCTACATTTAAAAAGCTATGCAACATGGGGTAGTAAGTTTCTGCCTTATGAACATTTTCACAGGATCCTAGCATATACAAGCTCAGTCAAGAAAATAGGACAAAAATTAAGGTTCACCTCTATTATTCTTTAAGATCCAGCTGCTTGATTTTGAAAATCTCAATTGAATTATTTTAATTTGTTTCTACATAGAATATAGTATAAAGGAAGTAACTGAATCAGAAAGGAGCTAATAACTACATCATTGCAATTTGTTTGCTTCTGGGCACTCTTTTCATGTAAAGGTGAAAATAGTTTAATTTAATTTTCTTTTTATTACAGCATCAGGGACAGCTCTCCCTATTACAGAATGAGTCCCACTATTAGTGAACAATTTAATTGACTGAATAATCATGAAAGCATTAATTTTTTACTTATCTTTTATGTCTCATATGCAGCTTTATTTATTTATTTATTTATTTATTTACGCTCCTCCCAATAACCGTTAGAAGCTTTATTTATCTCCTTCACTTCAAACAAAACAAGATTTTCTCATGTATCCTCAGCAGAAGGAGACTAAGAAAATTCCCAGGCTCTCTGAGATCTGAAATATAATCAACAACAGCAGTTACTGGACTGGTTCTCTGACAGAAAATATAATATTCACATGACTTCTAGATAGATACTGATCCAGCACAAGAGAACCATTCAGTGAAACAAAGTCTTTACAAGACTCACATGTTCAGCACATTAACCTCAGTTTGCTCCCTCAAATATTTGAATACAAGACAAGCACTCACACTAGAAAAAACTCCCACTGCTAGTATTAAGATGGACACCGTTTTACCATGGATATTTGAAAAAGAAAACTTCCTGTCTTCACCAAGTAAATTAGTACCAAAGTTTAGCTACATATTAGCTTCCACAAATCTGAAACTGTTGTGCTGGAAATACAGTTGGTCAGAAGTCAAGTGTTTGTTTTTATACTAGGCACATGTAAAGTAGTTCATAATTTACAAAATACATCTAAAGACTTTATATCTTCCTAAAAATCTGTCTTTCTTATACCCTTAGATCGTTCATAATCAGTTGTAACAAAAGTACACTCCAGAGGTAAATTTTCATTGAATTGAGTCTGGATGACAGCACTTAAGCACTTATCTTCTGGGCCCAAGATTTTTTTAGGGAAAAAGTAAACTGAACAAGGAATTCAGAAACATGTTTTTTTTCTTTTTATTTAATCCAATTTGATCAACTAACAAGTGGGTTCATTTTATGTCTCTGTGTGTTTGAGGGATATGCCTGAATTCTAAATTTCCTAGGAGAGAAAGTAAGAACATGCAATGATTGATCTATGGTCAATGCCAGTTTTTCCTTTAAAATATGGGGTAAAAGTAATCTATATCAAGAACCTGTGTATAATTAAATAATTTTTTTCAAAAGAACACGCATTATTTAATTTAAATTGAGTTAATTTAATGAAAAGCTATTTTAAAGGCCCTATGGCTGAAAAATTATGAAATAGGAAAACACAGTTCATTGTAAGGAAAAAACAGTGCAGCATTGCAGTGCTTTAGCAATCTTTGGAAATAAAAGTGCCCAATGACCTTAAACTTTCAGTTCTGCAGATAAAAATTCTTGCCAACCTCTCAATTTTGTTGAATAAGAATGCCAGATACTGAGCTCCATTCTAATAATCTGTCACAGGTAGCTCTGCTGTTTTTCATGGTTATTTTTAACCTTCTAACTTGCTGTCCTTCCGGTCTTTCTTTTCATTCTGCTGCTTTCTCTTCCATTGATTGTTTCAGTTGTTATTTGTGTGAGGAAATAATGTAGTATTTGATTCATGGCTATTAAGACTTTGACAAGAAAAGCTTTGAAATGAAAGATTATGTTATGATGGTCTAGAAATTCAAGTACTGAAAATGCAAATAGCTATTGTTTCCAAAAAAGTTTTATATTTAAGATAAGCTCACAATCTCTTCTGTGTGTTTAAAATGAACAGAGATATTAAATGCTATGAGGTCATCTGGGAAAATATCTTATATTGGAGTAGGGCAGTACAGGAATGCATATATAGCTAAAGTGTAATTCTGCCCACATTTCTACAAGGACAGATAAACACAAGGTATGGTCCACCAGGTGTTCTTGAAGGAAATTGCTCTAGTAATTTAAAAATAATTACACATTGTACTGAGGAAAACTAGGAGTAAGGACTCAAGCCTGAAAGAAGAAAGTAGATTGTGTGGCCTTTGGAACCAAAGTGTCAGCTGAATTAAATGAACGTTTAACACATTTGTTTCCTCCAGAAAGACCACTGGTGAAATAGGGTTATTACCTGAGGATATCTTGTTTTCTGTGCATTATATGTGAATATACTGATGTTTTAAAACTAGAAACTTTGCTAGAAAGCAGAATTTTGTCAATGAGGTTTATTTGGCTTTAAAAAGGAATATAATCAACAGATCATCTAAATTATTCTGAACAGGTATCTTCATTTCAGAAGAAGGAAAAAATGAGAAATGCCTCTGCAATATTTATAAAATGGGAGACTGCTTCTTACCTACCTTGTCAAATGAAACAAGATGAGCATTTAATGAGTAGTAAAAGTGAGAAATGCAAATTATCTTATCTTGTCTCCTATTCTGGTTTTCTGCTTCAAATACAACAAGTGTTCCCCTATAAAAAAGTTGTAAGTATTTGTACTTAAGTTGCACCACGCTCTGGGTGGAGACTTACCTTTACACTTAAATACATATTAACAGTACACCACCAGGAAACTCATGTTGAAATATACTCCTTAGGGGTTCAACAGGTTTTAAGGGTTTGGTGTTTCAAATAGATTTGATCTGCACAGGTTGACAAACAGAATCTGCTGAAAATCACATGAACTGCTCCAAAGTGTGGAGATTCTTCACAAACATTTTTATAGAATAAGTAAGCGGAAAAAAATTCTCATATTTTTTCACTGTCTTAGAAATTACTGCAATAATTCTTTTTCCTTCAAATTTCCACACACAGGAAAATAAACCTTAATTAAAGAAGTCAAATATTTGGCCAATCAATAAGCAGAGAAGAGCAGTGATTTGTCAGGGAAATTATTACATAGCCTTGATTACCTATGATTTGCAAAAGTGAAAACTATGAAGATCTGTAAATAATTGAGGTTAATAAACTATCTTCCTCCTTGTCCCACAACATATTCTGAATTGAGTATACATTAGAAATAAAATTATTTTAGATAATTAAAAACAGCAATCATAACTTGTTTGTATAGGACAGATCTTTCATTTTGACTAACACCTTCCTCTGCAAATCCTTAAAATTATTTCCATGGGATTATGGTGGTTTAAATAACTGTACAGGGTAAAACTGGCAGAATTAGGTTATAGGAGATTTTCTATGCTATACTATGATCACTGAAGAGAAGGAGTAGGAATTACACTACTAAAATTATTAAAGCCAAGTGGAATTTATAATTTTATATACACTTAAGAAACATTTCTACGTTAACATGAGGACAGACAAAATGAAATGGAACTACATATTTTACTTATGTCTAATTCTAAACTTTCAACATGGTCTTTGATGAAGGTATTGAAGTTTAATTTTATTTTTAAATCTGTGAAAGTATAATTATTTCTATTACTTGAATATATTAAAATTAAATAAACCCATTTACAAAAGTGTTGGGGGTTTTTTTCATTGCTTGTTTTCATTTGGGGTTTTTGTTGTTTTTTGGTGGTTTTTGTTGTTGTTGTTGTTGTTGTTGTTGGGATAGAGGGAGAGCTGGGACAGTACAAAGCCATGGCCCATGGGATAAGAAAAAGCAGAAACTGAGAATATATACTGTGATTTATTTAATGAAAAGACAATCTAACTCCTCATTTTACACTGAAAATGAGATATTTGAGACACTGAACAAAGTGAATTTGCTTAATATAGCACATCAATAGAGAAATACCAAATTCAATAACTTTATACTCCATCCACTGTAAATATAATCCTTTTATCTCACCTGCTTCTGCAGTACATTTTCTTACTGAAATGTTGCAGTACTCAAAAACTATTCAGAATGCTTTCTGTAAGATTTTTTCTGGAGAACAAATAAAGCACTGTAAGTGGGAATCAAGAGCACTCTAGGGACTTTGGAATCTATAAATACTTTACAAAATAGTTTGTCAACCTGATTTCATTCATATAATTAAAACACACAAAAAAAGATATACCTTGCAACCTGAGATATCTGTCAAAGGCAAGTCTATGAATCTAGGTGACCTAAGGTTCCCTTATTCTTTTCTTCATTTACTTACTTTTCATTTAGGTTATTGCTTTTGTTTTGCTTTGTTGTGGGGTTTTTGTTGTTCCTGTTTAAGTTAACCTATCAGTGTTTGAGACTCTTCCAGGTTTCACCCACAGTCACAGGTTACACATAATCCGAAACAACATACCAAACCATATTTAAATATGTGATGGTGTTGAATGGCAGCTTTTCTGTAACCACTGTATTACTTGGTCCTGTGGTGTGACTGGAGAAGTGGAATCTGTACCTGTGAGGAGCAAGGAGACCATCATGCTTAAGGCCAGATATTTCTGCAATGACAATGAAGAAGTACTATGTTGCCTAAGTAGGAAAAGTTAACCTCAAGTAATTTTTAGTTTTAGTTCAATTTCCTTAATTCACCTTGGACCAGTTTGTTTTGTTTTCTTTTTTTAAAAAAATCTCACTATTTATATCTAACTGAAGGTTATTTGTATAATAGAGATATAGAACATAATGTAAGAAGTAATTTCTGCTTGCACAAGAAGAAAGTGTTCAGAAAAGCATGAGAGTTAGTGCAACATCTAGCTGTAATATGGATAAAATATTGCTTAGAATCACAAGTGTATGCCACCTGGTAGGTGTTCAGGACCACTGTTACTGCATGCAAATCAGTCGTTATCGTAAAAACACAATCTTGAGGTCGCAATTTCTTCATCAGCATGTAAAAACTAGAGTTTCAAACAGGCAAAGCACTTTTTTTTTTTCAAGATGAAAATTGGATTTTCATACCTGTTTGAATCTCTGACCTTCTTTAGAGACCTATTCCTTTCTTTTTACAGCCTTTGCATTTATTCATTTTATTCTCACTGCTCGTCATTTATGTTCTATCCCTAGTTCTCTGTCTCTGGTTTTCATTTTTCTCTGCTTGTTTCTCTTGCTTGTTTAGTATTGCATCTCACTTCTATGGGCTTTGCCATCCGATGTATCTTCTAGTGATTGGGATTCCTATTTTAGGTTAAACATTGCTCGAGGCAAATGAGCTGTGATGTGGCTATAAGAGGTTTCAGAGATATTAGCCAGGCCCCAGGCTGCGGGAGTTCTTTCTCCAGGCAGCCCCATTCCCAGAAGTCATTTCATGTCCTCCTATATCTCCAAGACATGTGATTCTCTCATCCTCTCCTGAGGAACTAGTTCATCACAAAAGCCTACTCTTCTTCTCCCAAACCTGCCCAATAGATGATACTGACATTTTTCAGTTTAGTATCCCAGTACAGAGGTGCTCAAATGAGGCACACACAGAGGCAACATCTTGCTTCAAGCTGTTCTACTCAAGCAAATGAGAAGGGAAAATTGGCTGTATCAAAGACCTGGTGAAAGGATTTATGAAGGCCATACAAGGATGAGAATCTGTGATCACGGCAGCATCAAGAATTCAACAATCCTCCCATGTTCATGCAGAAAGAGTATGACTTTTTGGACTGGAAACACTTTGCCCTCCTTCACTTGGAGTAAGCCATCAAAACAGGCACAGGATTATTGCTACCTTAATCTAGATCCATCTTGTCCCTGTAAGCATGAGCATACTATGCCTATATATATGGTGGCCCTGATTGCATCAGTAAAATTTTGCCACACCTGTAAAAGAGGTGGGTGTTTTTGAGGTTAATTATTCAGTTTCTGAAGTGACAATATAGAGAAAAAGAGCTGATAATTATGCCACTGCATGTATGTGTTTACCCAGAAAAAAAGCTGGTAATCTTTCTGAAATCTTTTACTATGGTTTTTCTTTTGAAGTTAAGTAAAGCAAACTACACCTAAAATAGTTTTGCGTAGGTTAATGAACTACAAAGAAGTGAATCTTGGCCTAAATTGTACTTTAACATATTAATATTGCAGTAATAAAATTAACATCCTGGCAAGGAGATGGATGAGTGAGGGCAAAAGATATCTTTGGAGAAATTATGTAGAAATTATGGAGAAACATCAATTTGAAAACTTGTGTGGAGAGTGACTAAGCAGATTTGAATTGCCTATATCTTATAGGGACTTTTTTTGTACATACCTATGTCTTTGTGTTACTTTGATAATCATTGTCCTTGGGACTGTACATTGAAATATGTAGAGAGAAACAGTAAGGAAGTATTGCTTTGTATCAGTTCTGTGATTGACCATATGCATCACAAGTTCAAATCATCACCCAGCAAAGATGTTTCCCAGATCAAATGGTTTTAGGAATAAAGACATGGAAAGAAATGGAGTTTAGATATTAGTTCTGGTTTTATTTCCAAGACAGATTAATAGGGTATCCAAAATCTTCCCACCCAGCATGGTTAATTTCTCCACATTTTTATTTTCTTTCTCAATTCATATACCTTATTGACCACACAGTTCCCTCCAGAACTCTTCTGGCACTGTTTAATTTTTCTTTCCTCTGTAATTTTAGTTTAATGTGCCTTTAGAGTAACTATTTTGTATCAGTACAAATTGATTAATATAATATGTGCCTTAAATTATTCAAGTTACCATCTGTAAGTTTTTTTCTTATGTCCCATAAAGGCAAGAATTACAGACATACATGTTGTGGTAATGTTACCAAGTGCTCACATATAAAGAATTCAAAGAATTCTCATTATATAGGACAACAATTTACTTATGATAAAAACACACAAGAAGGTTAACAATTAGGAGAAATAATAATCAGGAAACAATACAAAGACTATCATAATTTAAACAAAGGTAATGCTGCAGTTTACAAGAGCATTAAATTCATAGTCTTGGCCCACAGTCTTCGGTCTGCTACCTTTACAAATCTCTTATGAAGTCCTTTAAAGTATTTTCATAGTGAATAAAATTATTATGAAATTGTTCATACTGCTGTAGTTAACACTGCATCAGCGGTTTTACTGTAGTCCTTGGTTTCACAGGTTCATAACTCTATAGTAAACATGTTCTTCAGTCTGAAGCTCAGCATAGAAAAGAGAAATAATAAAAACAGTAATTCAACTATCAAGAAGAATGCATTCATTCCGTTTCAGATTTTGAAAGAAAAGGAGTTCAAATAAGCATGGTAGTCTAAAAATTATTTTACTCTGTAAACTTTCAAAAACATTAGGCTTTACTGTGCCTTTTTATGGTTGTCCTGGTTTTTAGTGAAAAGAGGTTCATGATACAGATTGATGTATTTCAAAATTTTCAGAAGTATTTTAAATTATTCATAGTCCTCTAGACAGGTCCACAGCTTTGTGTCAGCAAATAATCTGCAGTGACTTTTAGCCTTTTAAGAAATACCCATGTGTACAAAGGGTATTTGTTCAAGGTTGACCATAACAGCTTTAAGTACCTATCATATCTGTTGTTCAATTAACCATTAAAATAAAAGGGAATAATAACACTAAGAAAAGGCAGAGATAAAGATGTAATGTTTTACTGAAGGAATAATGACTTTTCAGAATTAATACGGTTGTTTTGCCATATTGAACCTCACAGAACCACTAAAGCTTCATCATATATGGTGCAATAACTGTACCATATACCGTAACACAGATGACAACTCAACAAAAATAAAATCAATAGTTACCTTGAAAGTAGTCAGATACAGCCTTAAACACTAAGTGAGTCCAAGGAGTGATGCTTAAACTACACTAGAAGGCTTCCAGTGGGCAGAAGGGGAAGAGAAAGGGTCTGCTCCTATTTCATGCTCTCCCAAAGTCTCTGTTAAAAGTTCTTTTCTGTTGCAAAGAACACAATTTGCCAAAGCAAAATGCACAGTAACTTCTCTGTTGTGGTCAGTTGCACCAGGGAGCTTCTTTCAGGGTGATGCACCTCTATCATCCTGTTAATGTGAAAGCCAAGTGAGTCTGTGACTTTTATTTAAACATGTGATACTACAGACCTGTGCCTCTGCAGGACTTCCTGTGAGCTCCAAGGTTTTTTTGCCCACAGTTAGAAATCCCATATTCTGTATGAAGGACACTGATTTCTGTTGGGATGTCAAGTCACAATACACTAGTCATTACATCCTCAACTACTTTGCATTGCATTGTCCCCCAGGAGATACAGGGCTTCACAATTATAAACTGTCTCCTTTTAGCTTCTTTATTCATTGTATAAAAGCAAAAATATTGAAGAGGGGACACTGCTTAGAGTAATTCTTATTTTCATGCTACTTTGTAAGTTTGCATTTGAATTACTACATTAAAATCACTGTTAAAAAATCACCCAAAAGAAAGGTCACAAAACATACTTTCTTCTAAGAATACAGACAAAAAATAAAAAAAGTTACAAAACACAAAGTTAAAAGGGCACCGGCAGGAAAAATGTCATATTTTTAATGTGGATGTCATTTCCTTAGCTACTAATAACATTATATTTATAAAACTGAGAAAGGAGAAGGTAATTTAATTTTCACCATTTGTGTTGTACATTGCCAAAGGTCAGTCTCTTCACAGCACAGTATCTCCCTGCATCTGACATTATGTAAATCAGTTCACAAACCGCTCCACAAAAAGAAAACTAACATTAAAAATTATCTACTGACATACTTTATACATCATAGGAGAGATACAGCTTGGTAAAGTACTGAGCATTGGAGTGACAGAAAGCAACCATACTGAGCACAGGGCACATATCCACAAGGAACCAGCAGGGCTATATGTTTAGTATTAATGAAATAAGGGAAATTGCCAAATTTTTCATCTCAGCGGAACTTCTACAGTAAAAGAACTACTACAGCAAAAGAACTCTTCCATTTTCTCACAGCAGCTGGATGTCTTCAGACAGTTTAGAAATCCTGGATTAATGATCACTAATTCACCCTAAACTATCTACTCTGATTACAACAAATGCGTTTGGGGCTGAAAGAAATCTTATCGCTATCTGGCTACTTGTCATTATTAGTGGTATAGTATGTAGATGGTAGTAAAGCAAAAAAAATAGTTCACTTTGTTGTTCAGTGCTTAAATAGTAACCCTAAAAAGAGCAACCAAAATCTATTGTAGCAACCCTTGATACATATTGTGCCCCAGATCATTGTTCAGAAGTGTCAGATTAACATTAAATGTTCCCTTCTCTACTGAAGAGTTACAGCAGTCAATACAAGTAGTAGGAAAGATGACAGCACAACAAGAGAGTTTTGAGAGCTCTTGGCAGCAGGTGCACTTGGTTACAAAATAGAAAGAATGAGCATAGAGAGACCAATGCTGCTGGAGTGCAGCAAGAGTGTTTAAGCAAGGCACAAGCACATTAAAGTGGTTCACAATATCACAGCAAAGCATAGCTGTATCCAGAAAGAATGAGAGCCATCAGAATAGAGTTAATTCTAATAGAAGAAATACAGAAGATATTGCACTGCACTAAATATATGACAAATTAAAAGTCTGGTGCTCCATATTGTTTCTTCACTTTATTACAGAGCAATAGTGCTTCTAGTAATAATTATATCTACTATAGACCACTATTGGAAAACATGGGCATTTCAGTCCACTTGAACAGACCCTAACATTAGAATCGTAGAATCATAGAATAACCTGAGTTGGAAGGGACCCTTAAGGATCACTGAAGTCCAGCTGCTGGCCCAACTCCTGGCCCAGCATGGAACAGCTCCAAGAATCACACTGTGCCTGAAAGAATCGTCCAAAGGCTTCTTGAACTCTGTCAGGCTTGGTGCTGTTATCATTTTACTGGGGAGCCTGTAAAATATCAGTGTCAAAACATCCTCTGAGTGAAGAACCTTTTCCTAATATCCAATCTAAACCTTCCCTGATGCAGCTTCAGGTCATTCCCTCAGGTCCTGTCACTGGTCACCACAGAGAAGAGATCAGTGCCTGCCCTTCTGCTTCCCCTCATGAAGAAGTTGTAGACTGCAATGAGGTCTCCCCTCAGTCTTCTCCACGTTGAACAAAGCAGGTGACCTCAGCTGTTCCTCCTATGGCTTCCCCTCTAGACCCTTCACCATCTTCGTAGCTCAACTTTTGATGTTCTCTAACAGCTTTATATCTTTTTTAAACTTTGGTGCAACAAATTGCACACAGGACTTGACGTGAGGCCACCCCAATGAAGAGCAGTGCAGGACAATCCCCTCCCTTGCCTGGCTCTTGATGCTGTGCCTGATGCCCCCCTGGACATTGTTGGCCCTGCTGGCTGCCAGGATACTGCTAACTCATATCCAACTTGCCATCAAACAGGACCCCCAGGTCCTTTCCATGGTGCTGCTCTCATCTCGCTCCCCAGGCTGTATGTACATCCAGGGTTGGCCCACCCCAGGTGTAGAATCCCACACTTTCCCTTGTTAAACATCATATGGCTGCTGATAGCACAGTGCTGTAATTTTTTTCTGTACTTCAAGTTAACAACTCCTCTCAATTTTGTATCATCTGCAAACTTATTTAGTATACCTTTGGGTCCTATGTCCAAGTAATTTATAAAGATGTCAAACAGAACTGGCCCTAAGATGGAGCCCTGTGGAACCTCACTAGTGCCAGGAAACCAGCCTGATGTCAACCCAATTGGTATAAACTCTCTGTGCCCAACCCGCGAGCCAGTTGCTCACCCATCACATGATATGTTTATCCAGCTGCAGGCTGGAAATTTTGTCCAGAAGGATACTGTAAGAGAAATGAGGGCCTTTATTCAACTGACAGGACTATTGAGAAATTTTGTGACCAGCTACAATGTGGAGGACCTCTGTTAAGTGCCCAGGCATTAAAAAAGCACCTACATCAATGCCTCACTCTAAAACAGAATACTTGAGGATAGTGCCTTAGAAAAATACTTGTTTTACAAAAGATTGAGTTGAACCCATCCAGAAAGCAACAATGAAGCAAACCTTTGCAAATACAATAAAAATAAAGCTTCTGTTAAAAAAACCCATTCTGATTCTAAACAAAGAGTACAATTGCTGGTTACAGAGCAAAAGCTAAGGAAATCTGACTACAGTGTAACTGATACCTAGGAATGTTCTTAGACTACTAATCTCATAGCATTCTGATACTTTGTTTTTAAAAAGATATTTTAATAGGAAAGTCATTTCAAAATTTAAAAATTATATATTGCTGCTCTGCTAAACTCAATGTAAAAGTTTTTGAGATGATGTAAGTTCATCATGTCTATGTAAGTCGAGCAACAATTTCACCTGAGGCTAAAGTTTGCATTCAACAAAAACTTAGTTAAAAAATACATGAAAGTATATTCAATACTATGGAAAAACAAATACATTTTAAGAGGTTGTTTCTTTCATAGTTCAATTATTTCAATTAATTAATGATATTCAAAGAAGACATGCTTCTTCCCACTATCTCTATTGGGCATCCTGACTCTTAAGTATGACACAGCTGTTTTCTTTGAGGAACTGTTTTAGACAGTTAATAGTCTGCAGATAATTGACTTGTCAAATCTGTAGGAGCCACTCAAAGGTTGTAAAACTTTCTTTTACATTTGTAATATTAATGCCTAGTTTATCCTTGCAAAGAAGCAAAGACTGTTTCCTGCTTAACTTAGAAATCTCTTTTGCAATCAATTATGTGAGTACTTTGAGTTCTGAGCAGGGACTGGCATTGTCCAGGATGAAAAATGGAACAGACTGGATTTGATTTATTAGGTTCTTGTAATCCTTGTTCTTACTGCAACAGACAGAAAACATGCATGTTTATACTGTGAAACTAGAAATGAACAATTATACCAAAAGTATGAAGAAAATTACACACAGCCGTTACTATACTTCATGAAACAATCTCAATATATTATTAATTTTCTCTCTGTTTACTTATGTTCTTAGAGTTTTCCTCATGAATGTACTTGAGATTTAGATCTCCAGTGTTGCGAAGAAAATTTACATAAACATTAAGTTCTCAAAGGACTTCTCAGATGTTAGCAATGAAAACTTGGCAAGCATCCCACTCTCAGAGTTTGGTAAAGCAAATACAAACAGTTATTTTTTAAAAAATGAATTTTTTTTAAAGGAAATGTTATGTGCATAGTTATATAATGTTATCAGAGTTATTATATAAGTTAATAGAGTAATTTTTCTTTAGAAACAAGAATTTCCTTTGGCAAAAAAGCATAGATTATTAGCTGTATCATCTTCACTGAACCAATAGACAGTGGTTTGAAAGCAGGTAGTTTTCACCAATACCAACTTCTTTGACAAAAAAAAAGGTGCCAAACCAGCCGAAAAACAATAAGCAAAAAGCATTCATATTTATTGCTACGTATTGCTAACATCACCATATATTTGGAAGATCAAATATCTGAAGTCTTTTCTAAAAATGCATTTTTATTTTACATCTCTATAATCTGTTTATCAGTTAAACTCAACCCTTTTGCAAGTTAAAGTTTTCTTGATGTCCTTGGTTCATCAGAAATTAAAATATATTATTTCCAGTGTTTTCCATTATTTCGGTATACAGCGCTTGTTTGTTCGCATAAAAGTTTTCAGAGAGAAATTTGATTCTTTCTTGAAAAGTAAATCATATTTAGGTGCATAATTATCTCTGAGGATGTAGACAGATGTATAAGAGTCCTAGTTTACATGAAGAAAACCAAAAACTTGGGCATTTAGAAATCAAGTGAAGTTTGTCTAAAATGCTTAAGCTATATTTTTTGAAAATCAGGTGTATCTGTGAGGCTGGATTTTCATGGGTATATATTTAGATATTCTTCAGTTTTCTGAGTGATCTAGAGTGTCTCTCTTGTAATCATAGTATAATAGCTGCATATGGGAAAAAATTCATCCAGCTTTTATTAATTACATAGTTTTTGATCAAGAAAACTTTATTTGGAGTGGTCTAATTTTCTTGATAGAATATAAAGTGAGTCTAGATTACTCTGGACTTAGGATCTAACATTTAAACTGAGACAAATCCGACTTTATATCACTTATATTCATAGTTTGAACAAGAAAGAAATTTTAAAAATCTGTATTTTTCATACATTTTTTATACTTGAACTGAAGGTTAATTATATAGAACTGGCTAATAATAAAATTTGGACCCTGTATTTCAGTTGTATATTTGAGAAAAATATTAATAAAAATGCTGATCAATGAAAGAAACCACCAATTTTCTCTGAGCATAAAAAACTTAGGACACTTTGTAGTGTGATGCATTACAGCTTAGGACATGATTTCTACAACACAGGGAAAAGATCTTTCTCTATATCATAGACATTCATTAGGCCATAGTAACTTACAGTGCCATCTCCTGTGGCTACACAGAGTTAAACTCTAGAGTGATATAACACATGGTGTTACTTATTTAGTAAGCCAAATAAAAGCTGCACGAAAATTCTCTCTTCCCTGTAGCCAAAGACATAGAAAAACATTAGGTAGGATCTTAAATCACTGCTTAATTACTCAAGCTTCATTATTAAAACAAAAATATCATGCAATAAGAATGTGTCATGCTCATGCAAAGCAGGTCAGAATTCTTCTTGTGGCACACAGGACACACAAGCTATGTAGAAGATAAAAAAAATAATGGAAATTTCATTGGAATGGATTTAAATATTCTGAAGCATTTAAAACTGGTGTGTATAGGTATAATTATCTGATAATAATGCATGTGGTGGGTTGACCTCAGCAAAGGCCAAATGTCATTCAAGCCTCTCACTCACTCTCACACAGGACAGAGAGAAAATAGAAAGAAGGCAAGAAGGCAATGAAAATATAAAAAAGTGGTTTCTTTACACACAATATCTGTGCAAGTCTACATGAGTATCTAGTCAGTAAACTGACTTTTTTTGTATTTCAGGTTCTAGGCAACCCACTCATTATTGGCAGAAATGGCAGCAACAAAAACTGGAAAAGCCCTCAGTAAGACTGTTATAATACAGTGACAAATACTGAGATGCGTAACAGCCAGAAAACTCTCTTGTAGGGAGGATTTTTTAAAATTTAATTCAGAAATATTTCTTTTACGTGAAGAATAGATTCTCAAATATGTTTACATTATTTTGGTTTCTTTACACGTTAATGGTGCTTTAAGACCTTTGTAAATACAATAAAAGTTGTAACCAGTTTGTTCAAAGACAATGATTTAGAAAAGAATTCTGACAGACATTAAGCAGCAAATAGAAAATTCGCTGTAATAGAATCTGAGACAATTATGGTACCAGTGATTGAATAACCCGCTCATTCACCCTTCTAAAGGATCGAAAGAAAGAAAAGAATTTTACAAGCTGAAAACTTTTAGATACGAAATGTACCGTATTAAATTAAGATCTTCCCTTTCAGACTGCAAAAGATTTTACAGCAAATGTTTCATCTCATTCATATTTAAATTATATGAGTTCATAAGCAACTTTAAAAAGAGTCAAAATTAATTTAGGGTTTTTTAACATTTGTAAAATGCAGGTTATATCAAGGGCCTTAAGTCTACTGAATCTACAGATCAGCATGGCTCCAAATGACGAGCAATCTATCTACAACAAACTTTGCAATTCAAAATAAAAAAAATTGTCACAGACTTCAGTTTGCCATATACTTCTACGACTGCTATTACACTGTCTTTCCTTCTGAATTAGCACCTGTAGCTAATAGACATTATGCTATACTCCAGGCAAAATGAAAACAAATACTAAAAAATACGATATTTCTTAAAAACCCTACAATTTTTTTTCTTAATCTGTTATTAGATTTAAGAATGAGACATTGAATTATAAAGTCTTGTACAAAAAGAAGAGCATTGCTTGTCACACCACATTTCTTTAACGTAATCCACAACACCTAAAAATGGAAGAAAACACCTAAAAATTAAAATATTAAAATATCTCCAATTATTTTTCTGATACCCAAATAAAAAATATTTATATATTTAAATTTGTTTATTTATAGATTCTAATGCACTTTTTTGTATAGTTCATAAAATAATTTAATTATTTTTTGATTGTTAGCTTTATTCTGATTTCTTATGTTCAATTTAAAAAAAAAGAAAAAAAAAAAAGTTGAGTATATACTGCTCTTCAACTTATGAAGCATAGAAGGACTATTAAGTCTGATTACATTTTTGAAAAGCAATGATGTTTCTTTCAAGTAACCTGAGTTGTTTCATATCCATATAAATTTTGTATGTCCTTTCAGATTATCTAGGCTCACACTATTGTTTCATTGTAAAAATAATTTTTCATACATCTTGATACAGTTGTAAACATGTATGTTTTTTCTCTATGGAATTTGATTACTTTAGAAAAAAAATATGTAAGTGGCACTATGTACACTGGGATATAAATTAGGACTTTAATAATTTCATTCATTTGAAGACCTTTTGCTGTGTTGTGGATAAATTAAATAAAATCTATAAGGATAAGGCCATAATGGAATACACAAAAATAACTCAACCACTTCTATTTGAGAGATTTCTGTTGCCTCTCAAACTGGTCTGTCTAATACTCTTTAGGTTTGGTGATTGACAAGATGATTTTCCCATCATAAAAATATGTATTCAGTGTGACATTTGCTAAATAGTCAAGCTATTAATAGAAAGTTTTGGTACAGGGAAGCCTATTTTACACTTGCTCAATATTTATTACCAAATACATTTTGTGGAGGGTCTTCATATGTTTTAACTATTTACCACTATAAACAGGTAAAGCAATGCTCTATCTACACTGTTCAGAAATTACAGGAAAAAATCCTGCCACTGAAGTTCACCATATGTGTCTTTAAGAAACATATGTTTGTGTGTATATATATATATATGTGTGTGTGTATATATATATATATATATACATATAAAATGTAATTCTAATGTATCTAGTCACATAAATTTGAATTAGAGGGTGTTTTTTAGCAGTGGTTCTATTCCTTTAGATGTTGGTTCTGATTAGTTAGTAGAGGCTTACTTCCTATCTATGATTCTCTAACTCAACATGCTTCAGCAAAACAAAAATGTCAGAATTCCAAAAGCACACCAGTCACCATGAATACAAGATAAAATAAATGGAAACTAACATTCAGGAGAAGTTTTTATATTGGATTTAAGAATAAGGGTTATTTTTTAAAGAGTAATCTGGAATATAGGAAAGGATGCTGTAGAAAAGGAAGATATAGGAGGAAAAGTCTGGAAAAGAGACTGCTACTTATTAAGGATAAGGCAGAATAAGATAAGCGATGCAAGATCTTGAAGCATTAGATAATTCAGAGAACTTTAAAGTAGGAGATATGATTTAATCCTATGGGAATACAAGGTTGTCACTGTTTTACTCTACTTGAAATAAAATAAAGGGGTAACAGAAAAGGAAGTACATTTATTTAATTTCTAATTTGGATGTATTCATGTGTGCATGCACAATAGTCTCTAATGGACCAGCATCAATACTGGAATTACAGACGAGATGGTGAGATCCATAAAATGATTTACTAGTAGAAATAGCCCATATTCTAAATAGAATGTTTTTCACAACACTGCAGTACATCGTCTCACTTGTACAAGTGAGTTGTTGCATATTCTGTGTTATATAAATGGACAGAAAAACCCAAACAAATAAAACAATAAATAAAACAGGAAAGGCTAAGAGACCTGATAATGAAAAGCTATTGCATTCTCTAGACAAAGCAAAGATTCCTCATAAAAAGCCAGGATTTCTGTTCTTTGGAACCATTCCTTATTGGTAGCAGATCTACCTGGAAGATTTCTTCTTATAAAAGATGATGTGCCAGAGGAAGGATGTTTCTGAAATTAGTCTAAGTTCAAAATAAGTTATACTGTCTTGTACTTGGAAAGCACTTACAATCTGCTCTAAAAAATACCTGCTAAGACTCAGATGTGAAGTGATAATATGTCAAGCTCCTAAAACTAATTTATGGTTTATAAATGTCACTAAAGAAAAAGATGTACACTGATTTGGTTAAAAAAAATCCACCACTTACTAATCTAATATCTTCTGTTTCTGCATTTCCCTCTGTAGACATTTTATTTCAATTATTCACCAAGGAAAGATCAGGTCTTAATTTTATAGGCAGTGGATGTTAACACTTTGGAAGGCAAGATTTGAAAATCTCTCCAGATCTTATCAGAAAAGATAAAAATAAATCTAAAATATATTATTCAAGACGGCATTTCCTCAATTATGTATGTTAGACAATTTCATACCACACTGCATTTGAGGGATATAGTTGGGTTTGGTTTTGAATAGGAAAATCACTGGCAGGAACAGTCATTTCTCTGAAATAACTTAGTGTGGCCACAGTACTTTCTCATACCCATTTTTACCCATTCTCATTTCTCGTTGTCTCATCTGAATGTAGTTTTTTTTTCTCTAATCATCTTTCTGCAATGGGAGAGCTTCAAAATATATAGGGATCCTCTTTTTTGGATGTTAAACTATGTAAAAAGCTTTATAGAATCCTTTGAAGAGGTGATGGATAGCAGGCCTCAGTATACCTCAAGTATTTTTATTTTAAGCACCACATACATACACAGGGGATAAGTATAATTTTATTTTCAACTTAGACAACTGCATTAAACACATTTCCATTGAAAAGTTCTCTTTAGTGACAACACAGAGCAAACTTGCAATCCATGCATTCATTCCTGTTGGCCTTTGAGCTTTCAAATTAACCATAAATACATACATATCTATCTATCTATCTATCTATCTATCTATCTATCTATCTAGTAAATTGCAAGGGAAAATAAGGAAAGATCAATATATTCACTAAAGGATTAAATAGATAAAATTTTATACAGGTGTGTGGTTTAACTGTGGCCAGCAGACACAACCCTACATAGATGATAGCTCAACCCTCCCTTGTGGGAGGATGGAGAGAATCAGAAGGGTAGAAGCGAGAAAACTCATGGACTGAGATTAAGACAGTTTAATAGAAAGAGCAAAAGCCATGCACACAAGCAAAGCAAAACGAGGAACTCATTCACCACTTCCCATGGGAAGACAAGTGTGCAGCCATCTCCATGAAGCAGGACTCCATGCAACAGGGGGAAGACAAATATCATCTCTCTGAATGTCCACCCCACTACCTCTTTCTTTCCCCCTCCACAGCTTTCGTTGCTGAGCACAGCAGTGTATGGTATGGGATATCCCTTTGGTCATTGGCATCAGCTGTTCCAGCTGTGTCTCTTCCCAATTTCCTGTGCACCGTCAGCCCCATGGTAACAGGACAGTGTGCAAAGCAGGAAAGGCCTTGACAGAGTATTAGCTATGACACTGCTCTGTCATAGCTAATACTTTGCCATGTTATGAATACTGATTTGGTCACAAATCCAAAACACAGCAACATACAAAGTACTATGAAGAAAATTAGTTCTATCCCTGTCCAAGCCAGCACAAAGATCACTTTTAATTCCATTCAGGGGAGAAATGTTAGAAGAAAATATGCAGTTCTAGTCCAGCCCCTCAGTAATATTGGTCTTACTGACATCCTTAGTCAAGCTGGATAAAGGGCAGCAGAAGCACAGCTTCTCACATTTCAGATGTAAGACACAACTCTTTGACCTTGCCTTGCAGAGAATTAAAAATCCCAGTGTACAGACATAGTTCATCCATGAGGAGAAAAGGGAAAATCAAACATGATGTGACAGACTATGTCATGTTGCTTAAGGTTGCTATTGATCCTGTGGTGATAACCACGATACGGAAACCTACATAACAAGCTTTCCTTTCAATAATCAACTAGTAAAACAAAATAATCTTTATCTATTTATTGTCATTTTGCTCTTATATATTTTCATCAGACAGCATATGTCCTTAGATGATTCACATAATTTTACAGTACAGAGAAGGCAACTCCTGCTTTCAGTCTTTGACTGCTTACTCTAAAAAAATACATTGCTGTTCAGTGTGGATCTAGTTCATGTAAAAAAGACATTGTTTTGCTTTATCAAAAGGCATTATACCAAGTACTTCTGTGTGTTTGACTAAGATATATAAAACAAAAAAGGTGTATGTGGTTAGTCAATGCATGCTATTGCATATATGCTGAAAATGTCTTCAACAAAGACATTAATTTCAAGGTAAAGAATAAAACCAATAAATACAGTTGATTCAATTAAATCTCTAGTAGCTTATTTATTTATATTTTACTGAGCCTCATAATTAAAGAATCAGAGTCTGGTAGGTGAAATGATTTTAGTGGAGAAATCAATATTTGATGCTAAATGTGCTAAAACAACAATTTTATTGCTTTTTGTAAAAATACATGTATTCAGACCAAACAAGCTAACCATGTTCATTCTACATACTGTATGGCTCAGCTAAATACTCTACTCCTAAAAGAAAAATACAACATTTGGTCATTTTTGCACAATCAATCTGACTCTGACTACTTTTGCATTCTTCCTTGCCTCAGAAAAGTATGCAAAAAGGAACAGAAATCCATTAGCTGTTTCTTCAGTTTTTAAACTCTTGGCAGAAAACCATTTTTTTTTGTTTATACAGGTTATGAAAAGGAAGAGAGCAGATGTCTGTGTTCTATATTCACCAACCTCATCAATATGATCAATAGAATATTTTTTTAGACCAATATTTACTGAAGATGGAAATGGTCTCTTTGGCTTAGAAATGGGTCTTGTTGCCCACATGAACACTTGGTAATACCACAGTATGTAATATCCCCGTCCTTCTTTCTTGTCCTTACTCTCACTGACTGTAAAGGCAAATTTCGGAATAGGAATAGATACAGTAAGTATTATGACCAGCATTTCTCTCTGCTCCCAAAGCCTGTTGAAAGGATTAAGGCAGATAAAGTTGTGTCAGCTGTCTCAAATGATCACTTTCTGGATATTTGCTGCCCTTGTAAAGGCAGAGTTCCATGAGTCATGGGGTTACAAGAAAAAGTCCTTTAATATATTTTTAGTATTCCTTATTGTTGCAGAGAAAAATTGAAAATTTCAATGGCTTAAAACAATAAAAATGGAATAAAAGGAAACAAAATGCATTAAAATACTCAGGAGGAAATTCAAACCTACTCAAAATCCAATTTTTGAGCTGTTAATTTTTGCAATATATATTCAGTGAAACTTGTTAAAGCAGCATGAGGGATTCCTTGTTTATAACATGACAGCAGTGAGATTTTGTCCAAAGCAAAGGAGAGATAGTAGCTGGCTTCAGATAGTTGGGTGAAACTGAAATTTTCTGTGCCAAGAACAGTCAGAGAAGACAGTAAGAAAGAAAAGGATATCGTGAGGAAAAATACTGCTAACATACTTCAGAAAAAGAACCAAGGGACAGAGCACTTTTAAGACAGATGTTCTGAGTTATGAACAAAACAAACAAATCTGCTATTTTCTTCTTGCTATACTCAGGAAAATAACCAGACACGTACTTCTGCTAATTAAAAAAAAAAAGGTTGTTCCAGTGTCAGTTTGTCTTCCTTGTGAAAGTGTACACAAACCTGAAGAAAAACTCATGAAATACTTAGAGCAAGTAGAAATGAAGCATAGATAATATAATGAAAATTGACATGTCAAAAATTGCAAAGCAAATTTTCCAGTTTTCCATTATTAAAAAAAAATTCACATTGCATGCAAGAATAGATAAGAAGAGAATTTTTTAACAACTATTTTAATATGAGAATGACCATTCTCAATATGGAGAATTATATGGCCTACTAATTGCTAAACCTTCTAGTATGCTAAATACACTATTCAATCAAGTAATTGATATTTACAATTTAAAATAATGACTTAATTCCTAAATTACAAAAACTGTATATAATTTAAGAACACATTTACACATTTACAGGATATGTTTCAATGCAAAGAAAAATTCAAAGGAATAAGGCATTCTTGGTGAAAACTGAACCTTTGTAAAAAAAATAAAAAAAAAAAGTAAGTTCACAGTCTGAAAAAGCAGTATGCTTCCATACATAATGCCATGACATATTGATTGCCATACACAGCCTTAGTAAAATATGTGACTCTGCTTCAGTAGCTGTCCTGCATGTAATCTACTGGTTTAGTTGATTATCAAAATCAAAGTATGTGAAAGGAAACACGTCCAATCAAACTGAAAAATTAACTAAAAAGTACATACATGTTCTATTGCTTTCTGCTTTGTATCTCTGCTATATTTTAATAAAATATTACTATATATTGAGTTTGCATCACCAGGGTTTGCTAGTAGTAGGGATACAGGGGTGACTGCTGCAGGAAGCTGACAGAAGCTTCCCCCACTGTGGGACAGAGCCAATGTGAGCTGGCTCCCAGGCAGCCAAGGCAGAACCCATCAGCGACAGTGATAGCACCTCTGCAATAATGTTATTTAAGAATTGAAAAAAAACCCAACTGCAATGGCAGCCAGAGAGAAGAGGGAGAATATCTGAGAGAAACAGCCCTGCAGTCACCAAGGTCAGTGCAGAAGAACGGGGAGGAGATGCCACATCAGAGATTTCCCTGCAGCTTGTGGTGCAGACCCTGAGAGCCAGGCTGTCTCCCTGCAGCCTGTGGAAGTCCACAGTGAAACAGCAGATATCCACTGGTACAACGTGGAGGACCCCACACCAGAATACATAGATACCTAAAGGAGGCTGTGACGGTCCTGGCAGGATCTGTGGACCCACAGAGAGAGGAGCCTGTATTGAAGCAGGTTTACTGGTGGGACTCGTGATCCCACTGGGGACCCATGCTGGAGCAGCCTCTTCCTGAAGGAATGTGACCCATGGAAGGGGACCCACACTAGAGCAGGGGAAGTCTGTGAGGAGTCCTCCCTCTGAGGAGGAAAGAGCAGCAGAGAGATGTGATGAATTGATTGCAACTCCCATTGACCATCCCACTGCATGTCTCATGAAAGGGCAGGTAAAGAAAATAAGGAATGAAGATGAGCCCAAGAAGAAGGGAGAGGTGCAAGGAAGGTGTTTTAAGATTTGTGTTCATTTCTCATTACCCTACTCTGATTTCATTGTTATTAAATTTTAATAATATCACCAAATCGAGTCCATTTTGTCCATGATGGCAATTGGTCAGTGACCTCTTCCTGTTCTTATCTCAACCTATGAGCTTTTCCTTATATTTTCTCTCTCCTGTTCTGATGAGGAGAGCAATGATAAAGTGACTTTAGTGGGCACATGGCATCCAGGCACAGTCAAGCCACCACACCGTGAAATTTTGATAATTTCATAAAAAAGAATATTCACGAGTGGTCCATCAAAGTCTTTAATTTTATTTACCGTCAATATTTTTTTCACAATATTTACCAGTGCTGTTTTCAAAAAAGAGTAGTGGGCACAGCTGTGGCCCTAAACACTTCATCACAAATGATTCTGGATCCATCATACTTTTTTATAGATAAACATAAAGATTAATTCAATGCAGCAATACAAGAATAAGCAGTTTATCATTGCAAAACTGATGTGCACAGTAACACAATGTTCTCTGGCTGTATCAGTGGCCCTAACTATGAGTCACCAAAAAATTCTCCATTGCATACTAAATGCCTTGGGCACACTGTGCTTTGACTCATAGGTACCTAATATTTGGTGTTACTGAATAATACATATGAACATCATTAAACATGAAGTCCAGGGACTATGGCAGAAATTGAGTTAGGTGTTTGCTAATACCAAAATTAGGTTTTACGTGGGTTCTATCTAATTTTCAAATATACCTTTATTCAAAGGTGTTTGTAGCTGTATTATTTAGGGCAGAATAAATCCTATTCTGCAGATAAAATTGTTGTAATTATTGGTGAAAAGACCCTATATTTGTAACAGATGGGATACAAAACTTATATACTTTATCTTCTTTGCCGAAAATGCACTCTGCTAATGCATTCAGCATGCAATTTTACCTTTTAATTATATAAATATAAGTTTAAAAGGTATTTTAAAATGCATTTTATAGCCCCAGCTTTACAGTGTATGTTTAGTATTCACAAAACAAAAAAAAATGCAAAGATGAGGTGCCATGGAGAAGTAATGAAGAAAGTTTTACAATGATAGTAAGCAAAGCAAAAAGCCTCAAAATATAATGACTATATAACATTCTTTCAGTGGGTCCAGTTAGAAGCCTAAAGTTCAGTCCATAAGATTGACTATTTGCTATAATTACACCAATTTCATTGGTGTATACAAGTCATTTGACTGTTTCAGCAGAAATTTTGACAGAAGATATTTAATCAAAAAAAATGATAGGCAGATACAGGAGTATTTTTTTTGCCTCATAATAATTGACTGTTCAAGAGTCTGTCACTTGACTAAATATCCTTTCTGGTTTCTCCCTACATACTCCTTTACAAATTTGAAAGAAAAGACACAATGATCAGCTAGTGTTTCATGAAGATAGGCAAGAAGGCATAAATTTTAGTGGTGTAAAAGACATTCCTAATTTCTCCACCACCTGCCAGTGCTCAACATTACTTTCAAAATCATGGCACAGAAACCAGGTTTTTATTCCATATGGTAACTTCTGAATTCTGATGACAAATTCTGATGTTGCAACTAAAGAGATTACTAACAGTGAAGCTGCTAAGTATGCTGAACAGGCTGAATAGAAGTGTGTAAATACACACATAGTATGTGGAATAGAATGTGGAAATACATCACTTTTGACCAGTGGATAAAGGGAAGGCAATGAACATGGACATTCTGGATTTTAGCAAAGCCCTTGACAATATCTCTCACTGTGTTTTTGTGAATGAAAAGCCCAGCATACAGCTAGACATGCACACAACATGATGAGTGAACAACTGGTTGAAGGTCCAGGCTCAAAGACTTACAGTAAATGAGGTAACACCTCATTCACTTCTAGTGACTGGTGGCCAGTCACTAGAAGTGACAAACTCTAAATGCCAGCGGATAAACCTGTTTGACCTCAAGACATAAGGTCTTTAAATATTAACTGAAAAAAATGAAAATGTTGATAATACATGTCATTGAATTTGCATTGTATAGTGCTCACAAGTAATATTTTTTCCACCTTTTGTGGCAGAAAACCCTGAACAACTTAAATTTCACAAATGCCAATAGGTTGTCCGTTTGATGATACATTTGACAGTGGATTGTAGTGTCCCACTGGAAAGTATAAGTGCACACACACTTTGAATATATTGGCTTGCTTTCTTATGTAGGCACCCTGAGGACAAACAATTAATTAATAGAGAGCTTGCTCAAAGGAAGTGTTTTTAAAGTGCTTCTTCCTATTGTAATTCTTTATAGATTATCAATTTGAGCCTTTTTGACCATCATAGAGTTGCACAGTAACCTTCCTTCCTCTTCTTCCCTGTCACCAGCAAGTAGCATAGCTGTCAAGAGGCAAAATGTTCAAATTGTTCCCAAAATAAAATAAATCAAAATAAAATAAAGCATCCTTTTAGGTAGACCCTTAGGGGTCATATTTTTTGGCTGCCCTGTTTCTTTATCACCTGGGGGAACACCTAGTTTCTAAAACTAGTGAGGGACTGCTCACTACAATAATTTTTAAAGAAAAAAAAAGAAAGAAAAAAAAAGTACCATGACACTGAAGTAGACAGATGATCTCAAACCTCTCGGTGATTAACTGGATGTAGAAGAAAATGAAATAGCAACCTAAGAAGACTATTTTTTCAAAGTGATTTATATGGTATATTAAACAGCCGGGAAATCCTTTGTAGTAAAATCCTTTGGAGAAACAACACGTACCCATATTAATGTTTGGTATGCTGCTGTAGTACATAAATATCAAAATACTGGACTTGGATTGAGGTTAATGAAATTATGCCATAAAATATTTTCTTTAAATCCCAGTATGTAGGGATTTTCTGTTTGTTGGGGTTTTTTGGTTTGTTTGTTTTTGTTTTTGTTTTTTGTTTTTGCTTTTTTAATAAACAAATGTTGCAGAATCTCCTTCTCTTACCAAATTAAGACCCTTTAGGGTCTTTAGGACTTTTTTAGGACTTTTAGGATACTCACAATAATACCTTCTCAGGAGCAATCACTCAGATGCTGTATCTGATAATATTCATGCCCTTCTTCCCTGTCATCAGTCTTTACTGCTTGTAAGTGAGTGCTACAGTGGCATCTTCTGGCATACAGAAGAATTAATTGCCTTCTTGCTGCGAAAGAACATTGCTATTTAGAAAGGTAAGTTAAGAAACAACACTAAAGAACTGAAATAAAAAGCACCTGCTGTTCTTCAATTATTCTGTTTAGAGCAATTGAAACAGTAATGAATGGTGAGAAATTAAAATCCACTTCTTTGCTAAGAGGCCGTTTGGACACAAGAGTTTATGTGTGAGGCAACTGCTTCTGGGGCTATTAGTATCCTCCATAATGACTTATAATTATGTCGGTTGACATAAGATGACAAATGGTAGTTAATTAGAAAAAGGAAAGAGCAATAAAAAAGGAAGAAAAAAGGCAATAGATAGCAATAACTAGAAGAGAAATAAAATCTGATTATTCTCTTTTTGAATCCATATCTAAACACTTTCTGTTACATTTTAGGACTTACATTTATTAGAAATTGCTGCACAGTAAAATAAATTAATGTTTATGGATTTGGGGATGATGAGAGTTGTTAATGAACTGAATATTACATCGAAATTTTACTAGAAAACTACTTTATAACTTCATAAAAAGGTTACAGAGCTCACAGTTTTTAATCACAATCTCTTTAATTTTAAATTACATTTTCCTTCTCTATGATATGTTCTATGTCATTATACATCACACATCTTTCTGAGTGCAATCAAATAAGAAATGAACCTTGAGAAGCAGAAGTAGCAGCTTCCTCAATCTATTGACAAGAGCTTTAAAGGGCATTTTTTTCTGAGCACAGGTCATGAGAAGTTACATTTATTTCTAGTATCTATTGATTTTTCCCCTTTTTTGTGGAAGTTGTTAACACCAGTATCAATCATGGGACAATTTTTCACAATGTGAAGCTACTAGGATTTTGGTAATTGGTGACTGTCTCAAAGGACCTAATCCTGAATCTATCAAAAGACCTTGGTGCAGGAACAGGAGCAGCTGAATTCCTGAGTGTACATTAGCAGACCTGTGAACAAACACCAGTTAACTTACAGCAGACAGAGCTGTAGGAAAAACTAACAGATTTTGCCCTCTGACAGGCCAAACCACTGCAGTGTGCATGCAGCAGTAGACCCTCTGTTGAGTACATGGGGCTGTCCAGAGTGCTGGCTCATGACCATAACAAGTGATTGAGATGAGCTGGGTACTTCCTCAGCCTGTCCTCTTGGCCCTACTTCCAAAAATGATTCCCTCTTGATAAAGGCAAGAGTCTCCCGTGGCATCTGACACACCAGTGCCCAGTGTGTGATTGCAGTGGGTTCATGTGCCCCAGCACTGGCACTGGGGGCTGTAGGGATGGCATCTGTGAGGAGAGACTGGGATACCTCGTGTGTGACACAAGCATTTTCAGCTGGATCCAGTGGATCCAGGACAGGGCACGCCTTAGCCCCACCAGTCAGGATTGTGCTTCCTCAGGGAAAATGTATTTAAGAAACGGCAAAATGCTGCCTGTCACTGTGAAGAGGGGAGGGGGGCAGTGTGAGAAACTGAGAGCAACAAGCTTGCTAATACCAAGGTGAGAGAAGAAGAAGCAAGAGGTGCTCCAGGCAGAAGCTCCCCTGCAGCCCTTGGAGAGGACTACAATGGAGCTGATAACCACACTGCAACCTGCAGAAGACTCCGTGTTGGAGCAGGTGGATGTGTCCTAAAGGAAGCTGCAGCTTTTGGAGATGACCCACAACGGAGCAGGGAGGAAAATGTGAGGAGGAAGAGGCAGCAGAAAGGAATGGTTATGAACTGTCTACAATCCCCACTCCTTGTCACCCCTCACCACTTGGTGTCAGAAGGAGGCAAAGGAGCTGGTAATTCAGCAGTGAAGTAGAATGAAAAGAAGTGGGTGATGGGTAAAGCTGTTTGGTTTTTACCATCCAATTCTATTTTAATTGGAAAGAAATTAACTTTTTTCAAGTTGAGTCTTTTAATTTTTTGATGTTAATTGGTATGTGATCTTCCTGATTTTATCTTGACACAAGAAAGTTTTTGTCTTATCGTATTTTTTTTATCATTTGTTGAGGGCAGCTAGTAAGACAACAGCTCAGTGTCTATCTGGCAACCAGCCAAATCAGCCCACCATATCTGTATTAATATATAGCAGAAGCACATTCAGTTTGCCTCAAAGTTTTGGTCTGTGTTAAACAGTTATGGTGAAGGTCCAGCAACATTTGTGGTTCAACTATTGTGGCTAGAGGAGATATAGCTCCAGAGGACAGGTAAGGTGGGCAACAGAAGTCACCTTCTCAGCTAAATCAATTTGCAAACAATAGTCAGTACTCTTAGTTTGCCTATATTTAAGGTGTGTATAGGTGTCCTATGCGTCTAAGCCTTGGAACTACCAGAGACAAGCAAACTGTAACCTGGAAACCTATTAAAGTTCTTTATTATCTTCATTTAAATATATGAGCAGGCATATTCACTTATTGAATACAAAATCCCTGATGTGCACTTTTAATTAGCAAACCTTTAACAAACAATAAATATTTTAATAAATCTCAAGGTTTTCTGCAAGTCACAATGCATGATCAATATTGTTGTCTATAACTAGCATTTGCTGAACAATTTTATTAGGAAATAACTAATACTTCCTTTTTTTTTTTTCTAATGACTGTGTTTATATATGCAAGGCAACAACACAATATGCAACAAATTATAAATTTGCAGGTATTTAGCTCATATGTAGCTCCTTCCTCTAAGAACAACTGTTATATTTTGGTTTTGCTTCCTGCCATTTCAGAAATAGTGTTTTTTAACAGCTAGCTGTCTCCACTCGAACAACTGATGTATTTTCCAAATGTCACTGTTACAATCCATAAGATTCTTTTTACATCACTATCAGCTGTGCAAGTGTCACAAACAACAGCATTTTTCACATCCCAAAGCTGGTCACGGGATCCATTCTCTGGCCTTGGAGATGGAGATTTAAAAGTATGAGCATTTCTATTTAAGACTTTAAACTTTGGGGAAAAATAAGAAAAATAATGGAACAGACACAATAAAGGTAGTGTGCAAGCACATTTCAGCATATCTCTTATTTAGACTTGTTCTTATTCAGACGTCTCAATCAAAACTTTCCTTGAACAAATCTTCTCTTTGGGACTAGTTTATTATTCTGGGACATTTTATTTCATTCTACTACTATTGTTAAGATTACATTTTGGCTTCTCCAGCCTGGGTCTCAAACACATTTCCACTCTGAATTAAAATTACATTGATTGACTTATGTTCATAATGCTTACTGATAATAAAATAAAAACAAGGGTTTGATGTCCTTTCTAGAAATCTGACAAATCTTTCCATATGGTCTTTCCATGTTCATAACAAGCCCAAATCATAAGCCTGCAAGAGAAATGTAGCAGCTACTCAGGACGGCTGTAAACATCATTTTGTGTTGTAAAAGCAGTTACTGGGGGATGACTTCATGCAGCATGAACTTGAGAAAGGAATCCAAGTGGGAGAAAAGATCCATGTTTCAGAGACGTAATGGATTTGACATAAAAAATGCTAGTGACTACACGGTTCTACAAAGGATCTTTTGGTTAAGTCTGTATCTGTTGAGCTGTGGCATAACCCACTCTTTTTGCAACTGGGTAAATCACAATGAAGCAGGAGATTTTCCCTTCCTTAAGCGTGTCTGCCAGCCTTGAGAAGTGTCTGCTTAATGGGGCTCTAGGAAAGAAAATTTACTCATATTAAGCATGTCTAATCTCACTGCTACTGACCAACATCTGGCAAAGTTGTTCTAGTTAGCAACCTTTGGAAACCCAAAGAGTGGAATTTATCTCCAGATTAATTTATCTAAATGTAGGCATCTAGAGTACAAGCTTTAATGTGAGCTAGCCCTTGCTCTTGCTATAGTCAGTGAAGAAGAGTTCATACAGTCAAAATAAACTAGTGAGCACATATAGAAACTTCTGAAATGATCTGCTAAAATGGCAGCATGTCTAGGCAACTGAGTCCACCCCTGAAATTAGGTGTCTGCTTTAGTTTTTCACATGCATTACCTTTTTCATACATTTCTGTCCATAAACTCAAACCCAGTACTTGTGCCTATTATCAGACTACTTCTAGAAATGAGACATTACAATCATAAAACAGATTGGAATTATACAGATGCCTAACCATTCCCTTTTAAAAGAAAAAAAAGAAAAAACAAAGTCCCTTGCTGCATTCCAGATACATTATTTTAGAGAATACCAGTAATAACTGAGTATTTTAGTAATTTCACTCTTCTTTAAGGAACATCTGATGATTTATATGTGTATATATATGTAAACATACACACGCACATATATTCACACAGGTTTTGCAGATTTTAAGAACTAGGTTTTTCATAGCCCTGTGTTTCCCATACACATTATTTCTCATGGAAAAAAAAGATGGTGCTAAGTTCCTGTAACACACAGAAATTAATTTATTCTCCTTTATTTAAAAGTTAGAATATGATTTGAGCATGAATTACTGGGAAGCAGATTAGTCAAGGCATTGGAGTTATAATCATTAATAGTGGAAGATGCAAATATGAAACTAATCTAATTTAAGCCTCTGCACAGGTTGCAAAGGGAACTCTCAGGAGATCACACATCCATTGATTTTCTAAAAGAATATAATATAGACTGAAGATACATGACAGGCCAAAGAGCTACCTTTGATTATAAATCACCATTGAGTAAATCAAAATGTGATATTTATCATGGTTACTGTCAGTTTAAGAAATAGAAAGATAACAGTCCGATATGATTAACAACTTTGAAAAAGGACCAATTCTTTCATAAGTAGATTTTAAAAGTGTTTTACTGTTCCTTTCTAACTCAGTGAAATAATTCCTTTTTCAAGTAATGTCTATGAAAGCTTTGGTTTGTTGTAGTTTAACATTTATTTTTGTGTTCAAAATCTAAAAGGAGAAATAGGTCAAACAGATACTAAGACAGTTTGATAACGAAATACACCATGGGATTCACAGACATTCCCAAGTCTTTTTGCACCAGCAACCATTTTCTCCACAACAGATGATGGAAAACAGGAATGATTTCTTCTCCCAGCAAACTAGACCGTTCGGATGACATGAATTTAATTTTAGAGGTGTTATTGGCTGTATTTCTACAAAAAAATAACCCTTATACTTTATTTGAGGCCTTATGTCAGTGAAGAAGTAAACTGGAAGAGCAAAAGAATCACCAAAAGTGGATAATAAAAGCTATGACAGACAGTGCGGGAAATGGGACATCAACAGTTAAATGCTGCTCTTGCCTCCCCATCCCCCCTCACACAAAAATTAAATCATGGGCAGAGTTGAAAACAAAAATTCAAAATTATGAAGGATTTCTCATAGAAAGGTCTTCTAGACATAATAAAATCACACATAAGGGCAACTGGAGATGAAAGTGACTATTCAGAAAGCCTGTTTTTTAAAAATACCTTGACTTTTGGGTGCTTATTTGAAGCAAAAACTCAAAAGTTTTGAGGATTAGACATCACTACTTAGAGAAAGGGATTGTTTTTAAATACGATTGCTTGAAAGGAACATATTTTTGCTGGAAAATGCCTGCTGACTTTTGTTTTTTATGAAGGAAAACAACATAATTTATCATCCACCAAATTCATGGAAGTATTTGATAAAACAGTAAAGGTGGTTTGAATACAGTGAACAAGAGTTATAAAAAAATTTTTCTCTTCATATCCTCAACACATTATTATGAAACACATTTCAAAGAAAACATTAAAGAATAACAAATATTTATTCACTAAATTATACTCAGTGAATAAACAGAAATTATTAGAAATATAATAGTGACATTGATTCAATGAAATAATACATGCAGTAAAAGCCCCCAAATTTCTGGTAACTTCAGAATTAGTGGTATTATTATAAGGTAATTTCTTTAAAAATACAATTAGAACTTTTTAACTCTGACTAAAGTCATTATGTGGTCTCTCTGGAAAATACAAACTCATATGAAGTCAGTGAAATGATGCCTATTCAGAAAGAAGTAAATCAGAACTAATTTCAAACCCAATATATTAGCCTTATTATTTTCCAATTAACCATACTTCGCATAAACTAGCAGTGTATTTTGACTTGATTTTGCATATATCAGATGTGCATGCAAAAATAAATACACCATAACATAATACAGAGTAGTTAAGGAATTTTAATATCTTGTATGAAAAAAAAAATCATGAAGGTACACTTATTTTTTCTAAGAGTTGCTTCCTTGATGAAATTTTCAGAGTTCTTGTCTGTTAGTAAGAAAAAACTTAAACTTTTTAAAAGTTATTTTAAGAAAAAAAGACCTATATTCAGGTCAGACACTAGTGAAGTGGTTGTCCTGGTTTTACTCTATATGCCAGCTGAATGCTTTAACCACATTTCTAGAAACCTAGCCTGATTATTATCTCCCTCTAGATTTTTGTCCCCTATCCAAATAAGCAAACAGACTTTGGACCAGAGAGAAACAGACTTACAATAGATAAATGTAGGAAACAATGTACTTGGGGTAGTATGATGCTTTTTGAAGGATTAGCCTTAACCAATTTTCCACTGGCTCATTTGAGGCGATCAGATTAGTAAATAACACAACTTTGATGGTATCACACAAACCGTTTGCATTTACACTCAGAAGTAATTCTGTATTTGTGGAATGGATATGATTAACCATTTCTTGCTTAGCTAGAACGGCATGATGGTTCTTGATGTATTTTATAAAATTGAATGCAGACTTTTTTTAATCTTACAAATCTATAAAGAAACAGTCTGTTTGTAACCCCCATCTCAAAATTCTGTTTATAGCTGGTAGTTTGTCTTTGAGACATGCCTGAAAGATCCTTGTAGAGGAGGAATGGGAAATAAGGAAATTCACAAAACAATCCACCAGTTTTGAAACAGGGAATGCAGCCTTGCCTTTTGTAGGGCAAAAACTTCACTCAGAAGGTGTTTTTACTCTCCACCTTTCTTAAGAGTACCATTCAGAACTGTTACAGTCTACGGTAGGAAACTGGGCACATTATTCACTGTCAGGACTGTTTGAGCAAGGACTGTATCTGTACTTGGTTTTCTGTACGTCTGTAATGGCTTCGGTGTTTTTGGCATAAAATTAGGTGAAATAAGTAAGCAGTGTATTAGTTCTTCTTTCAGTATGTAACTTGTTGATTCAAACCACTCAAAAGGGTTTACATATCTGGAAGACAAATTACAAGAATCTGGGTTTTTTTCCCCCTCTCTCTATCCAAGGAAATATCTTGAAGGATGTCTGTGCTGGTGAAAAGTTAGAAAGAAATGCATGAATCCATGTAGAGGAGTGTGCTTTCCTTCCTGCCCTGTTAATTGTAGCCTTAGTGTTCTTCAGGCTGATAAACTACTCTTTATAACCTCATTACCAAATAAGGTGTTTATCTCCACCAAGATACCAACTTTATTCTAATGTGTAGCATATCATTCTAAAGGTAGTTCAGGTGATACACAACCTACATAATACCTTGACCACATAATACCGTATTCTGTATTTCTCTGATTATTCCAAAAAGGAACTCTTGAAAAGCTGTAGCCTTCACAGGAGAATCCAGACTAGAGAAAGACATGCTGCAGTATAGCCTCTGTACTCCAGTTTGGGAGGCATAAAGCAGTAGTCAGGAGGGGTTTTTTGAAAATTTCTAAAAACTGAGAAGCAAGAAATCAGAATTTGTTCAACAGGCAGGTGCTGTTCCCTAGCACTTCTGAAAGAATGGCACTGGCTACTTTTCAGTCTACTGCTGTGGAAATAAAAAAGAATTTAGGAAATTCTTTAACCTGATAAATAGCTATAACATCTATTATCTTATTCGTTTTCTTTAGGAAATATAAAAGAATTAATAAGAAAGTAATAAACAATATTTTGCCAGAAGTTTGTTTCTTTACTGGTAACTGTGAGTGCAAATATCTATACATTGGTTCAGTGAAATAACACATGAATCAAAAGGCTCCAAATTTCTGGTAACTTCAGAATTAGTGGTATTATTATAAGGTAATTCCCAGCAAAATATAACCTCATGTTATTAATACAGGTCATTTGTAATAAGTGCACTGATCTGGTGTGCTGTTTTAAACCAGTTAGTGTGCTCATTAAACACTATATGATAACTTAAAATCTTTGATGAGCAATTGTGCTTATTTGTTTGCATTTTGGTAGCCTCTGTCATAAAAACCTTCATGTGGTGTGTAACATGTTGATACTAGGCCATACACTGTTGCAAGATATGAAATTTTATATTATCTGACTTTGTTTCTGCCTCTGTGTAAATTTCCTCAGCAAATTTTACATAACCCTTGTCCTTATTTGTTTTTGGATTAACAATCCCACCTGACAGTACAGCATCAATCCATTATTCAGGTTAAATTCATCACTCAAGAAGTACAATTGTTGACTCATGAGAAAACAGTGTGTTAAGAGAGATAGCTAATACTCCTTAAATAGGAAACAACTAAAAATTGAAATGTCATCATTTGTTCATTTCCAGTGCATAATATGAATACTCAGGTCATACCTTTTTGCAATATACTACATGAGAAAATTATCTTACAAGTTTTCTCAGTTTTTACAAGGCATTTAAAAGGGAATTGTTTTGTTTTTTCTTTCACTGTTTGTATTGGGCCTGGCTGAGGTGGAGTTAATTTTCCTATAACAGCCCTCATAGTGCTGTGCTTTGCAGCACCCTATCAGTAGGCTGGGGGTGGGAAGATCTTGGGAGGGGACACAACTAGGTCAGATGACCCAAATTAACCAAAGGGATATTCTGTACCATATGATGCCAGCTCAGATATAAAACCTAAGAAAAGAAGGTGGAAGGAGGTGACATATTCTATTTACAACACTTGCCTTCTGGAGCAACCACTGCATGTGCTGAAGTTCTGATCCCTGCAAAGTGGCTGGCCATTGTTTGCTGATGGGAAGTAGAGAATTAAATCTTTGGGTTTTTACTTCTGTTTGTATGTGCACAACCTTTCACCTTTGCTCTAGTACACTGTCTTATCTTAACCTACAGGTTGTTTTCCATCCTGTCCAGCTGAGAAGTGGGAGAAATGGGACAGTTTCATGGGCACCTGGCATCTAGCCAGGGTCAAACGACCACAGTGCTTCATGTCATTAAACATCCAGCAACTTTACCTGTGCAAACTTCATTGGCTGGTGAAGGTCTATGCTCAGGAATACACAAGTGATTTTTTTTGGTGGAAATTTTTGGAACTTGTGCATTGCTGTGGCTTTGTTTATACTTCAATAATTTATACCATTATGTATTTTTGTGCCAGCTCTTGATCATGCACACAGAAACATTGTTGAACTTCATATGTGTTGACAATATGTACCTCCTTGCTGAAAGTAAATACTAATTCTTGAATTGTAAATTTTTCACAGAAATGTACTAATTACAATAAATCTTTCCCTTCAAAAGGTTTTCAGCTTCACAAAAAACAAGAAAAAGAGACAGAAGACCTCAGATTATGACAGTCTTTCTGTGAAAAGGAAGCTCAGAAGCCCCTAGCCTTCCAATTAGCAATAGCCTATGAGAATGTTATTGTTAAAAGTTAGTGCAATATTTAGACCATGTGGCAGCACTAACTTTTCTTTTTCTTACTCATTTTCAATAGAATTGAGAAATTCTGAACTGAGTGAACTATTAGAACAGTGAAGTCATGTAGCCCTTCCAAAGAATACCTTGAAAAACACCACCTCACATTAACATTCAGGAATTAGGAAGAATACTCTTGTGTGTAAACAAAACCTGAAAACCTACTCAGACATAAGAGATGTCTTACTTTACTGAGGTAACTCAGAATGCAGATTAGAGTTTAAAACAATTTAACAGATGGCAAACATCATAATGGAGATTTTATTGCCAGCTTTAAGTAGTTTTGGTCACAGAATATGCCACCTGAATCAGATTTAAGAATGAGAAAAGCAACTACACTGAAGTGGGTGAAGGAGCAGATAGAAGAGAAAGGAGGCTTGAGACTTGAGAATGCAGTAAAACATTGGACAAGAGACATAGACTGGTTTATTTCTATGAAGCTAAAAGACATAAAGCCATTTCCAAGTTATTTTACCTCTCTAGTATAATTTAAACCAGAAAATAATAATCTACAGGTTAAGAAGCCTGAGAAATAAAACATTTTGGGGATTTCTGTTTTTAAAGGCAGAATATCAGGGGAGATAAAAATTAAAAAATGTGAGAGACAAAGTTTGCCCATATATACTTTAAGCACAAAGACATCCTTGATATTTCTGCATATATGAGCCTTGAATTAGGAGATCTCTGGCTGCAGTAAAGAAACATGTGTGTTATGCTGCATTGCATCTGGGCAGGGCCAGCGCTCGATCGTGCTTTTCCCTCTTTTCCCCCTGCCTGCCTGGGTGGCAGGCCCAGGGGGGCCCCGGAGCCAGTGGACAGCAGGGCCGCCTCTTCTCCCCTCCACTTCAGGGATTGCGGGCGTGCAGCGTTCGCATCACCTTCTTCCCTGCTTCCCTCCCTGTCCGGACATGTGCGTGCAGCCAGGTGCAGGGCCGCCCTGTGCGCAGCGAGGGGGCGGTGCTTGCCAGAAAGGGCAGCCAACTGGTTGCTCTGCTGGGTACAGACAGCCGCGGGACTGGCCAATACCCCTGTCAGTCATTCCAATCCTCCGCAGCCATTGGCTCTGTCCCGACTGCCTTCCCCTCACTTCCCTGATATGACAGACACCCCTGCCAGCCCTCCTTGTCTTTCATCCGCTCCCTGTCTGCAACTTCAGTAATAAAATCATCTGGACTCAAGCGGAATAGAACCTTTCCTCGTCTCTTCACTTTTACTGCCTCAGTTAAACCGCGTGCGTGAATTTCTGCAAACACCAGCAGGGAAGAATTAAAGCAGCCACAATCCCCCCGAGGGGACTGGGCAAGGCTTTAATCACTTTTCTCAGGTCACGCAATCGCCTCCGAAGGCTTCCTGCTACTCATGATTTTTACCCACGGCAGTGTTGCATGTTAAAATGAGCAAAGAAAGACAAACTAGTGGTAGAGCACTTTTCAGAGAATCGGTAGTCTTGCTAAAAGTCTTATAAGAATTTTGATAGATGGTATTGAGAACCTCTGTGGAGTGATATTGGGATTAGCTCTTCCTCACAGAGCTATTTGAAAACACATTCAAATCAATATATAGGTGATAAGTATTTATTGTTATTACTGTTGCATTCTGCAGGGGTTTTCAAAGAGGTAATTCATTGTGACGCATGAAATAGTCCTGTGAGAGTTCCTGGGTTAGAGTAGAATAAAACTAGCAAATGAAGTGTCAAGACTTTATACTACTGTTTATTTTAAACATTTAAAATACACTACCCTTTCTGGTACCATTTCTTCAAATAACTGCACCAATTTACCATATTTTAAAAGTACTTATGAAAGAGCAAACCAGTCAGCACAACTGTAGCACTTTGAAACGTTAAATATAATGTAATGGCCGACTGTTTGATATGAAAACTAGATTTTTGTCAAAATGAAACATATTTTAAAGACTTCTATAATGCTAGGGTTATCACTTCTGGGTCACAAATACCAAATCTCTCACTGGCCTTCTAAAGCCTAAAGACCATCAGCACACATTTGTCAGTCTTCAGAACTAAATTAAATCAATTCTTACATCTCTAGCACTGAGAGTGGAAATAAGTAATCTTTCACTTCAGAATCTATGTGTGCACATAAAATTGGTACAAGTTTGTATATCCCACTCCTTCCTCTCTTTTCCTTCGGGGTCTGAGTATCATACACATATACAAGAGTCAAAGACATGGCATCAAAAAAAAAGGCAGACGTGTCTTTATTATTATACAAAACAATATGCTAACCAGCTCTAGTTCTGTATCATACTTTAACAGCTTATTAATATCATTAATTTGTTGCACGCACGATCATCTCCTTGGTGAAAATGTCTGCAGCAGAGATAAAAAATTAGCCTGGGCTTTGGCTAGGACCTCTAGACTCTACTATAGAAAAAAATAGGTAGCAGTCGCCCTTTCCTTCCTGGCTTCTTATGAGAGATAGCAAAGTTGCCCAGAAGTAAAAAAAGATAAACAGTTTTCTTGATAAGAAAAAGTAATACTAATTGTATGTCTCCATAGAGAAACTAATGCTGAGGACCAAACTCGTAGGCTTAGCTGAAGTTCAGACATCCTTTCCAAAGAGCTGTAAACAATATCACCATAGTGAATTTAGCTTCAATTTAAAAGCAAGGAGTTTGTGTTCTGACTTAGCTTTTAATTGATACCAGTCACCCAAAGCTAAGACAATTACACAAAATTATATATATGTTACACACACATATATATATATAAAAAGTATATATATATATCAGCTTGCATTCGGATTATGTTTATATTTTATTTTTTAATTCTAATTCCTCACATGAAATCGTAAATCTTTAGAAAATAATTGTGTTTGCTTACAAAAATATATTTAATTTACTTTTTTCACTTTCAATCTATGCTAAATTTCCGAACTCCTACTTATATATAACAGTAATGCAAAAAAAGATTTTTCCAAACACTTGTTTCATTTATCTTATACATTTAAGCATATACTTAAATATAGAAATTATTTCTAAAAAACACATTTTCTCGACTTATACCATAAAAAAAATATTACTAGATTGACTGTTTTAATGTTTCTATTAGATAGTCCATATCTGATACACCAGGACAAAGAAGGGCTCCTTCTGGTATACATTCAAGACAAATTTTAAGGTGAATTCCAAATAATAAATGCATGCCAGCATAAATCCATAAAATTATAACAGCTCACGGAAGGTACTAGCAACTCAAGATTTATGCACAAGTCAAAATATTGAATAGTATGGATTCATATTTTTGTCCTATGGTATCTTAGAAAAGGTTCAAATGAAACACAATTACAAGCAAACTTCACTATGCCTAATACATAGCTTATGATTCTAGCAATTTATAAGATCTAGTATAAAGAGGGTATGAAGGCTAATTATAATTTTGACATTTTGAAAAGATTACACTGAATATATCAGTATGAAGAAATTTCTGATGAAGCAGAAGAGGGTGAAATAAAATGTACTATACTTGAAATTCTTTTGTCATTTAATACTTTCTTAATAGCTCTAGTCACATTCTAGGACTTTTTTACAGTCCTTCAATACCATAGAGTGTCATTATCAAATAGATATAATATATACAGTATTTCAAAGAACCTCTGGTTTTAAATATTTGATCTCCCAACTTCTTTCTTCAAAGTTAAACCTTCAAGGGCACTCTCAGGAAGAAAGTGTCCAAACTTTTTTGGATATGGCTCAAAATCCATTCTAGAGGACTTCCAGTAGAATTTGAAAATGTATAGACTAGTTTTCAGTGCAAGAGGATCTTAGGCTGATTCCAAACTGGCTTGTTAAGGCATTCCCCAGAATGGCCAGTCTCATTTATCCATCAGTTCAAAAAATATTGGGCAACTACAGCTTCTCTACAGCCATGTTTTTAAATTGCCTCTTTTACTGTCCAGTCAAAAAGGAACTGGGGTTCACACCTAAGCCTGAAATCATGCAGCACCCTTACATTCAGCAAATATAGATAGATCCAGGGATTTACACCAACCTTGACTTCTTACCTACTAGTATTGAATTTTGCAATGCAAAACGCAGAAATAAATGCAAAATTCAGAAATGTAATTTAGATGATAAATTGCATCTATTCCCACCATCCCTGCCTATGTTTCTATACCAGGAAGAGAAAGAAGAGGTGCAGATGAATGTCCTGATTCTGAGTAGTTAATTTACTTTTTTGCTCATGAATGGAGTACCATGCCACTGATGTGCACAATCACTTTTTTCAGAAAATTGCTACAAATGTGTTTCAGAGAAAAAACAAAATAAAATGCAACCAAAGAAAAACCCAAAGCAAAGAAAAACAAAACAGTAAAAAAAGTGGAAAGACACATAAGAAGCAGAGTGACATTATTATTGTTTTAGTACATTGGTTCCAATAATTCTCTATGAAATGCAGCTACCAGAACTAAACTTCATATTTAGCCACAGTTCCATCAAAAATTAGTACAATTTCTCTTTTTAACTGCCAAATCCCTTATGTTAATATAATAACTCATGTCACTGCAACCCCTATTATTTGACTAAAATACTGTGTTGAAGTCAGTCTATATTATGTCAAATGTGTTTTAACATGTGTTATGATGAAACTGATACTCACATTGATACCATGTTCACAGAAATCCTATATTTGCAGGCCTATTCCTGTTAACCTTGGAAACCTTACACAGACAACATTTTCACATCTTTTCTGAGATAATTCAGTGGTGTGTGTCTGTGGAAAATATGCCAATTCACTGTTTCAATGCATGAGGGAATACAGAATCATGGACTTACTGTCTGTAATTTTCAGGACTCTTTTGAATTCTCCACTTCCAGATCCTCTGCAACCATCTTCATCATCACAATCGCCACTCATTTCCTTGTCTACACCTCCACCACTGCCTGCTTGTTGGAGATCCCATTTTTCATATTTTGGAAATTATTTGCTCTGCAACAGCTGAGGACAAGATACAGTATGCAAGTTAGTGGTGCATGTGAAGAACTTTAGTGAGTACCCAAAATTTCATATACATCTCCCTAGTAATCCGATTTGAAAAGGAAATCAGAATGAGGATTCTGATTTTTTTCTTTTTTTATATTTTTTTATCCTGGCTTACTGACAGATTTAAAATAGTGATATTTGGAGATGTATGTTTTATTTTTAATGTAAAAACCCACAAAATGTCTGTGCCTTTATTACTATAAAAGATCAGGCACCAATTTCTGGCCCTCAGGCCAAGTGGAATGGATAAGTACATAGAATCACAGAACAGTTTGGGTTGGAAGGGACCTTTAAAGACCATATAGTCCAACCTCACCCGCAATGAGCAGGGACATCTTCCACTAGCCCAGGTTGCTCAGAGCTCTATCCAACCTGGTTACAGGGCTGGGTCGTCTACCATCCTCCCTGGAAAATCTGTTCCAGTATCTCCCCCTCTCTTTATAAAGAACTTCTTCCTTATACGTGGTCTAAATGTACCCTCCTTCATTTAAAATCATTGCCCTTTTTTTCTACCACAGTAGGCACCACTAAAATGTTTGTCACCCTCTTTCTTATAGGCCCACTTAGAGCAGACAGCATCTGTGCTACATAACAGCTGGATGTGGACCTCTTATAGACCCATGTGGTGTTTACAGACTTAAGATGCATTTATTATTTTGTGTGAATTTTTCAGTTTGAAATTTCTGAAATAGTATGAACACTATGTTGCAGCTCTATAGTGGTGAATCCAAAACACACTTGTGTGCTCTGGGTATGAGTTATGGAACCTGGTAGAAGCTGAAGAAAAAAAAGTGTTTGACCAAGGAACAGCAGATAGAGTGAGTACACTGAGAGGCAGGGCTAGCACGGAGAGAACAATTTCCAAATGACATCCAGGCATTGTTTTGACAAAACTAATAAAGGCAACTTAAAGCAAAGGGATAGCTCGTACTGGCCTGAGCAGTGTAGGAGATTTGGATGCAGTAAATAAACTTGTTCTCTGGCGCCTTTTTATTTATTACTATCAATATGGCCAGTGATACCCACATGATTTATAAGAAAACAGTAGAGATCTCAAAGTTTAACACATTTCTCCACTCTGTAGAGCAGTGCTGAGCAATCACCTGAACAATGTTAATCTCTCTCATTTATCAAGTGTACAACAGTTGTTCTCCAGTTTTTAATACTAGGTGGTGGGACTGTCATACATAAACAAACAACACACCCTTTTCCCCATTCAGGTTCAGTTCAGTTAATCTGTTAGATACCTGTGAATATCATAATCTCTAAAAGCCAGGTTCTTACAAATGTCAAGAATTTTTTGAACTTTATCTCATCCAAAATATCAGTTTGTACAGATTCATACATTACACTTGCTTCAATCTACCAAGATTTCCTTACACTGGCCAAAACGCCACTGACTCAGATTCTTTAATTTAATAATCAGATAGCTCTTTCTCCTGAAAGTAGCTACTAAGTAGTCTGGAACAGACTCAATTGTTTTATATCTTCAAAAATGTGTTTGCTTTGTTGTTTAACAAGATACTGGGTTCATATTTTCAACCAATATAATGACTTTAATTTCACATTATGGAGTCAGCTCCCAGACTGCTTGATCTGTTAAGTGTTGTACAGTGCCCAACAAAAAATATTTTAATCACTACTACAACAAAATCACTCAGATAAATCTCAATAGTTTTATAGAATTAACTTACCACACTTTATAAGAACAGGAGAATGCCACTCACCAGTGAATCAGCAGGACCACTTTATGCAGCACTTTTAATTCAAAAGTTTTATTAGGCATTTATATGCTATTTGAAAGACAGATTACCTAGCTAAGAGGAAAAAAAAGTTCCTTTGCACTGCTGCCCTGCTCTCTGCTCATTGTGTAATCCATGCCATGCTTCTGCCAAAATAGTATTTATGGAAATAAAACACAGACAGTTTAATGAACTACACTTAGTTAAAAAGCACACTTATTTTTTGTCCCAATTCATATCATGACACTTTTCCAAAGCCAGCTGTATGATAAGCTACCCTTTATCCCTGAGCTCTGTAGCATAAATGTGGGCAGAAACTTTCAGCAAGACAGTTTTTCAAACAAAATTTGCTGCCAAAGTTTCCACAGTATACTGTATACATATATGTCATATATATTGTATATACCTGGGGTATATACATATGTGTATGTATATATATGTGTGTATATATATACACACACACACACATTTTTTCAGCCTGAGAACATGCATCCTCTTCTGTACTCTGTCTCAGTCTCAGAAATATATCAAATTAATTTTGTTGCCTTTTTAAATTTCAGCCCAACTTAGTTATTTCTCTCCCTTCTCTTTTTTTTCCTTTGTTTATAATTGTGCATTATTGATTTATAACTAGAAACCTGAAAATAACTTTATAACTAGAAACCTGAAAACTAAATTGCTTTAAAGGTAGGTTCAACATTGAAAAAGTGCTCTTTAACTTTTTCCAAACTTTTCACTGTACTTGAAAAAGTAGACATTAAAGAATGAACAAGCTCATTTGTTATTTGGACTCTGTTATTCTCTTCAGTCTCCTTAATTGTACAAGAAGAAATATTGTCTCCATATAAGTTCACAAACCTCAGTGCTGGTTCTCTATTAAGCAAGACTTGGATCTAATATAAATTCTTTATTAAATACAAATCCATGTAGTTCTTCGAAGATAAATTGATTCACATTATAAATAAAGATAAAATTTGTTTAAAGGAATTGTTCTCTTGTGCTGCACTTTTTATAAAGTTATTATTTAAGAGAAAAATAAGTACATGTTATAACTTGAGAATTTTGTTGTATATACTTACTGGGTTTTCGAGCTGAATAAGGAGGGTTACTAGCTGTAGACTATGTGTCTCCTATAAAAGTAAAATGAATGCTCTTTCTGTAATGTCACATTCTAAAATAATCTCTTTTCTTTTTAATTGTTTCAAAAGTATTTCCATTCTATCAAATTTTTGTCTGGAAAAGCCTAAAACCCAAAACCCCATGAGTTTAATCATACAGTATTGTCTTTCAATTTCAATGAAAATAGCAGCAAATTTTATTGGAAACTATGTTAGTTTGACTCAGTTATGGCAAGGGCTCGTTCACCAGTGTTCTGAGACTGCAGTAGAGACACACACCAATATTGCAGATTTGCTGGCTTTTACTGAGGATGAAAGTTTACTGAACCAAGAGTTTGCTATCAAAAGCATGTGCTCTGTTGGTGACATTTTATTTTCCCAGAAAATTTATGTGTCACTACTATGGTACACATGGAAAGAGGAATGATTTGGGTGTAAGAAAGGTCCTTGGGAGTCTTCAGCTTCACAGCTTGCCTATATAACTTTGGGAAGTTTGGCCTCCCTCTTAGATCTTTCACTGCTCAGTTGCCTAAATGGCTCTCAGGATTTTCACTGATGGCTTAGTGGAATGCTTTCTTTGATAAAAATATCATTTCTCAACAAGGTTATAATACCAAAAATTACTATTAATAAATTTTGTGAAATTTCACCTTCTAGAATGAAAATAGTTGCATTACAGGAGTTACATTGTTGTAATAAAGTACTTCCAGGGTTCTTTAAATATATGACTCACTACTGTGCAACATTTTGGTAAGAAAACAAATTGCTTGCAACAGCGATAGAGGCATCTATGAGGATACTTGAAACTTCTCAACAAATCTCAGAGTCTAAGCATAATTAAGAAAATTATCACTAAGGATGTATGATTATTGTACAGTCTGATAGGGCCTGTTAATCTTTCAAGATTATTTAAGACTTTTTTCTATGATCTGGAAAGCAATATGAAAAACAAAATGCTAATGATAAATCTTTTACCGCCACAAGAACTGGAGAACTACTAAATAAAGAGAAGTGACAAACTAAGAAAATCTCATCTGGCAAGTCAGGCAATTGAGTGAATTTTAAAACACATAATATAATAAAATACAGACAAATGTAAATTTGCAAGTCTAAATATTGTATAACATGCATATTAAAAGACAAAATATTCTGTTCTGTAAATTAATTGTGGGTGTCCTGGGTAGCCAGCAGAATATGAATTACCAAGAGCAGTGTTCTAGCCAAAGATTTTAATGGGATATCTTTGGGGACAAAAATAGGAATATTAAATCAAATTAGGGGTGTTATATTACTCCTAAATCCCATTCTCATTTCCTTTGTTCAGAAAGGATGGCACAGAATTGAATTCTATTACAATGATTAAAATGGAACCAAAAAACCCTTTTGTTTTAACCAAGGAGCTATTCATTTAGTGCACTCAAAAAAAACCCTGGATCTCAAGAATGTATTTAACCAGATTTACAACCCTTGTAAGTGCCTACATGGCAAACACAGATTGAACAGCTTTGGCATGCCAAAGCGTATGAAAATAGCAAACAGATCAAAGTTTTGTTTTTAAACATTCAAAGTGAATCAAATCTATGCTTTTAACATCATACATTTGAAAAAATTCATGTTGGTCTCTATAAAAAAAAATTATCAATAATAAACAATAATTATCAACAGTTGTGGTAAGGTTCTTTTTTTTTTTTCTGGATCAAACAGGTTTTAGTCTTTCGGCATGAATTAATTCAGAGATTCAAGGACAGGGTACACATGAGGTTAAAGTAAAAAACCAAATGGTCCCTCTGACTCTCAAAAATGTATTAATTCATGTAAGTAAATATGAAATGACAAGAACATACTCCATTTTATTTTCTTGTGCTTGCAGGAAGTTATAAGTGATTTAATCTCTGTTGTTGTTGAACACGGCAGGAATACTAGACAGCCATTCACTCACTCCCCCTCAGTGGGATGAGGGAGAGAATCAAAAAAATGGTAAAACTCATGGGTTGAGATAAAAACAGTGTAATAGAACATAAAAGCAATGGCAAATAATAATAGTAATGATGATGAAACAATGTACAAAACAAGTGATGCACAATGCAATTTCTCACGACGCCGTGACTGATGACCTGACCAGTGGGCCACCAGACCCTAGCTAACTCTTCCCAGTTTGTATTTGGAGCATTATTTTGTATGGTATGAGATATCTCTTGGGTCAGTTGGGGTCAGCTGTCCCATCTGTGTCCTCTCCCACCTTCTTGCTCACCTCCAGCCTGCTTGCTGGCAGGGCACTAAGAGAAGATGAAAAGTCCTTGACAGAGTAAGCACTGCTCAACAACAATTAAAATGTTACTATATTATTAGTATTATTCTCACCTTAAATCCAAAACACAGCACAACATCAGCTACTAGGAAGAAAATTACCTCTATCCCTGCTGAAACAAGGACAATGCCTAATGAATGATAAACACTGAAAGGCAAGAAAATTTGTGTTTATGCTATTGAAACTGATGTGTTACGAAAATCTAGTATTGTGTGTACTTATTCTACACCATATACCTTCAGGGGAAATGTGGATTTTCTATAAATTTTATTTTATTCTATTTCAATAAAAATATCTTGATACTCTGTTGCAATTCAATGTGAACTAAGCTCAGTCATAGTATTTCCTCTCTTTCATTTATGTGCACATCATAAGTACTTCTGGAGGGAATCTCAAAGGAGCCCAGCAGTGAATCCAATTTGTCTAATCAAATCAAATTCAGAAGAATTATTTCTAGAGGTATTACTACCTTGAACTCTTTCAAATGTGAGGAATAAACTTCTGGGGTTTTTTTTCTTCTGCTTAGCATTACATACCTGAATATTTAGAAATACAGCATTTCTCTTTGGTGATATCTTAAAAAAACTACTTGTACATCTGTAGGCCAGAATCTCCTGCAGGGTTTCATTTCCTTAACAAGAATGTGCATTCTAAATGAGAAGTCCAGTTTACACTGGAGACTGGTATTTAGATCACTTGTATTGCAACTCTTATAGTCCCTCAAGATAATGCCCTGCAGAGACTTCTTTTGAATAAAAAGCTATAGTTTTGTATGAAGTACATCAGCTCCTTTCTTTTTTTTTTAATGTATTTTCAAAGAGAGAATGAGATTTCTAATCAGCTACAGCCTTTATATACTTGAGATAATACACAAAGTACAAGCAATACATACAGTGCTGCATCAAACCCACTGTTTTCTGCTCAGATCCAGGGCTACAACTCTTTGTTTCAAGTTTGACAACCTCATTCTTCTCCATAAAATCACCAGCAGCCTGCAATTCTGATGGAAGTAACACAATATTTCTCTCCAGTCGAAGCTAACTCAGCTGAACAAAGAAAGAAATAGACATTCATTCTGCTTACTGAACTGAGCTGCAAGAATTAAAGATGGCTGAGTTTCATCACTGCACAACACAGCTCTGACCTACCCTTTGTGCTTTCTCGGTACACCTTTACTATCTCAGTTGCTGCCTGAATAGTAGAAATAAGAATTATCCCAGCTTATTATTATATTGCTACTTCAAAACCCAGACAGTACTTCTCAGCAGTTATTTATGTAACATTCAAAGACACTTAGTAAATGAACAAAATTTTCACAGAAAGCTAATTGCTGAATTAGATAGAAATTACTAGCAATTTCCACTGAAGGTACAATTCCACACAGTGAGACTATGGGTTCAAGCACAAGAACACACTGTACATTTTGTTCCATCCTCAGCATGCTTCCTGGCCAACACAGAGTTGAACTGATTCTTCACAAAAACGCTTGACCCCAATTTGAGCCTTAGCATAGTCTACAGACTGTTCCCAGTGGGCAGCCTGGGTATGGTTATTCTGCTGTAGGAAGTAGGACGCTTACGGTCCCTGACCATTTTCATTTAATACAACAGATACAGTTTTTCGGGATGTCTACAATGCCGAATAAAAGACAATCAGGCAACAAGTTACAGCAATAGATACTGAATTTCTCAATCTTTCTAACTTACATCTGCTCTCCCTAAGGTAAATCCTTATTAAAGGATCTCTTTAAGGAAAATCGCTAATTAAAGAGGCTATTTGTAAGCACCGGGCATGTGAAACAGTGTGTTCTCACCCTTGATCTTCTTCTTACTTGTTAATATAGATACAGCTCTTAAATGGAATTGTCCATTAACAAATATCCTCTTCCTAATTTGTTACATATAAATACCTTGCTTTATATCTGGGATTGCATTTTACAGCTAAAACCCACCAACTCAGGTTCTCATGTGAGCTCTGTCATGAGAGATTACTGTTCTTTCCAGTTATTACTGGTTCAGAGTGAATACAGGAGCAAAAGCTTGGCTCTTACCCCTTGGTGCAATCCCTGCCACCACAGTTATGCACACTACCAAGTCGATTTTTTAAAAAAACATTTAGGTATTTCCAACCGTAAAAATGCATGTCTTGCTAACATCTCACTGTAGGTTTTAATAATCCTCAAAAAATTAAGTAAATGAGTTAGACATTCCTAAGATAACAAATGAGACTAAACTTAAATCCCAGAACAATAGCACATACTCTTATTTCTGCCTGGGTAGTTGAAATAACAGAACAGTCACATTATATATGATTATAATGTTTAGAGACTAATGTTCTTTGCCCATTTTACTCATCCATGAATGTGCTTGTATTTTTTTATTTCACTGTTATTTTCTGTTTATCTGTTTTATTTTATTCATTTGAAGGTTACTGGTATAATCCCCTCCACTAGATATTACAAATAATTTTCAGATAATTTGCAAATAATTTAATCCTTTATCCTCATTTGGAGTTCTAGACCTTTCTCCCTTGGCAAGGGTTGATACTAATAGATATGACATATATTAAATCTTTTTCTTTGGTCATAACAGTAGATTGGCATTCTGCCTTTCCAGAACAGAATATGTGAAACACTAGATAGCTTAAAATCAAGCACTGTAATGAATAATTAAGGTCTAGCAAATAGAGAAAAAAAGGATTTATTTACATAACATGCCATACTGTGATCAGATAAAGCTCATTTGAACGAGCATACCCAGGATTTTTAGGTGGTTTTTGTCTTCAGAATCATACACCTCAGTGTAAATGCCAAAAAATTTACATGTTTTTCTGTAAGTAAGGTGTCTAAGGTCCTCAGTAGTAATTTGCATGTTAGAGGTCTAATTCAGTTTTGTGGACATGGTTGTCTAGTGCTTTTTAAGATGACCTAGAGTACCTGGGGCACTACATGGCAGCAGAGGAGTGACAGAGAATTTTCAGTAGACCTTCTCAAGAAACAGATGGAGGCCAAGGAACAGCAAGAAGCTGGAATGGTTCCAGGCATCTGCGTACATACAATTGAACTATGATCCTAGTTGAAGCAGGGAGCTATTCAGTTGAACAAAGGCCAGTGTCTAAATGGAGATTTATAGAAAAATAATAACAACAAAAAAAAGTTTTCCAAGTGAATCCTTAATTCTTTTAGCCAGGCAGTACAATGTTTTTTTTTGTTTGGCAACAACACAGCTGGTAGCACAACTAGGCCAACTAGACAAAAGCACAGTGGGATCCCAACCATTATTGAGATGCTATAGATTTAAAAATAACCATTTCTCTGTATGTTCTCTCTCTATATAAATGTACTACTAGCAAGAAAAGATCAAATTATTTGTGAGGAAAAATGTTGATTACATCTTAAGAATTAAATTTTCTCAAAAAGTGTTTCAAAGCAAACATTTTCAGTGCTAACAACTAGAACTTGGAAAATCATATGGAGAATTAACCAGAATTACAGCCAATTTCAATAATCTCGTAACCAGCATTACACAGGACAGTTTTTCAAATAAGATAAGAAACCAAACCATACCAAAGAAGCTGCGGAATGGAAGAGAATTCACCAACCTCTAAGATTTATATATATGGACATGAGTACGTGATCATTAGCTCATTATCATGCACTGGTTTCTACTGATAACAACATCAATCTGTTATTAGTCAGGTTGTTACTTAGAAATAAAACATTACATTAACAAAACAGTAAATGCTCAATTTTATTTTTTTAAGAATAAAATGTATTTAATGCTTCAACAGACATATTTATATTAAATTGCTATTGAAAAGTAACCTAGGGATGGGTTCTACAGCAAATTATCTATACTACATCAGTTGTCCATCTGTGTATTTCCAGTCTGTGGCAATTCTGAGCTTATGTCTACTAAAGTAGAACTTCCCTCACTTTTATGACACAGTTTGTTACTTAAGAAGAGTTAATGATCTGTAAACCCTAGTTTCCTCTTATCATCAGTGAAAACAGAAGCGTAAAGTTACAGCTGAAGTGAATTAAACATCATGACAGATAATGAAAATCACAGACAGGCTCTTTCAGGTTTTGATTTCTTCTTATACTTCACAGATCTGCAAGTGAAAGGCATAATATTAAGCCATTTAGAAGAAGGACCTTCTGGAATGCTTTTCACTTTATAAGAATATGCTACTTGACATTTCTTCTGGAGGGCCGTTCAGAAGACACAGAAAAAGCTGCACTGCAATAATCAGTGGTGCCATCATGAGCAAAATTGTGACCAGATTGTTAGAGATACATTTCTATTGCTAACCTATTGTGAGTGGATAAATTGGTGCTTTATCCAGAGAATTTATTTCAGTGAATGGAATTCAGTAGACTGTCAGTGGCGGTGACCCACCAGCAGTGCTGACTGACACACTCCTTTCTCTTATCCATCAGCATCATGATAAAGTTACTTTCGGCTTTCACCTGCTAACATTTCCAGCCCTCACATGAGAGGACTCGAGTGAGGAAAAGCAACAGCTGCTCTATAAAATTCAAGAAGACTAAGCTGACAGCAGAGCAAATATTACATTTGAGATGTTTGAAAGTTAACAACCATTTCTCTGGTCTCGCTATATCATTTAAACACAAATATAGGAAACAAAAAGAAGAGCTTCCTATTAGTTAGATAGGATTCATATGAATGATTTATATATATTTACCTCTGAGTTACTCATATATTCTGGTATATTATTTTCTTCTGATCAGCAGAAAGAAAACAGAAATCTTTAAGGCCACTCCTCTGACTTGCTTTAGATTGATCTATAGGACAAGGTGGATTGTAAACTAGAACCCCTTATTTCTCTCTATTGGTAGAAAGACAAGTTCCAATATTATTAGATATGTGCCTACATGAATCCTAAAATTTAGCACTGCTGCAAAGGTGTGCACAGCAATTAAGGCATCTCATAAAGAATGCTGTTTTGCTGTACAATTATGCCAAAAGCTAGACACAGAGGATTTATCTGGAATTCAGCTTTGGGCATTTGACCTGGGAAGTCAGGGAAATCCAGACCTACTGCTAAGATGTAATTCTTTTGCTCCTGGCTTTAAAAACTCCATGGAAGTCCTGTGAATGGACTAAGCATTCAATGAGACTTTCCTCATTGTAGCACACAGCACAGAATGTTGCTTTAAAGCAAAAAAAACCACTCAAGCCTCTGTTTTATTTGTACTGTTATTTGTTTGTATACAAAATGAACAAATAAATCCAGGACAAAGCATTATTCAGTTCCCCTCCGGCAAAGAACTGACTGAATTTTGGTTAACTTGAGCACTGTTATTTCAGTCATTAACTTTTTAAAATCCTTTATAATTTTTGTATACAGCTTGAGAAATAAATTATTTTCTATCTACTTTAACATGATAATTGAGCCACATGCACCATTTTATAAACTCCTGTGACAGATTAAAATACGTTCCATTCAGCTGAGGCACTATGTGTTTAACACACAGTACACACAATGATAATGAACCTGCTTAGAGCTTGAAAAACAAAAGTATAGCTTGAAAGGGAGTACAGATACATTAAGGAAGCAGTTACAGAATTCATTTTTGCCACTTTCTGAAGTTCTTTATACAGTTTTATGACATTTTCAGAGGAAGCACCTTTCCAGATTTCTGTGAAAAAATAGGAAAACAAGAAGCATGGGAAACAATATGTTTAAATTAAATGGAAACTGCTTGTCCAACAACAACAATCACTCATTTGAAAGTCTGATACTAGAATTTGGACAAACTCATTGGGACCACGACTGTTAACAAAACATAATATGAAGGATGCAGACACAATGAGTGCTTGATGCTCTTTTGACACTGTAGAGAGGGAGGAGTCCACACTACTGCCTCAGATATAAGAGATTCTCACAAGGCAGTCATGTCCATTTTGTATGTCTGCAATAATTTTTTTTTTGAAAATGACTAAAAAAGTATTGCAGCATGCAATAATAGTCAGAATTAAGTAAATAACTCTCTGTTTCTTCACATATCATGCCAATCTAATATTGTACTAATTTCCAGGCTCTATGCAACTGAGTTATTCTNCTGAAAATGACTAAAAAAGTATTGCAGCATGCAATAATAGTCAGAATTAAGTAAATAACTCTCTGTTTCTTCACATATGCCAATCTAATATTGTACTAATTTCCAGGCTCTATGCAACTGAGTTATTCTGACAGGTATTCTCCATGGTGTAATTCAGTTATGTAGCTAGTGAATGGTTATAAAGCCTGTTTTCTGAGAAGTGATGATGACATTGTGAAATAATTCACCCATGGTTTATCAGTACAACCAGTTAGAGATGATAGGAACCATTACCATTGGTGCCAAGCGCATAACATGGAACAATCAACAAATTAGTGACAAACAGGGCACAGTAAATGTTTTCATTCCTCAAGTGTGAGGAATGCTTATAATGCTGGGGAATACATACCAGAAGTAAAAACAATTACAACAGCAAGTGGCATATTAAAAGTAGATTTGACATGCATACACGCCTCTGACCTCAACAGCAGAAGACTGGAAGGGAGCAGCTCGGTCTGCTGGGCCAGTAGCCATGTCTGTGGGGTATCCATCATTTCAGGAATCTCACACAAATGACAGCACATGCTCCAAGACACCTATATCTACCAACTCTTCAGCTGTCTCCTGAGGCATATACAGATAACAAAAGTTGCTATCAAAAGAGATTTATGCACTCAGAGAACTGAGGCACTCATGCACAGTTGGCACAAAATTGTTGACAATAAACTACTACATCACATCCAAATATAAGGCAATTTTACAGGTTTCTAAACAAATGGTAAAGATCTTTCACCAAGAAAAAAAAATTCAAACTTAGTATAACTTCATAAAACTAGTATGCTCCTAGAAACATTTGAAAGCAACTTAAACACAACAAAAACAAAAAACAAAAAAAAACCAAACCAAACCAAACAAACAAACAAACAAACAAAAAAAAACCACATAAGGAAGCCTTTTATTTTTGCATTAGCCATTGCTCTGTAGATAATACAAGTGAAAAATGGTCCCACATTCTTAAAAAATTGAAACATTAAAAATATATTTCCCTCTTCAGCAGCTGCACGTGTACTTTTACCTTAGATCAGAGCATTTTAGGTTGATCTAGAATATGATATGACAGTAGACACCCATAAAACTTAATACAGAACACAATTGCTATGACACAAAATCCTTCAATATTCATTTACCTCATAATGGACCATAATAATGTTGTCTATAGCACAGTTTTTGTGGGGAGCATTTCCCTGTGCAAAAATATGGTCGTGTCCCATCTCCCCTCCCCCCTGCAATACAAAAGTTTTTATGCAGAATTTTGATATAACTAATATAACTAATAAGCAGGACTTTCCTTACACTACTGAGACCAAATATCAATTACAAAAGCATACCTCCAGTACTTATCTGTGAGTTTGTTTGGACTCATCCTATGATAAGAGTTTGCCACAAAACACACCACGGCAAAAACCTACATCCAGAATCTTCTGCATTATTTACCAAGTTTTCCTTAAGGCCCAGTATATAGTCTTTCCATTTTCAGAATTTATCCTTCAGATAGAATGCCAGTGTAAACTCTAGTACATCATTTATGCCCTACTTAAGCCTCACAATGAAAGTTTTCCAGTCACTGAGATTGTGTACTAGCACTCTTCAGAAGGCAAGTGAATTCTCAATGAGGTTAAAACAAGGCCTTCCTGCCACAATTTGCCCCTTGTCCACATTTGTGAGTTGTCACTTATCTTCATGATTTCTGTATAACGATAGTTCTCTGGTGATATTCATGTCATAAGGCTGCTTTGCATAAATTGAGATATATCATATATGAAGGGCTGTATTTTTAAATCCTCTTTGCCTACAAACTATTCTTAAAATAGTTCCCATTGCCTAGTCTTGTCAAAATGCATCATGCCTGTTTTTCAATATCTTCAAGAGAATTAAGGTATCCTTGTAGTATGAAAGTGGTGGAGGGGGGAACATGTACATCACATCACTTGAGAACATGTTTCTTGGTGCATAAAGAAGTAGACCATTTACAATCACAGTCTTCTCAGAAAGATTTGAAAGAACAACTCTTTAGCTCCCATTGGGTCTTTGTATGTGTGATAAGATTATAACTTTTCTCAGAAAAGCTAGCTTCAAGTTCAAGTAGCTGCCTGTGCTATTTCTCTGCAGCATTACTTATTCAGATGCAATCAAATACCATGGAGAATATTAAAAAATAGAAGAAGCCTTTTCTGAAATTCCTGAGAAAGCCTGGCTCATGCATTTTGCAGCTGAAATATGTGCGCAATAGTCTAATTATAGTAATCTTAATCTATGCAGACTATGTTATTAAACTTGACATATATTTTAATTGTTGACAGATGGCTTTGAACCATGTATAAATATTTATAAAGTCACACATATTCCTATAGCTAGCACACACAAAAGTTCCAGGTATATTAGTCTGTCTTTTCTGAATCCTTTTATATGCACGTGCAAACTCAGGATTTCCATTTTAATAACCATTTTATTGTTTCAGTTATCTGAAGAAATAAAAGGGACATTTTCTTTTAAAGTGAAGTTAATATTGCATAGATTACAGACAATTTTGATTACTGTGGAAATCAGAGTACTTTTTCATCAGTACATTGTATTGTGTTAGCCCATGTGCTCACAGTTATTAAATATTGCCATTGTGCTGCTTATTCGTAATCACCCATCTTCACTCATCACCTACAGGGGAGATATCAATAGAAACCTTAAAATCTCCAAGAACAGTGCAGAAAAACAGAATCAATCCAGCAATACCATCCATTAACATGTGAATCTAATGTACATTTTCCTCTTATTTAGAACTCAGAAAGCCTTGTTTAAATCATCTAATGAAAGAATTGGTTATTAACAAAACACCCCAAACAACTAGAAAACAGGCAACATTTACAAAAAGTGACATATATGACATACATTATCTGAGCTTTTCAAAGTTGTTCTAGGGTATGCTCAAACTAATGAATAAGGTAAAGACTGAGGGATCATGCATGTCAGAAAAACTGCTTATGTGTCTTTTCAGCTGTTATGGTGGGAGTCTCCTCATGTAGCTTTAAAAAATCTAAACTTAGACATGTCTCTGTGCAGAAAGACAGGCAAATCCAGTGGATAATTCATCTCATCTCAAAGTTATCTGTGAGATGTTTATTGAAGTCAAAAGTCAGGTTCTTTGCAGATATACAGTTTTGTATAAAAAACCAACCAACCAACACAACTAAACAAACAAACAAAAGGACCCCAATCAAACCAAAAACAACAAAAAAACCACTTGTGCAGGTTTACTTTTTTTTCCACTGTAGTACTTGTCTATTCAACTTAAACACCTGTAGGCTACTTACATGGTGCTAGCTACCTTTTAGAGTCACTAGAACTTTCATAGTCAATGGAAAGAAGTAAGAATCTTCAGAAGTCTGACCTCATTCTAAAATAAACCATGCAAGAATGCATGGACTTATGCATTACTGATTTTGGAAGGGTATTATCTGGTGCTACATAACAAAGAAGATTTTTTTTTTTTCTCTCTGGATTATTGCACTAAAAGCTCATTCTGGCAAAAACTACTCTACTGCAGAAAATGAAGGGAGGAGGCAGTCATTTAAAAGAACAAAGTGAAAATAAGAAACTTTAGCATTTAACTTCAGAAACTGTAGCCATGAAGTGACAGAATACTAAGTCTACTAAGTCCTTTCAAGAGGGTGTGATAATTTCTTCCTTAAAAGTCTGGTGAAGGGGTGAATCAGAAAGGAAGGAAAGAAAATAAATGTCAGCCATTTGATATCAGTCTTCTTACTGTCTCAAAGGTAGGGAAAAATATTTTAAAAGTTCTGAGAGTAAATTATAAAACTATTTGTTGTATTAATTTTTCTTGCGATTAATACAATTTTTACGCATTTCTTTAGCACAGTGACAATAAGCTTTCAGTTCTTTTCTTTGTATCAGAAATATTTCACACAAAGCATGCCAACAACCAAACATCAGAAATAGCTGAGCCAGCATTCTAAGGCTTTTATGAAATATAAGAATCCCTTTAATTCCTTTGAGATGAACCATATTTTTGTATTTTATTTTCTCTCACAAAGAGCATCTAATGGGGGAAATACTGCAAATTCCTATTCAATGCAGTTATACAGTTTTCATTTTATTAGATGTGTTAATTTCTACCATTAAAAACTTTAATACAAAATCTAAAAAAATAATTTTTAAAGCCTAGAATAAATATCATATACTCTTGTAAGGCACTTTTGGTGGTTTTCGATTTCTCATAATCCAGTTACATATGTGCATGTCTTAGCTTCATTGGAGAGAATATATGACAGATGGAGTCTGAATTTTTTTCAAATGTTATTAAAATTTATATAATGTACTTAACCTGAGAGGGATTTTATTATTGCAATCCATTCATTTCTGCATGGTTTTGTAATTTAAATTTATGTAGAAATGGGAATCATTAGGAGAGTAAGTATTAATGCCAAAATAAAATAGAATGCCTTTGATAAAATATGAGTCAAAATATATAAAAATGGTAAGTCTGAGTTTTATTTTCTAGAGTTCAGTGTTCCCATTTCACTTTATGTCTTTCAAAACTTGAATGTGTAATAAATTACAATCTTAGAAGTTGTTCAAGTCAAGACTTTTACATACAATCAACTGGATATGCATAGTATAAATGTTAGTAATATACAATTGTGTTTATAAACCAATACTAACAGAGCTTCAATCAATCACATATAATAAAAATTGACTTTTTGTTTTACTGTACTGTTCTTTTGCAACCAGGGATGACCTATACTGCTCTATAAATGGTAAAGAAAACAAAGGAGTTCTAATGTGAGCAGGTACAGTACAGTCCAATACTGGGGGCTTCCAGCAGTTGTGCTTCTGCTTGGGAGAAAAATTACTCCTAATCAGAGAATTACAGAATGATATGGGTTGGAAGGGACCTTACAGATCAATTAGTTCCAATCTCCCTTCCATGGGCAGGAACACTTTCCATCGGAGTAGGTTGCTCAGGACCCCATTCAACCTGGTCATGAACAGTTCCAGGGATGGGGCATCCACTCCAGGAGGCAAACATCCCCAAGAGGCAAAGATCATTCATACAAGCAAGGCCTTATGGAAGAATTTGCATGTCTCATCCTTCCTTAAAACTCTGTCAACAGAAGAACACATTTTCTTTCATATAATAACTTATTTATTAAGGTTTTCATGCAAAAAAATGAGAGACTTGGACTGAAACCCATGCTCACAGTGAGTCATACACATATTTTCTTCTATTATCCCAACTTTTACAGTGTAGTCTAGTTTCATTAAGAAAAAGGAAGACGTGTTCTTGAGATATTCTTACCAAAAATGTATCAGTGAAGAATGAATTCTTAATATTTTATGGGCCCAAAGATTTGTAACTTCTTAGTTAAAGATTTGAAAGTTACACTAACTGAAGGACACAGTTCTTCCTCCTCAAAGATCCTATAGTTTTGATGTAGAGTCACTCTCTCTGGAATAAACTGAACTAGGATTTCTCTACTTGTACTTTAATCATCAAACTATTATTTGAGGGGAAAGAAGAGAAAGAGCGTCAGCTTCTCTTAGATCAATGTTCAAAGACTATACTGTTTAGAATAAGTTATTAAACGATCATCTCCACCAATATGCTTGACGTTGAGATTCAAATTCAGACTATTTTTCCCTTTTGTCACATAAAAGAAAAGGCTCCAGGCTTGAACCTCAAGAAAACATGCATATACAAAATTGTATTCATGAAAAGTTCATGCAAACTGTTAACAAATCTCTTATATATCAAAGGCTATATGCTGGCTAGCCCTTGATATTCTTCAATATACCTCTATTGTTTTAAACCAGTTTTGATATAAGCCATCAGTTTTGCTGTACTATAGCATAAATGAATTATAGAGTTTGAAAAGCTTCTTTTAGTTCCTTTAGAACATACTCTCAACATTGTCTTCCCACTTCACAAGCTGAGTCTAGAATACACACTATTTGGTACATATGACTAAATCAACATAAATTAGGGCTACTATCTGGCCAAATAAGACACAGAATTAATAATTTATTTGATATGTCATTTTGAGAAGACCCATTACCTAACTAATTAAAATGGAAATATCTGCAGAGTAGATTACATATACTACACAGGTCCCAAAGACAAATGTAGGTTTCAACCTACATTTCACCTGTACTTATCTGAAATTACCTATTTCATAGTTCTTTTTAACCTGAAAAAGTCATTGTTTGCATAGTTTGATAATGCAAATTTTCTAGGTTTTTTTTTCCCCGATTTTCAAAAATAAGCACAATTTGGACAAATTAGTATTAGTTTTGCCATATTTTACTGCATTTAAATAAAAATCCTTTATTCTCTAATCTATATTTGCAGAAGACCATGGGGATACATAAGGTAAAATAAACACACACAAAAAAAGTTCAAATACTCCACTCCAAGAGAATAATCAGAAATGTGGCAAAGAATGCAGCTTGAAGTAGCTCACCATATTTTGAGATATAATTTATTCTTCATAATAAAACCTATCTGCTTTCACACTCTTGCTACTTCTATTATTTCATTGAGTTACTGTCTGTTTTACCAGATCATTTTCCTCTGATTCACAGCTTGCAAGTAACACTAAGTCAGGACTGTTGAAATGAGGGACAAGCTATTACAGCAGATATATTTTCTATCAAGAAAATTCAGAGCAATATATGATATGGGAACACAATTTTACCTATATGATTTTGACACTGGGGCCTCATTTTCAATTATTCAATTATTCTGTTTAGTTATTACAGTTCCAATGTTTCGTGTTAATCAGCAGAAACTAATTAGACATTAAAATATAAGACACTCATTTTCAAAAAACTACATTGTAAATGCTGATATTAGCAGATTACACTGCATTTTGTTTGGTTGCTTCAATAAATGACTGCTAGAGAATGCTCTAAAAGCAGTATTGATTGCCCTCTAGTACCTTCAGATTCTGTAGTAGATGTGGACAATTGAAGGAAAGACACAAATTAGGTACGTTTACTTTCAAGCACTAGAGCTAAAGAAACAACCACTATGTATAGTCACAAAATTGCAGAGTGATGTCAGAATCACTTTTGTCCATAAGAACAAGAAGTTGTTCCTGGACATGAATGAATTAAAAGAAATGGGTCTAGCATATTATCTCAGAATTGTTAATCCTCATCTCAAAACAAAACTGAAGAGAACACTAAGATAACAGAAAAAAAAAGGAATCTTAACAGCAGCCAAATACATCAGTGGAATACTTTTTCTCAGTGGAGATAGTACTTCTTCAAGGGCAAATGCTCTAATACCTGAAAGAGCATATATTTTAATTTTATTCTGTAAATTCATTCTGTTATTTCTACACAGATTTATCTAGTTTTAAAGTACCACCAATTTGCTTTGGTAATATCTCTGTGGCAAATTACTATCCTGCTATTCAGATTTTTCTTCCTGTAACATGAAGATTACAAAAATTAAGCCAAACATATCAGTATGACATGTAACTGGAGCAAAACATACAGAAAACCTCGGCTTAACCCTTGCAAATACTCCTTTGAGATACTGTGTTTATTCCAGGAGCCTGATTTAATAGCAGAATAAGCTCTTGACGGACAAAGCAGAGTAAAAAAACAGATGGCTGCATTCTTGCCAGGTCCTTTCACAGTTCATAAAACCCCAAAATACAAAAGAAATACATTAGCATCAAGCAATTCTTAGATTTCAACAAAAATCTTTAACTTCACATCTGAAAAATATAGCATAATCTCATTTTTTTCCTGAAACTGACTCATGCTCTTTTGAAAGTCTTTCTGCAAAACAAGCAGCATGCAGAGAAATTCAACAAGTACAGGACTAATTTGACTCTTCCAGGAAATAATGGGAAAATATTAAAGACTGCAGCTTCATTCAGAACCACTGTATTTCCTCTGCTTTGAAGGCAGGCCTTGTAAATAAATTATTACATTTTTGTATGAGACAAAAGTAGAAAGTATAGACAGTGACAACATGTATAGAATGCTATGAAAAGTTAGTTTCTCAACACTGATACTTAGCAATTGTACTATTTCCCATTCTAAATATAAAAGAAAACTCACCACTTATTGACAAAGCTGAATTTTAGCTGTATCAATGGCATATTAAGTAGTTTACACACTGAGGACTCATTTTAATGGTGGCACAGATAATAAGCAGAACACTTTCAAAGACTGTCATGGAAACTATGAAATACATTTTGCTAAAACAAATAAAACCTGCATAAATTCTGATAAAAAATGCTTGGAGGACTGGGAAATAGGTGTTGTCTTGATGCTTAATTCACTTTGAGTTTAGGAATTTTCTCCCAAATCAGGGTCTTGCAAAGATTTACTTGTGCTATTTATATGTTTTCTGAAGACTCCACAAAAGATGTCCATATCATTTAATAAACAAGTTGTGGCCATTACTCAGTTCTCAGCCATAATCATCCCTACTTTCCCCAGAATACTGCAAAATATCCTCTAGAATATCCTCTAGCCTGTATCAGCTGGCAAGGGCCACGACTTCCAAAGAAGAAATTAATATTTAAACCATAGTTGGTCTAACGTGAGGACTTAAGCTGTCTCTTAAGAGTGGATAAGAGTGGATGCAGCCTTCCATTCTAGCAGGTTGATACTGCACGTATCAACTTGAATTCCATCCTATAAAACCAACATTGACAAACAGATTACTTGAGATGTTCAGTAATTATCACACAGCTATTTAAACCCAGAATCAGACAGTCCACTTTCCAACACCAAATTCATAGAAAAGGGCACATGGTAAATTTGAATAGCAAATCTACTATAAATTTTGATACCCTTTATTGAAATACTTACCCTCATTGAGATTATGTTTCTAAAAAGTTAAAAGCAAAAGACTTAATACAGTTTTCTGAAATCAATCAGAAGGCTTTATCTGGTTACAGAGGCTGGTGAATCCAAATCCAAATGTGTGAAATAGGTGTAATTCAATAAAGTTTTAAGTAGAAGAGAATAATTGTTTTACATATATCTTCTGTAAAATCACATGAACAATTTCCTATGCAGAACTTAGACTAAAAGTATTTGTCAGAAAAAAAATTCAATAATATGAGAAAAATCACAGAGACTTACATTATATTAAAAATATGCAGCATCCTCCTCAGAGAAAATTTGAAAATTGACTTATGTGAAACTTTTTATGCAAAACACAAGGAAATACCAGAGAAATCTAGTATTTCCTTTTTCACTTTCAAATAAGTTTTTTCACCTTCAAATAAGTTTTTTCGTTTTCAAATCCATTGTTTGGGCTCTAGGTAAGCCACAGCACAACTCAGCTTGGAATTCATGATTCATACTGTTCTCAGTGAAATGCTTCCTAATCAGCCATATTCCCTTTAGGCATGAAGCCAAAGAAATCAGCAGCGTAGAATGTACTTATTTATTATTTTTTATCAGTGAAGGTAATGCCAGGACCTTTAAACCATCTGCTTCCTTTAAGGAAAAAGTATGGACAAATGGTGATTTTGCTACTGAAAAAAACATTTAGAGGAGAAACATATGTTCTAATGCCATTTTTCTTACTGAGTGCAGAAGGAAAGAGGCAAACAATGTATAAGAGCAAGCTCTAGTTACTGTTTCAGACTTCTGCATTTTCTGAACTGCAGTCCAAGACATTAAGGTTTTTCTTTACATGTCTGCTGGTCCTCAAGGGGGCACAGGGGACAGAAGAAAACCCACTGTAAGCAACCAAGTTGCCTTATGATGTATGCACAGTTCAAAGTGAACAAACAAGGATTCATATGTTGATGACTGAACCAACTATCTGATAACTTACTCATAAGGTAAAATGATAAACACCGTGGAAACTGACCTGGCAAATAAAATTTTGGTTCAGTGCAAATACAAATTTTAAACTTAACCTCCATCCCTGCTTTTACTATTTCCAGGTTTACCTGCACTTTAGGAATATCCAGGTAGAGGGATCGTATAAGACCCAAGGCACTAGCAGTGGGCACAGGCTGATCGCCAAGGCAGACAGGGTTGTTCCCTTGCCCCATTCAGAACTGACCCATTCTGAAGCACTGTGGTATCATGTGGGCAACTTCTGCGTGATAGCTTGCCTTGCCAGAATCTCAGCTGCAACTATTTCCCTTCCTGCCCTACATTACTGTGACTAAAAAGACAGACCACTTCTTCACTTGAATTTGTGCTGAAGCCTTTCTTTTCACAGAACACATGAAAAGGCAAATAGAGAAAGTCTACCATGGACAGGAAAGTGATTGAAAAAATTATCTGAGAGAGAGATTGTTGCCCTGATTTTTGCAGTTCTGGATGTTGTCATTCTTTTGTAGCAACAAGAGATATGTCTTTGTCCTTGACACTGTTTATTATTTGAGGACAAAGGAGCAAACCTTCCTGTGAGCTTCATATTGCTTTAAGCAAGCTCTGAGTCTAAGGAATAACAATTCTTTCATGGGAGTTTTTGTATCCAGAATAGCATGAGGAAGCTGTTCCAGCCCATCAGGTATCTGGGGTTTATACATTAAAAAGCAAATATGTGTGTCAACTTTACTGGTTGTGGCATGTGGCTGCGTGGTGGTGCCTGGTGGTGTGAAGTCTGCTGAGGTGCTGCTGAAGGTCCAGAGACCCAAGGAGCCAAATGTAGGTGAATAGCAGCACTACCTAAACAAAGCAATCCCTAGAGTGATCTTGCACAACACGTTGGAAAAAGACTGGTTTTTACATATGTAAAAAATATATTCATGAAAATGGCATTTACACATACATTTTTTGTGTTTAACAGTTGTCACAACAGACAGCATTTATTATAAATCAATACAATGCAGTAGATGGCTGAGTACAAGGCCAGTCATTGAGAGGCCACTCACGTGAAAGAAAGTGATCATGAACAGTTTGTGTAAAGAACAGAGCTTTTATCTCTTATTTAGCAAAACTGACCCGAGATGGCTGTATACCCTGTTAGCGTTTACATATGACATCAAAATTGCCTTATTGTTTCTTGTACTCAGCAGGCATCATAGGCAGTGCCTAAGGAAAAACATTCTTTAGAAAGTATTTCTGAAGGAAAATGTAATCAGAATTCTAGCTGCAACAATTCTTGTGAAAACTGCTAAGGAATATGGTACTTTCAAAATCAAACCTCTCAGTACAACGAAAATTAATTGGGATTGTATACTCATGCCTGAAATACAAAGCTAGAAACATGTATCTATAGAAGTGACAGGTGAGAGGTTCAAATGTGCAACCTGTCCATACCAAAAGGGACAGAGAGGAATGTGTCTTTTAAGAATTTTAATACAACTATTGCGAATGCAGGCAGAATACAACAGAAATGGAGCACAGATTCTGACCAGGATCACATTCTCCATAAGTGGTATCCCCTATTGCTACCGTAAGAGACTGAGTACTGAACTCAATGGACTACTAATCTTAATGGAAAGGACTTTTCTGCACTTCTTCATCACTTGACACTGAAGGAATAGCCGTTTGGCAGGAGTTAGCATAACTGAATATCCTTTACATAAGATAAATTAATATTGTATTTGTTTGTGGTGAAGGGAAAAAAAATAGAAGAAACTTTAAAAAGTAGAGGAATTGCTCGGATCTAGGGCAAGAATAAATATTATGCTTTATTTTAATATATTTTTATATTTTACAGTTGTCAGTATAGCTAACCTACTTCTGAGTAACATCCCATTCTGGTTTTTAGCCTGGGGATACAAACATACTTACTACACTGTGTTTTTCCAAACAGATATGATGACATAGATATCATTGCAGAAAAGGACCTTACTGAGCTTCAGACATATGAATTATAAGCTCATGGGGACACAAATACAAGGCAAACATTTGCACAGAAGTGACTCAGTAGGAACTTTTGCATTTAAAATAGCTTTTGAGCATTTGAATTAAGAACAAAAGCTGAGTGGGAAGGATGAAGACAGATTAGACCAGACACAGAAAACTTTCAGAAATATGCCTTGAGATGCATAACCACAATATTTGTGAATTTACACTGGAGACATTACCTGTTGAGAAAACTGAAAGAAAAGATGAGATCTTGGGGATTACTTCATTTGAACACTTCACATTTTTCTTCATATTAGTTTGTCCACCTTCAGATTTTAAACTGAAGTTTTAAAAAAGCAATAATATATTGCACAGCAGTCATAACTGCATTAATTAGGAGAAATGTTTTCAAGAAAACATTATTAATTTATCTCTTCAGACACCTACATCACACAAAAAGTCTGAATTAAATACCAGAAGTAACTGGATAAGGGATAAATTGCTTAAAATTTTAAACAGGATTAGATTCACTGGTATTATTCTAACACATTTCTGGTTAGTCATACTAAAAAAATAAGCATATTTTATTTTCCACATGCATGTCATGATTTAACATAATAAAAAATTGAAGAAAAAAGATAATTCCTGCACTCCCCTGGATTGGGAGTAATGAAGGCTCATGCTTTCCTTTCTGCAGACTTCTTCTGGATGATTCAGGTATTTGGCTGCATGGTCAAGCACACTACAGCTGATCCAGTAGTATGTATCCTAAGCTTTATTATTTCTAAGTACAATGTAAATGTGCTTCAACCAGACTGAAATCTAGCAAAATAGGTCAAAATATTAAAATCCTGATTTTGGCATTCTTTGTTTTGCTGTTGGTCACTATCTTAATGTACCTACATACATTACATAGAGTAACTAATGGAAGAAAAAAACACTTTACTATAAAAGTAAAACCTTTGCAGCCTTATATCAACTGTGTTAGTACCTGTAAGGGATGGCCAAAAATCTTTTTAAGGTATAGGATAACCCCTGATATTGGTAGTAATACTAAAAATGGAGACAGAACGTGCTGCTAGCATTTATGATGAAGTACTACTTTAAGTTCAAGTAGACCTTCCAAACAGGTCTGCTCCTGGGTGGCAGTGACTGGCACACAAGACAGGAAATATGGTTATGCTTTTGCAATATATACTTAGCATTTATAAATAAAAATATTTTCACTAACAAATATCTTGGCAGTAACATTAGCGTGGAAGTTATCAGAGGGACAAGAAAGAAAGAAAATGAAAGAGAAAGAAAGAAAGAAAGAAAGAAAGAAAGAAAGAGAAAGAAAGAAAGAAAGAAAGAAAGAAAGAAAGAAAGAAAGAAAGAAAGAAAGAAAGAAAGAAAGAAAGAGAGAAAGAAAGCAGAGAGTAAGAAACCCCACCTGCCTTTTCCCAAAATAACAGAAATGAATGGTATTCCAGATTCCACATCCAAGCTTCCGTTGCCTTTAATGATGCATAATGGGTCCTCAGTCATAGGGAGCCAACCACATTTCTGTGTAGTACCAAGAACCCATTTACACTCAGGAAAGAAATAGCCACCTAAAACAAAAGTTTTTGCACATAATAGCTTTTTATGAAAAAGACATATGACCCAATTTCACTTTGACAAAAAGCATGCAGTAAAATGGCCATCTGAGGTAAAATGCGCAGATTAAAATTCATTTGTGCTGTGAGCTTTACTTCTTAATATAACTTGGGCTATACAGAATTTAGGTACAAATGCAGCAGCTACTAACTCATGCAGAACTTAGCACAAAAGCTGTAGTTACAGCTTGAATCCTTCAGTTAAAGGAAGAAATCACCTACCATGACTTTTGCTGCAATTACAACATGACTGAAAGGCAAAATCCTTCCAGGCAGAAAAGGGAACATGTCCAGAAGAAAACAATCATTCAGTATGGTTTTTTAAAGGGTTTAATTTTAAGCAGACTGACTAAATGCCCAACTTTCTACATGTTTAGCTTCTTGAATATTTGCATCAAAGCCAATGAGACAATTCAAGTACTTGCAGGATGAAATAAGCATGTTGAACCCTTTATACCACTGAAAAATCAGTTTGAGCAATGAATAGCCTAAACATTTTGCACCCTGTTTTCAGTAAATGTAAATTCCTATTATCCCCCAGGTTTATTTTGATTCAGCTGACTTACAGCTATTGAAGATGTAGGGGAATATAAATAGTTTAAATGCAACTGCTTGGAAGAACTGCAACTATTTAATTATTATTTTCTCTTTAACAAAGTGGAAAGATAATTTAGAAAGTTGTAAATAAGACCATGGTTACACAGTTATTTGTGACAATCATTTATAGCATATGTGATAAATAACCTATTAAAAGTGAGGTAATAAATTCTGTAAATTTCCTAATATAGTAGGATCAAGAAAAAGAGTTAAGCAATTCACAAATAGTAATAGCTTTTCTTAGAGACTCAAAAACACTAAAGATAGGAAAGATGTTAAAATACAAAAATCAAATAAAAGGGATTTGAAAATTACATTATTTAAGCACCGAAATAAATTGTGTGCAGAACCACCCTAGACTATAAAATCTATTCTGAATTTATTTCTTTCTTATTTTGTGATCGAATATATGAACTGGCCTCTACTGACATTTTAAAATGGTACTTTTAGAGCTATGTCATGCTTTAAATAATTCCAGTTTGAAACAATTGATTCACAAGCAGTTTATCTGATTTATTTCACTACCAGATGGCTATGAAGAGACAGAAATGTTCTGTGTCATGAGCTGTTCTACCGGGTCAGCATAAAAAACTGGATTACTTTATGCATTGCATTTGTAGTAATGAGGTAATGAGAGCCCTGTAAATTAGCTTAATAAATGAATCTGACATTAGTCTTTCAATAATCATTGATTTTTAGACTACAGGAAAAGAAAAGTGTTTCTGGATTTGTTAGCAGTTACGGTATAACAAGTTCTCTCCTTGTTATCATGAACACGCACTTTGAACAGAATGTCATTTAATGTGATCCAGTATAGGAATGCAAGCAAGACCCTCGTTAATGGTTTCCCATATGGGATATATAAATTTTGAAAAGTCAAAAAGATTATGATATAACCAAAAAAAAAAAAAAAAAAAAAAATCTTTCTCAAATTCTGTTTTTCAAATTTTGTGTTTCAGTATCCAAACTGGAAGAAAAAATTAAACTGGCATCACTTTTTGGGAAATCACAAAGTGCGATATAAAACTTTCTCAATCAAAATCAAATTCCTTTTAACACAGTAACGCTTTAAAACGTTAACTGCACCCAAAACCATCAACATTTAAACTCCACATGTTTAAACATAGATTTAAATTCTTTCTTTTTCCCTGTTTTCATTCCATAATACTATATAAAACTTCATAAGATGAATATAGGAAACACAGAATCAGGAATGGTAACGCAGAGAAACACAGCATGTTAACCATACAAAAATTAAAGAACCACAAATAATTGAGCATCTTGCTGGCATCAAGTTAAATAAACCAGAATTATGCAACCAGTGGTCTAAGCAGGAAAATGATTCTGCACCCATGAAAGTCCCCTCCTGGAAAGTTCAAGAACAAACTCATTTGCAAAGTTGCTTTATTAAAAGTCGCTGTTGGCATCCACAAGAACAGAATGGTAGCAACTTTTAAATCCAAAATCTCTCACCCAGATAGTGAAAGAAAGAAAAGGAACCAATGAAGTGTTTATGCCCAATGCTGCCACTGCAGTTACGAAAGTATTCTGTTCTTTAGCAATATGGCACTATGTGAAATTTTGAATGAGCTGATAGAAGGTATGCAAAATATTTTGAGGTAGATCCATTCATATGAAAACTGAGATCCATAATCACCACAAATACTACCTTGATCAGGTGTGGTTTGCATGCTGAGATAACAGTTATAGGCTTGGGTTCATGTTTTGGTTTTTTGTTTTGTTCTTTTTTAAATTTTTAATCTGAAAATAATGGACAGCAGCAACTAAAAAGAAAAATATTTTTTGTTGACTCCTCACCTACAAGCTGAGAGCAATGGAGTGACTAAAATACTGAGACCAGGGATTAACATAAAAGGTGCAAAGACGGCAACATATCACTTGATGCTTCCCAAAAAGGGAAGCAAGTAGCAAGCAGAAGCTGGAGGCAAAGAAAGCAACAGATGGAAGTTAGTCAGAGAGGAATTACCTTGTGAGAACCATATCAGGCAGGAAGGATTCATACTTCATCTGTGAGGTTTGGAAATATCAGTCACTCTGTCTCAAATCTTGCAGGCGAATTTCCTTTCAGGGGATGCACCCCGTGGGGGAACAGCTAGAGGTTGACGTAGGGAATGCAGAGATATGGACACACCACGCTGTGATACCAGTGACCAGACAATGGAGAAGTGACATGAGAAACTGGGCCTGAGCCATCTTGTCATATCCCCTGCTTGGCCATTTGCTGAGGAGGAGCCCTGAACGGCTCCAGGGAGCAGGACATCTGTTGGTACCATTTTGGACAGATTGCTGAGAAGATTCTCAGGGGGATTGAGGAAAGCTGAGGGACTGTCACTCATCCCTACACTACTGATGGAAAGTACACTCTTCTGACATTAAAGAAGGGAGAAGTAATCTCTGTGAAATGGAAGTGTTAAGCATTGGAATATGCTCTGAGGCATGTCCTCCTCTTGAAACTGCTGGAGCAATAACTAATGAGAATAAGCAGAGATAGAAAGCACTGACAAAGTTATGATTATTGAATGACAGCTATTTAAGAAGGTATTCCAAGTAGGTGTTTCAGATGCTTGTTTATATGCAAAGTGTATAGACTTTCTACATGTCATATATGTTCTTTAAGAAATGTCATGATGTGCTGTCTCAGCAGTTGAACATTGTAGATCTTCTTTTTCCAATCACTTAGAGAATTTTGACCTATACTTTGTCAGATAAACAAACTGAAGAGAACAAAACTGTTTTATTTATGCTTTCTTGTCTCCTCAACACAGTCCACAGACGTTTAGGCTATATTAAGACTATGTAATGTGGGAGTGCTTCTGAGTTCCTAGACTCAGTCATTAATACCGTCCATACTGCCTCTATTCTTTGGGATGAAAAGGGATGAATGTGATGTTGACATCATGTAACAGAGGAAGGAAAACCTTTTTACAGCATATAAACACAGTCATTGCCTTAATTTTATTCTGCTTTTAGACACAAGACTCTGAATTAACACAGCTGATGCTACTGTTTTTGCACAATAAAAGTACACTCAGACTTGATTTCAGTCTGTAGCCGCGCTGCTGGACGCGCTCTGCCGAGGGCTGGGAACAGGCCTGAGGGCACACAGCGTCCTGCGCTGGCTTTCCCTGGTGGTACGGGGGCTGGCTGCCAAGCTGCAGCTCCCTTCCCCCAAGCAGGGTTGCAGCCGTGCCTGGCTGGACAGTGCCGGTTCCTCTGCTGAGTAGGATTGCCCGTAGCCCGGTGGTCTTCGGCGGTTCGGTGAGAACAAAGACCAAGGAGGGGCCTTTGTCTGGTGATTTCAGCTCTTTTATTAGGCTAGGGCAGCAGGAGAGGGTCCAGGGAGGGGTCCGGGAGCAGGAGCAGGAGAGAGGGTCCAGGCGAGCTGAAGGTTCCAGAGCAAAGAACCCAGCTCAGGGATTGAGAGGGGTTTATATAGGGAAAGGCAGAGGGGCTATAGCCAATGGGGGAACAGAAATTACAATATATCCAATGGGTAACCGAGGAGACAAGAACTTTCTGGAACATGACCAAATACAGAACATTACATAACTGAGTAACAAAGCAATGGAAACAACGTATGCAAACAACAACCAAAAGGAATGATGGAATGGGTAACAGTGTCACCCTAACCAGAATAGCTGTCTCAGAGGGCAGTGTGCTGAGCTCCCTTCCACCAGTGTTGAGGCTTACATGCTGTGGCTTTAGCCACGCACACTGCCACATCAGTGGAGTACACTTGGGCTTACAGCCTTCTACATGCCAATGTTCTAGCGAGGTATATTCAGAAATTACATTGAACATATATTTACTCTAACAACCTACATGCTTCTTCCAGATACCCTGCCTGAAACTGCATACATATTCAACTTCAGTAGAGAATAGTTTCCATATTTCATTGGCAGATTCCAAATTTAATCTTCCTGATATGTGGATTTAGTTCAGGCATCTGCCAAGCAACTATACATCAGGATTTTATTTTCATGCATTATACCTCATTTTAAGACTCAAATAATCCCTATGATTAAAAGACTGAACTTCTGACAATATGTGTTGGATTCTACTTGCTCCTTGGGGGTCTTCAAGGCTGTAAACTATAGCTCAATAAAAAGATTTATATAATCATGTTGATCACCATTTAGAAGACCAGAAAATCTAATTCTTAAGAAGTCTAAAATGATTGATTATCCAGTTGCATAACTTTTCCTATATCAAACTAAGATTTTTCTTTCCAAATGATTATTATTTTACTATCAGTTTCTTAAAAGACATGGAACAGCAGTTCTGGTGTGTTAATTCACTTTAAGTACAAAACTGCCTTGTGCAACAGATAGCACTCCTGTGAATTTTAATTGATTTCGTCTGCTGTACTACCAGAAGACTAACACCATTATACAGATACTTTGAGCAATCAATCAGCCAGTTCTCCAAGAGAGCAGGAGTTGAGCTTTGGAACCATTCCCCAGCAGGATCACAGCTTCTGTGCTTCTGAATGAAAGAAGGTTTCTTACTGTTTCCCTTGAAAAAAACTCAAAAATAAAAATAAAATATAGAATACAAAATGAAAATCAAAATCCATTCCAGATGGAGGAAAGGGAGGAGAAAAAGCCAGCAGATTATTCAGCCAGGTTCTCTTACTCAACTGTTTTTGCTCTGAACAATGTAATCAATCTCTGCATTACCATATTCACTTTACGTTTTCCCATTTGACTGATTTTCAAATGAAATCACTGTCACATAAGGGTACTAGACAGAATTACTATGTCTTTTCTGGTAAATGTGATGTTAATGCATTACGTTTATAATACAATATCTGGTGTTTGTTTCCTTTGTCCATTTTACATCTTTATTTTACGTTGTCTCTAAACAGTGTCATCCCTATTCCTAATTATACTCAAGACTTTGCACGCACTTGAGGATGGATTTTCATTATTTAACAGTAGTTTATCTCCTAAGTGCTCATAATTTACAAGGTAGCTGCACAGCACACTGTAAATGGGAATATGCATACCGGAGTATAATAACACTCTGAAGTCTTTTCTTCACGTTGTATTCCAAATCTAACTCCCTGTGACATCTTTTCTGCATTAGTCTGGATTCAGGACAAGAAATAGATGGGGCTACTATTACCACAGCTTTTGAGAAATTTATCTTATTTCATGAATAAAAGTTGAAATAGTTGGGCTGAGAATGGCATTTCTAAAGTAACCAGCAGCTTTTACAATCATTTGGCTTATTCTGCTTTGTTGGCAAAACTGAAAACTGCAAGGATTAAATATCAGCATGTCAAAAATTTCAGACACCCAATCATGAAACAATCAGAAAAGCTATATAAAAAAGCTTGCTAGATTAAATAATTCTAATGCATGTTTCCAAGTTTTTCTGTATATCATAAACCCACAATAAACACTACAGTCTTCCTAGGTAATACTGGTGCTCACAGCTCTTGTTACTGGGAAGTTTAGAGCATACGGGTCCCAGATTGGTTCCTTTTCCCACACGTAAGGAAACCATAGCCTTCGTGCCCTACCCCCCTGCCCCCTCCCCGATTCCTGCACAAGGACCCTAACCAAGCCTCCATTTTACAGTCCCCAACTAGGAGTTTAACACCATGTCACCAGCTTTTCCTACCACTCCTTCAAACGGATACCCTCTCCATCCATTTAACTTCCTGCTACATCCTTGTCACTGATAGCTGTAATCATGTCTGGGAAAGTATGTAATCCCACAGCCAGAAGTCAGCACCTCCAGACAGTTAGTTATTACTCTGGGATTGCTGAGTGTCAGAGATTTAGATTTAAGATCTCCACAGAGACAATTGTTAATCACTGATATCTCTATCATGTAAGGGATATACCCTGCAACTAAGGTGAGCTTCTCCACATAGGCAGTGGAATCATATGGCTGTGTTTCCTGTAATAATATTTCAAGGCTAAAATGTACTATGAAGTTTGTGGGGTGGCTCAAGCATTAGCTTTTATATAATATTTATAAATCAGTGGTGCCATACATTTTTCTCATTTCCTAGAATTCCATAATCAAATCAGGATACTATTCCTAAGAATCATGCCTGGACCAGTCCAATATAGAATGTTGAAACTAATAGTTTGCAAGTGTTTTTTCAGGGAAATATATTTGCATATGTAATTTTTTTCCCCTAAAGACTGGAAAGCTGGATTTTATTTGTCGTGGAAGAAAGAAAATGAGATTGTGTTGTTTCATTGCCTATCTGCCAGTAACCCCCTATTAATTTTTAAAAGCACTAGTGAATTCCAGACAAATTTGATAGAGGGACTAGAGTTCAGCATTTCTGTACATATCTTTGGGAATCAATGACTAACAACCATTTCAAAAAAGAAGGGAAAGCTTAGTTGTGTTTGGGCATGGTTAACTAATCCATGGAGAATCAGCAACCTAACATCACCCATGTTAGGGAAAGAAAGTGGAAGTGTCTAGAGAACATGTCTGCATTTATACACTAGTAACATGCCTATGATGGCATTGGGTTAGAATTGTGACCATCTTATTGATTAAAAGATACAATCAAAAACTCTAGTCAATCTAATGAACCACTTATTCCTTTCATACCACTAATTTTGAATTAGAAATTACAGATGTTTACCTCTATTTTTTGCTTTAATTTTGCCATTAAATTCAATATTTAATAACTCTGAAACATCCAGAAATCATGACGTGAAAGCAAGATTATTATTTGAGAATGGGCAGATCTGGTTTTACAAATCCAGACAGATTACAAGGTTTTCTTAATGAATTTTGTTATTCAAAAAATGCTGGAGTGTATCAGGTAGAGACATAAAAATTACGACAAGCAGCCACAATTCAAGTAAAATGTTTTAATTTTTTTTAATTAGTAATATGGGTTGGTACTGAAAGAACATTTTGTCTTGAATGAAATACAAATCCACTCCGACTAGAAAAGGTTCACAGAGCTTTATTAGGCATTGGTGCCACCTACTGGGAACTAATAAAGGCAGAAAACCCAGATCTGAGAAGTGCTCAAATACCCCAAAGAAAACGAGTGAGTTGCTGTCAAATATAATCACTAAACACATAAGTCTGGGGTCAAACGTGGGCAAGTTCACCGACAAAAATTAAAACTATGATACTGTGTAGATTAGTAACTTAAGAGTGTGTTTGGAATTTCATGCACCAAAACAAAGAAATCTGTCCATTCCCAACTTTGAGCTAAAACCCAGAAATGTTTATTTGTGTTTACAGAATTCTGAATTTTTAAGAGAGCTTTTTGTACAAGGGACAATCATACAAAATATGTGACCATAGGAGATATTTCCCTGTAGCTTTAAGGCAATTTTTTTGTTGAGAGTTGAAAAAGACCTTCCAATCACATTTTCATGTATTGTCTTTCTGGTTTGACTTTAAAAAATCATGGAACTGCCAGCTGTAAATGCACTGTATTACATCAAAACCAGAATAAGGAGGGTATCTCTAGCCTATCCCTAAGCAGAAATTAGATTGAAATACTCCCTCAGGCAATTAATACCTTTTGTTCCTTTTTTCCTCTCACAGATAAATTTTATTCAGACACACAGGATATTTTAGGTATATATATTTTGTGTCAGTTCAAAGTTTCTGGGACATCAAGACACTCGAGGCATTCTCACACTACATATTATATTATGACCCTAATATTACAGCCCAATAATCAATGTCATTCACAACCCACCCACAAACATGAGAACAATTTTTAATGACAAAGTAAAAATACAAATTATAATGGAATAAAACAATCACCTAATCATAGAGTCATAGAATCATAGAATATGCTGAATTGGAAAGGACCCATCAGGAACAAGTCCGGTCCTGGACTTGCACAAGACACCCCAAAAGTCACATCATGTGCCTAGGAATATTGTCCAAATGTTTCTTGAACTCTGCCAGGCTGGTGCTGTGACCACTTCCCTGGGGAGCCTGTTCCAGTGCCCAACCACCCTCCGGGTGAAAACCTTTCCTTGATATCCAAACTAAACCTCCTCTGACTCAGCTTGATGCCATTTCCTTGAATCATTTCATTGGTCACAAGAGTGAGGAGATCAGTACCTGTCCTTCCCCTCACGATGAAGTTGCAGATTGTGATGAGGTGTCCCCTCAGTCTCCCCTTCTCCAGACTGAACAGACCAAGTGATCTCAGTCGCTCCTCATACGGCTTCCCCTCAAGGCCCTTCAGCATCCTCATGGCCCTCCTTTGGACACTTTCAAATAGCTTAATGTCTTTTTGTACTGTGGCACCCAAAACTGCACACAATATTCAAGGTGAGGCTGCCCCAGTGCACAGCAGAGCAGAAAAATCACCTTCAACCAGCTGGTGATGCGGTGCCTGACACGATGATGCTGTGCTGCAGGACATGAGAGGCCCTCCTGGCTGCCAGGGCACTGCTGACACATGTTGAACTTGCCATCAACCAAGACCCCCAGGGCCCTTTCCTTACTGCTGCTCTCCGGTCTCTCATTCCCTGGTCTGTACACACAACCAGGGTTGCCCCATCCCAGGCGGAGAATCCGGCACTGGCCCTTGTTAAACTTAATGCTGTTGGTGATTGCCCAGCTTTTTTAGTTGTCAAGGTCTCTCTGCAGGGCTTCCAGCATCCAAGGCATTTAGNAATCCGGCACTGGCCCTTGTTAAACTTAATGCTGTTGGTGATTGCCCAGCTCTTTTAGTTGTCAGGGTCTCTCTGCAGGGCCTCCAGCATCCAAGGCATTTAGGAAGATGTTGAAGAGCACAGGGCCGAGGATGGAGCCCTGCAGAACCACACTAGTGATGGCATGCCAGCCTGATGTTACTCCATTCCCTCTAACCCTTTGTGCCTGACCTATGAGCCAGTTGCTCACCCATTGAGCAACACAGTTATTCAGTTGAGGGCTGGATATTTTGTCTAGAGCAATACTCTCAGAGACTGCATCAAAAGCCTTGCTGAAATCCAAAAGAAATATATCTACTGACTTTCCTAGATCAAGCACATGGGTTACCCTGTCATAGACAGAAATCAGGTTCAACAAGCAGGACTTTCCCCTCGTGAAGCCATGCACATCTTGGATATTCTTAAAGGAAATCATTCTGAAGTCATTGTTGTTTCTAAAATTTTTTTTCTGGGTTTGTGTATTGCACTATTTTCAACAAAAATAAAACCTAAAATGTCATGTTGGTTCTTAGTGTCTCAGCTGTTCTAATCTCCCCAAACTGTTACAGATAACATACAAATGTAATACGCTAGACAGAAATAGAAATCGTAGAAACAAGAAACGGCTTGTTTAGTAGAAATACAAAACTATAAAAAGAAAATATAGTAAACATGGCAAGAAGAAGTCCTGTATCAGATGTTAAGTCAATTAAGAGTTAAATTTGTTTTAATATTGCTCTAGAACTCAAAATTAAGTAAGAGAGTACATTCACTGTATGCCAATTCCTTATCAATCTCATCCAGAGAATTCTTGTCAGATAAGATTTTATTAATTTGAGACAATATATATTTCAAGAAATAAAAACTTATCCCAAAGAGAACTCTTGTTCCCTTAGTCTAATAAAATTTCAGCCTTTTTGCAGTGCCATTGGCAAAGGTAGCAGTAAAACGCAGCCAAAGATTCTTAAATTGATAGTATCCTGCTAAACTATAAGCACATTCTAGCGGTTATTGCACAGGAAAAAAAGCTTTGTGAAAGGCTGCACAAGGCAGATATATGCTGAACAGAAAGTGTAAAAAACAGTAAATCTGGTCCTAAACCTATGCAGAATATATTTTACAATTACTAACTGATCTAATATATGCAGTGACAGTGCATTCTTGTCAGCATAAGAGATCATGTATTCCATTTCCATAATCTCAGCATAGTTATGGCAACTTCGAAGCAGCTTTAAAGCAAGTGCAGAGTGAAAGTTCTTTGGTCACCAATGCTGCCTGTTTTGCATCAGTTCTCACTGATCTCAGAAAGAATTTTAGAACTAAGTACAACAAAATCCAGCCGCATATCTCCTTATATTATGTTTTCTAGTACTACAGATGGGTAGAACAGGTCTGACAAAGTATAGGCACAATTGAACATAGAAGATGCTTTGAGGCAGTAACATGCCTGTAGTTAGGAAATCCAAGCAGACAAATAGATCTGCAAAAGGAAAAGGTACAGGAAAATTTAAACAAATAAAAATATGTAACCATTGGAATGGAAGAAAAATTGACAACTCCTTGCCCTCAAGACCCAGACACTATGCTCAAAACTTAGATTTTCCCCACCACCAAGAACTTTAATATCTTTCAATTTTATAAACCCTATGTAAGACTTAACACTAAAATCATAACAAACCTTAGCTACTGGGACAAAATCACTACCAAAATAATTGAACCAATTAAGTTATTCAGATTTAACTGTGGAACGTAAAAATTAAATTCTATGATAATGAGTTGATAACTACAGTGTTTAAGTAGAATGTGGACTGAGGTTCCACACTTCTCTGAAATGAGCAGAATACAAAAAAGAAGGTGAACAGGGGAATACCATGACAGGATTTGTTTTTATTGCAGTGCAGAATGAGAAAATATTTTGATGCTGAGAATTAACTTTGGTTATTTTTCACTGTAGAGTAGATTACTGATAGCAACTTTCACTCTCATCTTGGAGATTTTATTATCAAATAGTTCAGCTTCAGTAGGTCTATATTTGCCATGGGACCAAAATATTTTGACTGACTTCTCCTTTGCAATCCCCAACAACATCCGTAGAGGCTTTTGTCACACAACCCTGCTTTGGTGTTACATGTACATTGTTTTCACTGAGTTATGCTGTTCTGACAGCATGTGATTTCTAAGTCTAGCCTGCTGTCACTCTTTAATGCTCCTGCTCCCAAGAACTAGACATATGTTCAGTTATATTTAGAGCACAATTCAACAAAATATTTAAATTAATGTTTAAACCTGTTGCTATGAGTTATGTACTTAAATAACTTAGAAGATATGAGGTTTAAAGTATTTCTCAGGTTTTATACAGACTGTAGTCTTCACTTTTTACGTGAAAAACATGGGTTTTTAAAAAAAAATTATTTATCAGATCTTGTCCTTTCAGTTAACACTGTTGAAAACAAAGCGTGAAGAGGAAATACTAGTGGACATACCATCAAATGACAGCCAGAAGTTGGAATTTTTTCATCTCAAAGAAGTCAACACACAAACACTGAATCACAATTAGCCATAAAAAGAAGGGATCTATAAAATAATTATGTTTTGACAACCATTAATTTCATTCACACCTATGAGCACCATGATTTATCTTTCACTTTGATGCATATAACAAGAAAGGAAAGAAGTTGTCGCTGGTCTTATAATACTAAGAGTTTTAACAAGTTCCTATAAAAAATAATTGGAAGCATTTGTGAATTTATAGAAAACAAAATTCTTGTCACATGGTTCTTCTGATTTTAATAGGAATGGAGCTCTGGAAGAAAACATATAGCGTCAAATTCAGCAAAGGTCTCTATGCCTCTAGCAGAATCAATACCAACTTGAGTAACTGGGCTCTCTACGGTGCTCAGAATAATAAAGATTATTGGATGCTAAGCATGGAGATATCCATTTGCAGATGGTGCAGCTCATAGAGGAAATGTGCAGAGAAAAACAAGAGTGTGAAATACCATCGTTTTTTTTCAGAATTTAAGGATTCCATCACCAGGAATCAGAATCACTCTTTCAGATAAGTAAGCAAAGACCCCATCCATTCTAGGCTGTGACTGTTACCACATGCTTTGTGTATGGTCCTCCTCAGTCTCCTGTTGGAACTGCTTTTGCTGCTCAGGCAAGAATTTATGGAACAGGGTGAGTAAACACGAAAAGGCCACTTTTGTAGCCTAGTAATTATGACTAAGAATATATTTGGCATGTGCATTTGCTATGTGTACTTGCTACAAAGGCTACTTTTTTATGCAGTGATGTTTAAAATAAGGATTAATAATTCCTGAAATAAATGTCAAGTTTATATTATGGTTCTAATGAACTGCCCATGTGTTAGATTTGACACCTATAACTACAGCCCAATTCATGAATGTAGGAGAGAAATTAATCTTTATTTTGTTTACTGCTTTTGATATTGAGAAACCTGATCTAGTGAAAAGTGTCCCTGCTCATGGCAGTGGGGTTGAACTAGATGATCTCTAAGGTCACTTACAACCCAAGTCACTCTATGATTCCGCCATATCACCACTGTTGTTATTATCACTATCTTATGAATTAAAGACTACCGAATTGTCCTGCTAATCATAAAACTATGGTCAAACCTGATTTGTCATGGAAATATGTCCACCTTCCCTTATGTTTCCTCTGCCTATTTTCATTGAAATAAAACAAGATTTCACCTCCACCCTAGCCTTAAAACAACCCCACAGCAATCCTTCAGTTCTCCTCTGGCAACAACAGTAATGACAGGTTCTCCCTGCAGCCTTATCCCCTGCTAGCCATAATTTAGCAGATTTTCAACAAAAAATGCTCCTTGAAATCCCCTCCATTTCCTCTAGCAGCACATTCCTCTAGTAGCAATAGCTCCCTCTTTGCTACATGGATAAATTATGTCAAAAATCATTACAATGTCCCATTGTTGAGTGACATCTATTCCTTTGTTAAATGTGGCTGAAGAAGACTAAAAGGCCCAGAAGTTATGGGGAGCATTGGTAAACATACCACCACTGCACAGGCTTTAGTTTCTTAGGAGGCTGAAAAAATGTTCATATCTGATTATCAAATCCATCTCACTGGAGCTAAACATTTGAATATTCATGTTTCTCTAGGTAAAACCTATTCTGTGTTACAAAGTGTGCTGGTTTTGCAGGTCCTGTTTTTTTGGTAGTGGGGGTGCCACAAAGATGGCTTTTGTGATAAGCTGCTCGAAGCTTCCACAGACGTCCAGCAGAGCCAATCCTCAATGGCTCTGGAGATGGACGTGCTGCTAGCCATGACTGGGGCAATTAGAGGTAGAGGTAATGCCTCTGTGACAACACATTTAAGAAGAAATCAAAACAAAGTAGGCGCGTGCAGCTTTAGTTAGGTGAAGAGGAGGAGTCAGAACATGTAAGAGAAATAAATATGGATGGGTCAAGGTCAGAGAAGAAGGAGTGGGGGGGGAAGCTCCAGACACTGGGGCCAAGACATCTTTGCTGCCTGTGGTAAGGACTATGTTAATGCAGTGTTTCCTTGCAACGCCATAAAGGTCTGACGGAGATACAGAGATAGACCCCCAGCTGTGGGGAAGGTGTCCATGCCAAAGCAGGAGGGCTGGATGCCTAAGGGACTGTGTTCTGTGGGGTCAATGGATAAAGAAGCTTCTGCTCCTGGGTCCGGTGGGGGTCAACACTGATAAAAAAAGCTTCACCCCAAGTCGGACCCATCCTTGGAAGGACTGTACTCCTTGGCAGTGACTCAGCAGCAGCAGCAGTATCAGATGGAACTGTGTTATCTGGTGGGAGGACGTCATGTTGCAACAGCTTAGAAAAGGAATAAATGTCACAGTGCTTGCAAGAAACTGGGGCCCCCTAAGCAGTTGCAGCGGAAGGAAAAATTTCAGGTGATGAACTGACTGACAAAAACCCCACCTCTGTCTCCCTGTGCTATTAGTGGGGAAGGAGAGAGGGGTTGGGGGTTAAGGAGGTGTTTTAAGGGCTTATTTTTACTTCTTAATCTCCTCCTCTGATTTTATTAGCAATAAATTTACTTAATCTCTTTAAGTTGAGCCTGTTTTGCCTGGATGGTAGTTAATTAGAATCTTTCTCCCAGTATTATTTCAAACTCTGTGAATACTTCATTAAAATTTTCTCTCCTCTGTCCAGCTGCAGGTGCAGGGGTGCGAGCGACTGTTTGTGGGGGCCTGCATTTGGCCAGCCTCAAACCATGACACAGAGGTAACTGGAATCATGGTACAAATTGATTTATTAAAAATATTTTGCTGCAATGCTGCTGGAAAAGTGTTTATCATATTATTGAACTAGGTCAATGATGGGCAAGTATCTGTACTGTAGTAAGAAATATCTTTTTTAATTTTTATTCCAGCAACAATTTGTTGTGTGGAACAATACGTATGTATCTTATACATAAAGGCCTGTTGGTAATGCATACTCAGTTTCCATACAGTAGGGATGTATGCTACAGACAATTGAGTTTTAAAGCAAAAAAAATTAACAGATTGGCTCTCTCTTGAATCCAAAATGGTACTCAGACATGTTAGTCCAGTTAGTAATGCTGTTTGATGTTCAGGTTCATCTTGAAATATGATTTTGTGGAATTTTAAACCACATCTTTCTCTCACTTGAATAGGCAATTTCCTTATCTGGAAATAAATTACTTTTGGAAGTATTTTGGTGAAAGAAAAAAGTTTCCAAGCATTTCTCATACATAAAATATATCAAGTCCATGTGAAATGCCTCAAACAGAACACTCAGCTTGTAGCAGAGACTTTCAATTTTACCTTTTATTCTCTGTAATAGTTACAAGCCATTTTTCCCTTCTTTTCAGTATTTGAATGACATATTTCATTTCACACATCCATTGCTTTCTGCCCAGCACTGTAATTCAGCTAAAGGAAAAAGCTTAGTATTTGAAAATGTCAGCTGCCCAAAAGATATTTAGAAGTCTGTGCATGTTAACCTTTCTAACATTTGCTTAAAGCCATCTGAAATTAATTTTCCTCTCTTCCTTCCCATATCTGAATAAAGAGAAAGAACTACTCTAAGATGCCTATTTAAGCAGAAACTGATACAAGGTGTATGATCTCTGGGGAAAACAGGCCTCCTAATATATGTAAATAACTCCCATTCACATTACCATAACTGCAGAGGAACAGATTTTCTCCCAAGATTTTTATTCAGTAAATCAAATTCATGTTCGCCCCTCTCAGTTCCTCTTACTTATTCTCATAAAAATTGTTTTTCCTGATGTTCTCTGCAAACCTTTCTCATCAGTTTACTGTACATAAAATTAAATTAATAGAGATATAGGAGTAGCATTAAATAATCTTAGCACTCAGGATATTTGTTTTAACCATTGATTATCAATTAATCAAGTCAAGATTACTGGCAAACATATAAATCCTGAAGAAAGCTGTGAAATTATTATCATTTCAAATATGACTTTAGTGCTTAACGATAAAACACAACTGAACTACAGACTAAAATGCCTCAATTTACTGTATCATCATTAATATGAATATGACACTGTCTATTATATGTTTGATTGTATCCTCTCAATACAAAGTAAAATGAAACTGCAGATCTGATTAAAAATAACACACAATGTAATAATTTCAAAGAAACAAAACAGAGATAAAATTGTTTGTAAAGAAAAAGTAATGATCTTAAAATTATTTATGCTTAAAGCAAGTAACTTTTTGTTATTGATCCAGTTTGCTCTATCACAACAAGGTTTTTAAAACCCTAGTCCCAAAAAAGAAATAGTATTTACTTGACATAAATAGCTCCCATTTGGATAAAACAATATGAGTTTATAGTGGCAAATCTGAATTTTTTACTTCTTTTTCTTCCCTTTGTGGTCCCGAGAAAAGGAAAATTTACACTCTCTCCTGTTGATGTGCAATCAGAACCTCCTGCAGAAAAACTGCTCTAGGCCACATAAATGGAAAATGACCATGGCAATTGGAGCCAATATTAGACAATGTGAGCCCATAACCAAGACTGATACATAGTTCTTCTTTTTTCTTTTGAAATACTTAACTTCCCCTTTTTCTTTTAAAATCACGTGAGCTCCATCTAGAATCCACATCTTTCACTATTCATCCACAGCACTATCTTCCCAAAACATGCTAGACCTCGATGTCTAGTGTCCCACATCCACTGTCCTATCATTCATCCATCTACTTAACCCACGACAAGTATATTCCACGGCTACCTCTGGAGACAGGAGAGTTTCCCTTTTGTATAGCAGAGGACTACCCTTCCTATCAAGGATTTTCCTCTATTCTTGACAGGAGATTTGGCGCAAAAGACATCTGTACCTATGTGTAGCATCTTAGCTTGTGCTACTATTCTGAGAAGAATAACATCAATTTCAAGGCTTTAAATTAGGAATTGCAACATTAAAGGTCCTTCTCTAGGAGCCAATACACTATCTTTAGCATTAACCTCTGCTTTCCAAGAACACCTGACTATTGAGAAATAGTTGCAATCTGTCAGATGTGGAATCCTAATGGGCACCTTCTGACATGACCGATTCAATCTGAACCTGGTGGTAATCAAAGTCTAAAAAAATTGTTCTTTGTGGCTTCAGATTTCTACAGTTTGCATTAATCACTTCCACAGCATTAGGCAGCTTCGCCCAAGCTGAACTTCTCAACTCTCAGTAGGGCACTCATGGATAAAATCTACTACCAGATTCAAGATATCTGGTTTTCTTCAGCATTTAGGTCTTCCAGCAGAGACTCTTCTGCTTCCACCTCCCCCAAAAACATCAGTCTCCATGTTACTAGGCTGCCAGTGTGCACTGTGAACACTACCCTACTGCTGTTTTGGGCCATATACCCACGTCTGGATACTTGCAATTTTCAGCCAATACTGAACCCTGTGAAGCTAAAGATGGATATATACCTTCAGGCAACTAACTCAGTGCTGAAGGACTTTTAGGGACATCTATGAAACCTGCCTCCCTAAAACCATGAGGGTTATCACGGCTTACTGCACCTTGCTTTACTTCTAAGAGAAGTCTGGAGAACCACAGCACATGCACAAGTTCAAAATACCTTGTTCAACTTTAATAAAGACTAGGGCAACTGCTGCCATCTCCTTAATACCCAGGAAGGTAAATAAATGAATGTCACCTGGAATATATGGATGTTCATAGGTAGTCCAGAGGCAGCAGCACTGCAGCTGACACCAATGGCCCTGAAACTTTATCCTTTGCTATGTTTCTTCAGATAGGAATTCTACTCTGCTTTTCCCATCCACACTAAGAAAAACAGGCAATGAAACCAGGTTAATAGAACATGCTCTACATGCTTTTAAATTCTTTTTAAAATCAATGCACACATGTGGATACACACAGTTAGGTGATGTGAGGTTACTTGAATCCCCTCTCATGTGCAATGTATGCTGGGCCTCGCCAAAGACCCTCCAAGCATCTCAAAGGGAAAAAAGTGAATGGTACTTTGGCCTCCCTGCTGCACCCAGAGGTTGACCTAGAGTCAATGTGATAAATGTTGGTCAAATGGCAGTATGCCAAATCAGAAGATACTCAAGGCAGATGAGCTTTCTTCATCTGCTCACTTGTTCTACCTATGCACATATGTAGCCGTGAGCCCCTGAGGGCTCACACCTTCCCTGAAGGCTGCCCATCCATGCAGAGAAATATAACTGTAGTGAGAGAAAAAGATGAGTCACACTATTTTCCAGAGAAGAAAAGACAGCACAGCACATAGTATCCACATGCAAACTCATTAGCAATAAACCATTCTAAAATGCTAGTGTAGGTTAAAATGAAAGCATTAATTAATCTGTCATTGATATGCATCATCTTACGCACCTTTAACTTTCCTTCTCTGCCACACTCTTTTTCTCTCCCAATATAGCTAGCTATTCTGAACCCATTGCTACGTTTTTTTTTTTTTTTTTTCCTTAATGGAGTTTCAAATTATGCTGTCTAGATTAAATATTGCAATTCTGTTTCAGGTTATTTGCAAAGTAAATTGTATTTAAACATTGTCAGAGATGATTTGACATGATATTTTTAAAACTGAGTATTGCATTTTTTACACTAAACCCCAACCAATTCTAATCTCAGACATGCAAAAGTTCATGATTATGCTGATGATTATGAACACAGAGCCTACATACTGCAGCCTACTCTGCTTTATGTAATTAGCATTTATCGGCCATTTCTCAGAGAAATGACATCCTCAAAGAAGAAGGTTCTCTTCACCAACATCCTGCACGTAACCTGTATGTATGAATTCAATAAAAATCTTAAACTGACACAATATATTCATTCTGTCAAAATCTCTGAAGCTGTAGATAGCAAGGAACTGACAAATCACTTCCTTTTTTCTTTACGAAGCTGACAAAACTTCTGCACTGAAACCTAAACACCATTAGGTGTACTGTTTATTTGTTTGTATCTAGTGTCTGTAAATACATGTAGTCAAAATCATATAGAAAGACAGTATTTCAATATACTATTTACAGGTATCAGTCACATTTGATTGATATCATCAGTCACGTTTGCTTGAAACAAAGACATTGGCCATTCTATGAAATAAAAAAAATGAAGTTTTAAGACAGCTCTGTAAAATAGATAGTTTTATGAATTATATATCTCCACTATGATTACTGAACTTTTAAAACTTAATTTAGATGGGAGAGTTTTTTTCTGTATTGGGTAGCTTCAAGGTTTAGGGCTGTTATTGTTCAGCATGGTATGAAATCTACAGGTTAAATTGGATACATGACACCAAGTTAATTTTTTATTTTATAACTTTATAACTTATAATGGGTTGATCTTGATTTATTGGGCCTTGTTTCCATCTGCTTTTCAAATGCATGGGGGAAAAGAGAAACAATTTCTTTTCAAACAAGTGACAGAAACATGAATTTCCCTGATTGTGGTAGTACAATGTCACATGGAAAACCTGAAATTCCTTTCAGGTCATATCAAGACCAAACAGTGGTAAAGTGTGACAAAACTGATTTAAATGGAAGTAGATTCATACAAAAGACTTTAAATCTGACATTAAAACCCCAGTTTTCTTTGTATCATTAAAATACTTTTTTTAATTTATTATTAAAAAACAGATGTTGATGACTATTCATCTCATGTTTTCCTTTCCTGGTTTTTGAGATCTTATGGCAGCATTTCTCAGTCTGTAAGAAGGAGCAGCATCAGGGAGGTGCCCTGTGTGCAGTGCATCCCAGCCATCCTGCTCCTGGCTGTGCTGCTGGAGCAGCCATAGCTTCAGACATGTCCCTGACACCCCGTGGGGGACCCTGTCACTCCTGCCAGCCCAGCCCCTTTGAGCAGCTTGCCCATGCTGACAGAAATCTTGTTTTTGAGGGGTGGAGGTGAGAATTTAACCAGATTAATTTACTCTCCCCACAGACCTGTGAGAATTATCTCCAGAACAAGGAAAACAGGAGGGCATGCAGGCAGGGTCATAGTGCTGCTCTGACAGCCTATTAACTTTCTCTTTCCTCCAAGACTCAAAATCAAAAAGCTGCAAGATACATCTGAGCTCATGCCTTGCTCTGTCGCTTCCAGGGGGTACCCAAGGGCTAACCAGGGTTGCGACCTTCCTAGAGAAAGCTTCCCACAAGGGAAGAGCCTTTCCAGGGGCCTTTGCAACTTCTTCGGAGAGGCGGGTGGTCTCAAAGAGTGTAGCTGCTTTGGTTTCAGCTCGTAGTGATTCAGCTCTTTGTGAGGTCAGCTCAAAGAGACCACCTGGGCAAGCCCCGGGGACGGAGAGAGACAAGGGAGCCTTGCATGGTGAATTCCACAGGTAAGCTTTATTCAGCCATCCCTGTGAAGGTACCTGGCTAGGCTTTTCCCTAAAAGTCAGGGGTGCTCACAGGGGGTTTATATGGGGAAGGCAGGGTGGGATGGACATCAGTTTAGCCAACAGGATACAGACTATTACCACAAAAAGAGCAAGGCATGTTGGGGGTAAATTCCGGTCACCGTGAGTTTTAGGAGAGTTTTTATCTCTGGGGATTTGGCCCTCAGGCATCTTTCCTGCAAGGGAATGCAGAGAGCTCCAGCGCCAGTGGCTGGCAGCCCTCCACATTGCTCCTATGAATAAAAGAATATTTTAAAAGCCTTGATCCCACACTGACCCTTTCTCTCTGCTTTCAGACATAGGTTCCACCTTTTTCTTGATTTTGTAGCTCACTGTATCCCTACACTAATTAATTTAATTATCTATGCAGTAAAATTCAAGAGGAAAGAAAGTGATATTAATACAGACCCTGTGAATCTTCAGTATCACAAACACTGTAATCATCATCATCTTGCACTACTACTAAAAAATGCCATCTTGCCTCTGACACGTCTATGACTTTCTTAATTTTTTTTCCACTCACAGATCTTGTGCAGCCAGGCAGGGAGTTGAATCTGAAAATTAACTGCTCAAATAAATCCTCCAATTACATCAGGTTCGACTTGTGTTGGTTGCCTGATCCTGTTCAGCACATGGTCCTGTTAATGTGTCTGTGGGTGCAAAGCATTCAGGTGTGCAGGACAGGGGAGGGGGAAAATTGTCTCTTTCCGAAGACATTTGAGTTGATAACAGCATAAAATGTGACAGCCCAATGAAAGGTGGGGTAAGACGTGCACTAGTCATAAATTTTTAAACAGTAATTAGTTAGGATACGTATCCAAGAGGTGTAGGAAAATGTAGTTAGGCATCAGCATCTCATTGCAAGCCTAAGGAAGAACCAAATATAAGTTCCAAGTGTGAAAATCTGCACAGTCCATTGAAAATTTTATGATATTTAATCACTCTAAAATCACAGTGATAGAAAAAAAGCATTGCATGTTTCATTGACTAAGGAAGTAACAGAGATTGTTATGAGCATTGGAAAAACCTCTAAGCTCTATTGAAAAATATTTGTAAGGATGGTGGAAGTCAAACAACCTTTTATCCTTAGTTGACTGCCGCCTTTGCTTGGGTTTTTGAACACTGTACTTGGATAATAACAGCAGCACCAATATGTTCAGAATACTACCATCCTTCCTGCATTTTAATTATAAAATTAGATTTTAGGTAAAATCAAATAACTTCAGAAAATTTTTGGTTGTAAAATGTAGACTAAAAGCTCTGAAGTTCCTTCCTAAACTGATTTGCTCCAGAAATTCTTTGAAAGATTTTTTCATACAAGATACCAATAAAAATATCATTTTGCATCCTTCCAAGTGTACCTTCTTTTATGATAAAATGTCTACCACAAGACCTTGCCTTCAAACACTTCACACACAGCTCTCATCTGAATTCTGCTGCACAGAGAAATCCAATTAATAAAATCCTTAGTTGGAAACCTCTTCGAACAAGAAATGTGTACTTGTTTAAATTTTAAAATAGAAATGTGTATGATAAAAAATTTTAAATAGAAATGTGTATGATAAATTTTAAATAGAAATTTTAAATAGAAATTTTAAATAGAAATGTGTATGATAACTGAGTAACAATTTAATGTGGGGGGGTTTGTGATTTGAAGATAAAGTAATTTCATAGTGAACAATGTTTTAAAAACTGCTGAATAAAAGAGACTGGAAGAGTGTGAAGAGGTCTTTGAAATCTATTTATGTGGACAAACTGAAATGGTCCAGACAATTTTGAGTTGTCTTGGCTTTTTTTGTTAAAATTAATAAATTTAACTGAGACTGTAAAATAGAAGCAACTTCTAGATGAGAAAATACAACCTTTGATTTAAAAAAATATAAAAATCTTTTCATTCCTTTTTTTTCAAAACCAGAAGTTTGCTCAAATTAATAAATACTCAGAAAACTGACTAGTACCAGAACAAGTTTGAAGCAAAAACAGCATTCATTTTTCATACTCTGTTGTATAAAATATTTAATACTCAACAATATTAGGTACAAATTAAAATCCTGTACACCCCAATACTCTGTGAAAGAGATTTCAATAAAATTGATAGGTAAAGTGTCAGTGTAAACTGTTCACCAAATGATGAACTACTTTTAATAACAAAAAGTGAACCAGTTTTTCTCCATAAACAATTATACCAAGAGGGAAAACTCACTGGAGAGTTGGAAATAGAAAAAAAAAAAAGAAAACAATCTTTTAGAGACTGTTCCAATTACTGGTATTTCAAATAGGCTTGGCTGAAAAAGACAGGCAATTTTTGTGAAATTTGTCAGTTCTATCTGAAGAAGATAATAATAAAATATTACATAATATAAACAAAAAATGTGATTTCTATTTTATGAAGTCTCATTTCAGAGTGTTCAATATTAGTACTGTATTTAACATCAAATTCTATGTCCTAACATCTGATAATGATGTCAAGAGAAGAAAAACAGAATAAATGACAGAAGTTCCCAGTTGTTGCCTAAACATCAAAGCACAGTATTAAACATACTGTGAATCTTAAATCATAATTTTTTTGCAATGACTTCATGCACTCACATACTTAGAAACAGTGGACGCCAGAAATTTCTACTAAGTTTTTATTAAATTACTTACCAAGAATGAATAATAAAAAAAGAAAATAAAACATTCACTATAAAAAGAAATAAGGAAGTCCTTATGTTTATCTACATATTGGTGCACTATTGCTTTTTTTATGTTTGAACCTGTGTGGATAAAAAGTAAAATAAAAGTATCAAAGCTTTCTCAAATTAGGATGCATCACTAACATTTTCTCCTGGACTGTGCAGATCTGCAAGGTGGGCTCTGTGTTGTTAAAGCCACCTATCCATCCTGTTGGACTACAAGTTTTCACTAGAAATTGCAGTATAACAAAGCTGCATTATTTGTATAATTTAGTTACCTATAAGGAAGGCAAGCATCAGAAGATGTAAGAAGTGTGTTTCCTAAATTGACAGAAACTTTCAGTCAATTATAGGAAACCCAGTCCACTTCCAGATGTTGAAGAACAGATTTTTTGTTTTTAGTGATTTAATAGTGCTGCTCTCATCAGAGATTTTGGGAAAAAACCCATGTATTTTTAATATGGTATTGTGGTCCCATGAAGAGTGAATGAATCCTCTGTGAGGCCTTCTAACTCAGACACCTTTTGTATGGTTGTGGACTGGGGGCATCAGAACTCAGTGATCCACATGACACCTTCATAGCCTATATTTTCATACAGAAATAATGATCACAGTTGTATAGTCAAAGATGGAGCAAATACCATGTAGGTAATAGTACTGAAGTTTCTGTTGCTGCAAAAAAGATGCAATTTTTGTAAATATGGCTATCAACAGGGGATGGAATAGAGTTCATATATGAAAGACCTGCATAACTTTAAGTGACCACATACAAGAGAGATTTACTTGCAAATTGTCACGGCTTAGGATGGTTCTCCCCAGTTCAGTGCCGCCACCAAGACTCTCCAAAACCACACGCTGCTTTCTTTCCCTCCCCTGTTTTTCTCTCACCCTTCCTACTGCAGCAGGATGGAGTTGAGACACAAAGGGAAAAGCTCATGAGCTGAGATAAGAAAAAGAACAATAACAGCAACAATGCTAGTGACATTGAAAATGAGATTAGAAGAGAGTGAGGTTGAATTATTCAAGTTGAAACCCAGTTTCAGTCTATGTTAGTGTACAAGAATTACTTTAACCAAAGACTTATTCATAATGAAAAAAAAGTGCACATAGTTCACTGTGAATGGGCACAGCAATTAAAATGTTATAACACAATCATTAAGGAATCATAGTCTTTGAAGTAATTGCAAGTATTCATATCAGCTAGGCTTTATTTGGAAAACACTGTAGTTTGATTGTGATATATGAAAATACATTACAGAAGTTAATTGATACATTCATTTACAATTAATATTTTTAGCTAAACCCTGCTAATTTAATAGGCAAATTCTCCTGACTTCATTGAATATGTACAAGAGGAAATAAAGGGATGTAATTGACATTTACAGGTGTGATCACACACCTACACTTAACAATAGGAAACTTAGGCTAAATTGCTGAATTGTATATAGCACTGATTTGATTACTAATTATTAATAACAATTTTTTTATTCATGTTGATTTAGATAAATTCTATTTTTGTAGTGCCAAAGTTCAGAACAATATTACAACTTTCTTTACAATAGGTGGAGGAAAAAAATAAAACCCAGGGACACACCTAGCAATTGAGGATGTGACTTTTCGGGATGAAAGCCAGTTACTTATAGCATAATTTGAACCGACCTCCTGTAACCCATAGCCTTCAAATCTGTTCTACAATATCAGAGCCTATAAATATGAAAAATGTAAAATTCCTTAATTACAAAGAAGCTAACAGCAGGATGACCTTATAGAGCAGCAATTGGTTTGCTGGGAGCCAGAGAGAAATGTCACAGTTAAGCTTCTGAATTCTTACTCTTGTCTCCTTGCTAATTATTTTGTAACTTCACTACAGTTCTGTGCTCTACTCTTGCAGGCTTCCTAGTGGTTTAAAGTTCAGTTTATGAGTACCACATGCTGGTACTCATAATCACCATGGGCTTCACATCTGTTTTAAGAGGGAAAATAGCCAGACACCGTCGTGTAGAAGGCAATGGAGGAAAAAAACAACCTGTAGGATATTTCATAGGCCAAGTAGACCTTACATTTCAGACGTAAGTTGGAAGAAAACTTTTAGTTATTTCTATTGTAGAAGTCTCCTGCCTGGTATCTTGATTAAATTCTCTTTTTGGAAAATCAAAGCAACAAAACAACAGACATGAAAAATCCCAGTTTGCTTGTTAGGTCACAAAATACTTTTTGCTCTCTTTAAATGACAGCTACAAACAAATAAATCATAACAAAACATTTCCCGTAAAAACAATTTGTGCAGTGAAGCAGTCAGCTACAACAACCCCTTGGCTAAAGACATCTGGGATGCTCTCTGAGCAATTTTAATTAATCAATTAGCAAATATTGCGTAGAATATATTAAAGACATATCTCAAAATTAAAAGGATTGCATTTGTTTGGAGGCAAAAGCTACGTATTTATTCTTAGCTGTTAGAGGGAATTTTCCAAGTTAAAAAAACATGAAAAATATTGTGTCCCATTCACTTGCAGGAGATTTTGCACAAATCAAGTTTTCTTGTAAGGAAGAAATAAACATAACATATAAGAGCTTTCAAAATGAGTGAAAATAAAGATCACCAAGTATCCATAGCAAATTTTCAAATACAGAGGTCTGCCCAGAAGACATAGCCTGTCAAGATATTTAGTTCTGTGAATACGGAAGAAATAAGTAGTCTTCACAAGGAGTGTATGCCTTTTGACTAGAGAAAAAAAAAGTATTGATGTAATGAACAAAAGAACATATCCAAATGTTGACAGCCACTAACTGTTTTTGCCATATTACTCTAATAATTTTGACAAACTTAGAAAACTAGACATTACACGGATTTCTCAAAATCAGACTATGAGAGTTTCAGTCCCAGTGAAAGTCAAAGGTGGGCTTCTCAGACACTTACATTATTTTATTGAAAATCTTCCCTCAGTGTAAGTATGTATCTCCTGCTCTACTTATTCTTTTCTGCAATTATGGAAGAATGATGCTAGTAATCACTCCATTCAACATGCTGCAGCTGTGGATCAACAGCAAAATTGTGCCTATCTGCATTGTTTTATAGTAAAATCAAACCATTATTTTATAAGTAAAAGGCAGAATTATAGTTTTATTTTAGATTGTCATGTTTTCAATTTACTGAAATCCCCTGAAATGAAACTGAGACAGAGAAATACACAGTCTTAATAAATATAAAATACGTATTTTCAGGATTTGAGCAGTAGTTTCTGCAAATTATCTCAAGGCATGTTGCTGTGAACAGACCTGAAATCAGCATTCTCAACTCCTGAAGATAAACTAATCTGTGAAAGGAAGTATACCTACCTCTCCATGACCACCGAGAATAGAGGTTTTGGGGTTTTTTAAAATAACATTTATACAATATGCAAGGTCCCTCTTCTACTCTCAAAATTGGCAATTTTATTCCTTTTGGTGTGACTTTTTTTTTTTTAAATGGGCTGTAGTAGGCTCTATAAACTCAAAGACAGAATGATATGTCTACATATCTATCTCATTGAAATGCCAATGAATCATACCAAATCTTCTAAAAATGAAACTTCTGACCTCAGGCTATTCCAATTTTCTGCAGAGACCTCTTCTCCACAGCATGTTTCTTCTAGAGGTCTTGACATATAAGTAGAATTTATAAGAAGCCTTTTTTTTCCTCTTAAAACCGTGTTACAGTGTAAGAAAACGTAGTAAGCAAAAATCACATTGCAGATTAGCGCATAACTGAGTGCTGTGCTTCTTTGTATTTAAATTCCAGTCTAATAAAAGATCTCCAACCAACAAATAATAACAAAAAAAACTAAAGCAAACAAATGAACAAACAACCCACATACATGTACACTTATAATTACATCTGTGTCCCTTTCAAGCAGTATCATTAAAAAGGCTTATTCTACAGAATCTCACTGTGTAAAATAACTATTCTAAAGAATGATAACTTACAGTTTCTGTGATATGTTTGATGATATTTTCAGCTTCCTTTAATCACAAACTAAGCCACAAGTATAATGCAGAAACTTTGACCTACCCCTTAGTACTCACAGTCATTGAAATTAATACCAAAGGTACAATGAGATGAAACAATGTAACTCATATTTTAAATTGTTTTTCCAAAGGTGGACCTCGCATATCAAAACTGGAACTCAGTTGTGTTACAGACATAAAAATGAAATATATATTCTGCAAAGTTCCTGCCTCAAAGAGCATAAAATATATGCAAGGAAAAAAATAGGGAAAAAATCACTACCATCCACACTTCAGAAATCCTGAATTTGGACCTATTTACATTCTTTTACCAGCAAAACAATTACTAGAATAGGACATGGTAGAGTACTCATACCAGTAAGTACAAGTGAAAGATCATTCATCCTTGCCTAGAGGATTGACCTATAAAGGGCCTTAAGCATTAGTGTGCTGAATTCCATTACTTCCTCCTCATCAGGCATTAGGCTCTCAGATTACTGTAGAGGCTGGAAACCACCAAAAACATTCTGTGCCACAGAAATCAGCCACAAAGAAATGCTGAAGAAAGGTTTATTTAAAGTGACATCTTTTTGTGGGGTCTAGGTTCTTAAGAAGACATGGGTGTTGCAAGGATTTCTATCAGAACAGCATACAGCACCATTTATTGTAAGGATCCAGCCATTTCAAAATCTGTGTAAGTTTAGGATTTGTAGAAGAAGAACTACATTTAGTCATAGGTTTGAGAAGAAAGTGACTCGATTTACGTGTCTAGACTGATCTAAGTTACATTTAGTGTCTTCAGGTCTTTTGTGAATTTTAACATTGGTAATCCATGTTTCCTGAATTCCAAATAAGTAATTCAACCATTAAACCTTAACTTTTTAGTAGAAAGCCTTAGCTCTGCAGATAATGGATGGACTTGATGTTAGAGTCTTTGATGCTCATGATTCCTTAAAAGAAGTACAATTTTGTTTTTTATGTACATGAGCAATATTACTGAGCAATTACCTCCCTAGAAGACAAGTATTGGTTTAAGGTTTTTTCAAGCAGATTCAGCATGGAATGTTTTAAGCAAGAAAGGCCACGCTTGTACCTTGCTGAGACATCTCATCATCTCATTAATTGACTTAGGTGGGGGAAGGCAGAGAACAAAAGGTTCACCATAAATGGTTACATTGGTATTTTTAGCACATCCATTAACAATTCCTCTATAAGAAGAATGTTTTCCTCTCCTCAGATCTATTCATAACCAACCAGTCAGAACCAAGCCACAGGTTTGTGGGATCACTAAATGAATTCATCATGTTAAATAAGCCAACTATAGAAAACTTGCAGTAGGCCACAGAGCATGCACAAAACCTCACAATATCCCAAAACCAAGCACACAGTGGAGGTGGCAATATCAGGTGTTGGCTTGTAGTTTGTAAAAAGTTACCAAAAAGTTATGGTTTTAACAACTGCATTGGGCTGAACATGTTTTCAGCAGCAATTTTTCACTAGTGGCTGTGTTTTCTTGCTGTCCAGGGGAAAAATGAAATAAAAATTATTTCTTCTTAAATTTGTGTAAAAATACCTCTTCATAAAATATAGCAATGCTTAGGGATTACCTAAATTACTCTGTGTGCTGTTTACCTCATTAGTTTATCTCCTCCTCTCACACTGTGCTCAAATAATAACTATTTCTGAATAAACAAACAACAACCAAACAAAAATACAGACAAAATATCCTAATCGATAGAATCACTCAGTCAAATGCAATTGGGGAATAAATTTCCTGTGCAATTGGAAGAGACATCTAAATAACTATAAAGAAAATATTTAATAGTGTTTCTTTTAACTAGGTAGTGGCACATCTCATTAGCAATTTTGAACTATTATTCAAAAATGGAAGGAAAAAAAAAAACAACAAAAAAAACAAGCAGAAAACCAGCAGTGATTATTTCTTAATTTTCAAAGGTAGAGCAAGTGCATATTGTTGAGACATCCAAGATTCAGCTGATTCTCTCTTTGTACCTGGAAGATAAACTGAATTTTCCTTCTTTCAGATACAGTGGTGTTTGGGCTATTTAAAATTCAATGTCTACTCCTAAAGAAAAGAATCATCTTTCATCAAGATTTTTTTTTTAGTTATGTTTAGGTTATGTAAAGGTTGTTTGGCTAAACTTGTATAGAGACAGAAGGCCATTTAGTACTATTTAGTGTTATTATTAATGGTTAAAAATTGTCTTTCTATATGCAAGTACACTTTTTTTCAACAATGAACAATACTGTCATAAGTTATAAAAATAATTGTTAGCAAGCAGTCAGAAGAGCAATTCATTCCTCTAAAATTTAATAAAGTATTAGATGCGTATCTCTCCTTTAAAATTTGGAAATACTTCAAATTTTCATTTAAAAATGCAAAGAATACTATCATCATTTGAAAAATATATTGAAAATTTGAATCAGTTAATTTGATTGACATAAGAAGGATATAAAACTTTTAACATATTGTGTGTTTGAATAGAAATATATTAAGCTAAGAAATGGCAAAATATTTAGCATTAAATATTCAGTATTAAATATTCAGTAGGCACATATTTTTTAAATTTTTCATTAATTAGTCAAGCCAAAAATACCTATGAAGAGCTTCAGATGTGTTGCAGATGGTGACTGAGCAGGGGATTTAAATATCTGATGCAAGTATTGAAAAATACCAAGTAATACACACTAAAATAACTAACTAAATAAAAGCAAGATGCTCCTAAGTCACATGGAGCTGTATTAGCTTGTAACATGTAGAAAAGTGGTGGTAATTATGGACAGACTGATTCTTGAATTCAGCATGATGAGATTATTAGGAAATTACTAGGAAAAAATATTGTTAAGGAATCAAGGAACCATGGAATGGTTGTGGTTAAAAGTGAGCACTGGAGTTCAGCTGGTCCATCTCTATGCTCAAGCAGGTGACTTAAAATATGTTTCCCAGGGCCATGTCAAGACAAATTTTTAATATCTCTAAGCATGGAAACTTTATCACCTCCCTGGGTAGGTAACCTGTGCCAGTGCAGTCATCCTCACAGTACAAAAGGGTTTCCTGGTTTTAAGAGAGAAACTCCTATGTTCCCCAGATGGCTGAGGGCAAAATTAAAGGAAACTGGGAAATTACATTCACATTATAAGAGAAGTTATAATAGCATGGAAATTATAGGGTAAAATATAGTTGTTGCTCCCTGGAAATGCAGTTGGCACGTTCCATGATGATTCCCCTTACAAACATAAGCAGCTGCTAAGGTGAACGGAACAGAGGGTGGAGGGGACTAGAAATGCCATGGCCAAGGATCTGATGAAATCCTTGCAGGGAGGGGAAATCATAGGTACCTTGCAGCAGAGAAACTGCATAGCACCTGGCACTCAAGAAAGATGGGAGAAGATGTCCTGCTGCTGAGCCAGCAACTGGAGCAAAATTGCTCTCCTCAGATAAACTTGGTTCATTATAGCCTAATTACAAAATTAATGCACACCTTCATCCCAAAGTTACCTGCCTCCAAGTTACAACTACACCTCACTGGGCATGCCCTTTATATTTTTCTGACTGTATCTTTAAAAGCAAAACAAAAGAATTTTATACCAATACGTAACAGTGTGTGCATGACTAGAGTCACTCAAACTTGACCTTATGCATGACTAGAGTCACTCAAACTTGACCTAAGCACAAAGAAATAGTATAAAAGTAAGTCAAGAATGGGGGAAAAGTTAGGAAAGACTCCATTGTAAGTGCTGAGATCAGTCGATGGGCTGAACCTGTTTTCTCCTCCTTAGGGATGCCTATTGGGTAAGAATAAGCGTCTGTGCATGCTGAGTACTTTTACTGGGGATTAGAGCTTGTCTGGGTATTGCTTTGAAGATGTGTTTGCAGTCAGATACTACCACTGACAATCCTTGAACCTTAACCTGTCACAATTTTATATTAAGAAAGAGTGTTTTCCTGTAAAATTTTAGTGTGAGTTCTTCAAGCGCACTGGCAAAGGGGTAATATAGTTGAATGAAGTTTAAAGACCCACTGATGGGTCATGAAGTGGGTCTTGTGTTTCCCTGAAGAAGTAAGTCAAAGTGCCCCCTGATCCAGCAGGACTGCTCAGTGAAGGGTCCCCATAATGGGACAATGACAGACTGGTCAGGCATGAGGGCCTCGTCTTTCCTGGAGTGCTGACAGACTAATTAAACACTAAGCGTCATGGAAGTCTGCCCACACTAAGAGTTGAGGATATCTCCCCTTTTCATGTGACAACCCTGAGTTCTTTTTCTGCCTATCTGCTTTACAAATTACCTTCCCCTAGGATGCATTTTTGTATGGGCTTATTCTTTGCCAGGTGAAGGAATACGTCTTTTCCCTTGTTAGGACTCTCTCAGTCCATTTTTCCAGACTGCTGAGGTCCTCCTGAATGACAGCAAAAACACAATGTAAAACTTGCAGTTGTCATTTAGCTGGTTAGAATGAATGATCTTCAAGACAGAAGGAAAATATGCCCTGGAATATACAATAAATCATTACAGTCTACATAGCAAACAAATTTTTCTGGTTAGGTATCTGGATTACAACTACTCAAATATAATCACAGTGAGTTTTAGCCTTATCATGTCTTACACACTCTGATTTTATATGATGGTTTTCTAGTGCTAATAACTTTGGCAAATGTTAAAAATCTGCAGACTGAAATCAATATTGCCAATGTAAATGATAAAAAATTGCCAAATATCAACCTCAGATTATCACAATAAGTCTTACAAATCATCATGTATTTTAAAGTTTAAATCATGAATACTTAACTGCATTATAATTTTCAATTTTTCTGACAATTAATTTTGCAAGTTATTCACTGACAGAGAAAATGTTACAATTTGTACAGCAGTACACCTTCTCCTGGCCTTTCTTTAGGCTTCCCCTCTTTCTTTCTTCATCTAATGGGGATGTTTTCATTTTCACATTGTATAATTATATTTTATTTAATATAGTATATTTAATTAATTATATGATATGTAAGAACAGAAAAAAGGAAACTGGCAAGGAAACAACGTCATATATCTAGATCATTTTTCATAAGATAGAAAAATGGAAAAGGAAAAGAATGATGCTCCATTTCAGCCGTTTGACTTCATATTTATTTGTCAAAAAACCTGAATGGTTCTTAAAAGATGAGCTTTACTCTATAGGTTATCTACTCTTTTCTATGAAGTGAGGTTAAAAAAAAGGAGAGGTTCAAAGATAGTTTACCTCTTGACAGTTTAAAGACCTTGTTCAAATTTCTAAGATATGCTGTGATTTCATGACTGAAATAATTTGAGGCCCTGATAACTTCTAGGTACAGACTACCCTGTGTGCAGCCATCCCCTGATACATTGCGTTTGCTCGGTTTCCTGTAACATGCTTGGAACCATTCAGCTGCATAACTTCCTCTTCCCACACTACCATTTCAGAGACCTGCTTCCCCTCCAGAAATCTCAGCTCTCTATCACTGTTCCTCTCTACTATTCCTCTGCTTCACAGTTCACTCATTAACTTTGAAATCACTCAGCAAAACCTAAATCTTATAAGCATGCAGAGAAGGGGATGGCCTACCATCTATTTCTGTCACCTGTGTAGCTCACTGCCCAAGAGGCTAAATGTAGACATAGAGAATCCAACACTGTTAATCTGAGGAAATGACAAATGCAGCTGCTTTTATTCTCTTTTTCAAAAATAACTATGCTGCAAAGCAACTTTGTAAAGAACTGAAAAGGCAAAAGAGTTCAGGCTTAAGATTGACACCTTAATTGCAAAGAGCAGCCTGCCTAAGTGCCATAGAGACAAGTGGAGTCTGCAAATACGGGATTTAACATGCCAATTTGTTTGGATGCAGGTTTGTCAAGATTAGAGATAAAAGTTACACATAATTTCTCTTTGGGAACACATGCACTAGGCAACCTAATTGAAATAATTCTTCCTCCTATCTTCCCTGTTATCAATGAGGTGTGCACATCCTAGATAACATCCCACAATGCTGATTCAGTGACTATGTAGCTCACCATCTACTTTCTAGATGAATCTTGCCCTACTTTCCAATCCATATCTACTATGTATTACACGGTGTAGGATCTAATTTTTGATAATAACTTTTTCCCTGTTAGACAGTGTTTCAAAATGTCCACAGTAGCATTAAAAGCTGATTATTTATTGGTTGTGTGTTTAGGTTTTGGGGCTTTTTGAGAAGTAACAGACATAAGTACATGAATTTGTACCACTTTTATATATGTCTATTGAGGACATACATCATTTGTTTGAAAGTCTCATGCCATTCCTCAAATACAAACAGAATATCCTTTGAAGATGTATCAAATGCAGATTGCTACCATTTAGTTCAGCTGCCAAGGACAATTATAATGTATAATATCAAGGAACTTGGCACAGATATTGTTAATGAGGAAAGAACACAATTCTGAAAAGTGCTCACACAGAAGAGAGACTTATTGCTAGAGCAGATTACATTAAGTTCTGAACTGTTCTATAGAAAAAATGACAAAAGAAGATGCAAAAGGCTCTACATGAGATCCTTTTATCCTTTGGACCTGAGGGGAAGAAAGAGATCAAGCATCTCTTACTCAAGAATGGTTAATAAACCTGTTGATAAATCTCCATCAGATGTACAGATTTCAAGCAAAAGTGGTAGGGGTACCAAATACCTTGGCACTGGGTTATTTGGCTGCAGGGATGTAGCGGCCCAGAGCTTGCTGCCCGGGGCTGCTTGTGAGAAAGTTTTCTTTAGCATGTAAGTTACGAAAAACAATAAGATAAGCACCTGGTTTTTTCCACAGCTGTTGTGGGTCCAGGCACGATATGTTTTGATTTGGGTGGTGTAGAACCCAGCCAACCATACCAGGGGGTGGTTGGACACCAGCAAATCATCTACCTGGGTTTCTACTATATAAAATGGGAATAGGACAATAAACGGAGCTCGCTCTCTGCTCTGCTGTGGACCAAGCTGTGTTGCTGTGTCCTTATTGTGCCATTGCAACACAGGGATATAGCAAAAAAAACCTAACAAACAACAGTGATGGCATATTTTCCTCTTCTTTTAAACCAAATAAGGATTTGATATTATAATAATTAGATATCATAATCTGAAGATTATGATAACCAAAAGAAAAGCAGCTATGTCTGAAGAAGTTTTGGGGACAGTAAGACTGCCCACTGTAAAGTATCCATTGAACAATGAGCAGCGATCAACCAACAGAATAAAAATTTGCTCCTAGCCTTTGATTAATGGTATTTTGTCTCAAGATACTTCAGATACTATGTCATCTCTGAGAATGTGGGAAACAGGCATTGTTCAAGCCACATGTCTGCCAACTTTTTTGAAAGAAAAAATCACGACTCTACCTTAGCACCTAAATCCAGTGTTTGGCATATGTAACATAATAACCTTCTCCAGCAGGGACGCTAATCTCCTAAAGTATGCTAAGATCCTTTTGAAGGCCTTTTTTAAAGTTAAATCCTACTCATTGTAAATAATTCAAACCAGAATTTTTTCCCCTGTTTTCTGTATCTGATTTCAGTGTTTCAAGTCATTGTCCAGACACAGAACAGTCCCCTACAGCACATAATTTATGTTTGTGAAAAGTATTGGTGCGTTGTCATAAATTTACCCTCTTCCTTTCAGCTGTGAAATACACTCATAATATAATTCTCTCTTTTCCATTCAGTTTCAGTGTTCCCATCCCCCATCATATTGACTACCTGTTTCTGAAGGCTATCTTTAAGCTCACTAACATTTTATGACTCATGATTTACATTAATATCTTCCTTTTGTTCTTTTCATATATTTTAACACACACTTCTTCTCTTGTACATATATACAGAGCATTTGAACTCTAACTTTAAAATGTATATAATACTCATGCTGCCAGAGGACAAAACAAAATAGTAAACAATTCTCTAGCACTTTGTGGCTTGGGTGATTGCCATTGCTATATGGCAATCACCCTAGTTCATATAGACATATGTTTGATCATCTTACAAATTTTACTTTTATTTCTTATTGGCTGAATCCGATTTTTTTTAGGTAAATAAGGTTTCTTACCTGAAAAATTGTAATTTCTTGTGACATAATTTAACTTTCTTAAATAAAAACACTTTTTTTTTTTATCAATTTTCGTTTTACAACTTTGACTTCTGTTTCAACATCCGAAGATATAGGAGGCTAATTGTGAAAGTGCTGTGCTTCCAAGCTGAAAATGTATTTTATGTTTTTCAGTTGATTAAAAAGTATATGACAAATACAAAAGAAAAAAAATGTATATGATCTTCCACCACTCAAAGAAGAAAGATGTAACTGTTTTAATCAACAGAAAAATGCTTTTCTGGATGATTCAATGAGTGAAAATAGAGGAGTTTTATTTTCACTGGAGGCAAAGGTGAAGAATGACAGCTTGGCTACACACTTGTGTATATAGCCACCTAACCAATGTGCACCTATTTCAGATGCTGGTCTCTTTTCTCTGGGTGTATTTGCTTTGTTTTTGCAGGGGAAGGAAACCATGGGGGAGAAGTTTAATTGAACTCTGGTGTGGAGGACAGACACTGAGAAAGCAGAATGACTTCCAGCTTTCACTTACAAATTACACAAAATCCTTAGGGATCTTTAACCGGCAGACATTTGGAGGAAATTAAATGCTAATGTGTGCAGTTGTACTTTTTACACCCACAGACATCAAATGTATAAAGACACTAACTTCTCTTCTGTTGCAGCAATTTCATAATAAATGCACAAGGTGTAAGGTTAAATCTTATGAAGTAAGGTAGAACTCAATACCAAATCATGCACTTGCAATATAACATCAGCCTAGACATTTTCAGCCTTAAATTGTTTAAATAAATGCCAAACACTTTTTTTATGTGCAAAAATATGGCACTCCTGTAGAATTAGAGAAGGTCCTAGTTGAATACTACAATGTGAATTATGCCCAGGAGAATACAGCAAATGATCTTCTGGGATGGCATTAAAGTTCTTATGCATAATCTTACAATATCTCTATCCAGAGAAGAAAAACGTTTTAAATATTTCCCACTTAAGACTTCAGTAACTCAGGAGAAAGAAAATGTACCAGTAAAGACACAGGGTGAGTACTGGTCACAGTGGATTGAAAGTTCATGTTCCTACTCCTCTCTTTTGTAGGTCATAACAAATATGTGCATGTGTATAAAGGACAAACTAGGATATTATTTTATTTTTGTTACTGCCCAAAACTATCAAAAGGATGGTGTCTTTAGGAGAGACCAGTGTGTAAGCAGTCAGCTTATGAAGTAATTGTTTGGAAAAATGGTCTAAGCATTGGATGACCACATAAATGGACTTTATAAACCAGTCAGCAGATAAATATATAAAGAGTTGATGAATAATATAAAATGTATGCTTTAAAAACAGGAGTGAAAACATGGAATTTAAAAGGATAAAGTGGATTTTGTGGGTTTGGATGTCTGCAAAGAACAAAAAATTCTGTTTCCTTAGAACCCTAATACTGGGTACTAGCTGAACACCTCACTGAGTTGTCTCTTAAGCTTAAGGGATATCTGAAAATGGGATTTGTGTGACCTAAATATTATCTATACCAGAAAAAGGCTCATTTCATTGTTGGTGGAGATATATAGATATTGTAAAGACAACTTGGATGAATAATGTTTAAGTTTTCAATGCTAACTGAGATTAATTATGTCTCAAGTTCTTATCCACACTAATGATCGACATTACTGTATTGGTTGTTGTAGTTAGCATAAGTTAGACCTAATTAAAAGTGTATGTGGATGAGCCTCAATGGATGCTGTAAGAGAGCAGCTAAACAGAGAAATAGCAAACATAAACCTTTGACAGTGTGAAATTTGTGACTGCTTAGATTCTTTGGCACATGAAGGCAGAACCATCATTTGCTGGGCATCTGGTGAATCTGAATGAGCCAGTCAAAATATTCTCTACATCATCCCAGTATGGACAGTGTTCAGAGTTGCTCAGGGAGAAAACCTGAGGGACCCTACAGCCCTGCAAGAGGGTCAGGACCATCTCATTGACTTCCACTTGAAGTTCAATGAGGATGCATGGCGCATTTGGAACCCCTGTACTGAACCCCCAGTGTCTCCTGGACTTCATGTTCTCACAGAGAACAGGAAAGTAATGCAATTTTAAAATTGTGTGTATTTGTGATGAAAGTCTTTAGGTATTTGCATCCACTCAGTTTTTCCACTGTCATTTCTGTTGAAACCAGGAAAAAAACATTGCTTGTTTCTTAAAAACTTCTCTCTTCCCTGTGACAGCAGTATAGAATATAGAGTGGTTGTAAGTTTGACTCCAGTAGAAAAGATGGACAGATCTGGGATTTGTTTGAAGCTGCACACACACACACACACACACACACACGTATATATATGCTACAATGCGGAGGCGTATGTGGCAAAAGCCACAGCCCCACAGGCTCAGGACTGGTGGGCACAGCCTGAGGTTGCCACAGTCTGAGGCATACTCCCTGCTCAGGGTGAGTTTTTGGTTCACCCCCAGCATCCCTTGTACCTTAGTTTACATATTTCGGTTGGTTGCTACATTACCTAATGTTCTGTATAAAGTTATGTTCTGGAAATTTCATT